>LJPK01000160.1:398661-450073 GCA_001430945.1 Amauroascus niger | reverse complement strand
CCCCAAGGGCCCCAGGTTGCAAATCAGTGGGCGTTGAGGTCGCTGCCCGCCTAGAGGCGCGTTTTGCGCCCGCCTTTCCGGCAAGCCGTCCATTCTGGCAGGTCAGTGCTACAAAAGATCAACTAATGAAAGCTTGTCAACCACATCCATGGTGAGATGCAACTTGCTGTTCTGTCCAGTTTCCCACAGATGTTGGTTGAGGAATAAGTTAAGTTAGTTTAAATAATACTCATCCTGCCAAACTTCAAAGCAAGAGCGCCAAGCCGCCCCAAGTGGAGTCGCGACGCGGGTTCCAACCTCCGCCAAACCAAAGCGTCGTCCTAACTTCTTGGGGAGGGGGGAATTATTGTCGAGGGTATCAGATGATGCGAGATGTCGACCATTATTCTATCCAACCCCAGCCTTCATCCTCCTCTCGGCTGCTTTCCTGAAAGTGCTGATATCACCGGCATACCCTCTCGCCACACTCTTCCAGGTGTTGCTGGGTGGTTTGCTTGTGCATCAGGGTGAGTTTGGTTTGTTCTCATCTCCAGCTCTCCCAACACCACCAACAACACCAACATAACTATCTTAACCTGTGAATAGCTGCTTCTTTTTGTGCAGAAGATTTCTTGCAGCTAACTGTGAAGCCACAAAAAGAGACCTCCCTAGCTGAGCACCAAACTGGGTTTACCTCTTCCTTTTTTCCCTGGCAATCCAGGCTGGGCACGAGACATGCTTTGACGAGTGTTATGCCTTGGGGGACCCCTAGTTAGTCACAGTGGCCCTCTCATCTGATGTTGTCGTCACTCTGTTGCAGCTTTCCTCTGTTTTGTGTGTTGTGTGTGTGTGCTGACTCCTCTCAGCTGGTGTGCTGTGAATTAGAATAAAGGAACATGTTCATCTAAGTCCTGCGAAATGGCCCGTTCAAGCTCTTTCTCACGATCGCCGGCAGAAGGCCAGGCTCACGACAATGCAGACGATGAAACCTCAAACCTCCTCCCAGTAACCTCGCCTCCGTCACCAACGACTCTTCGACGCGGCCACGGCATCCAGTTTACTGGGATTAGCCGCCGCTCGAGACACCCGCAAGATATGGGCGAGAGAGCGAGTCTTCTCGGCGGCGGGCCGCTCCAGCGTTCCTACACCACGATACCAACCTCTCCCCGACCGGATGCCTTCTTCAGGCATAACAGTGCTGCTGGGAGCGTTCGCATGTCAAAAAACCACAGCCGTGCAAACTCCCAGACCACCAAATTCGGACCAAATGGGGCGGTTGAATGGTCGGACGAGACTGCTCCTGGGGTCCGTGCCCGGTTCTCAGACAATAGAGTGTGGTACGATCAGTTTACGTCTACAGATTGGGTCCACGATACCATAGCCGACGGAATACGGCTCCGAGACCTGAGAAGCCGAAAGGACATCCGTGGCAGGTTTTTGGCTTGGGTTGACGGAGCACAGGGTTGGATTCTGGTCGCCGTCATTGGCATCGTGACCGCTTGCTTTTCCTATTTCGTGGACGTGACTGAGAGAGCTCTTTATGACCTCAAAGAAGGCTTCTGCACAAACAACTGGTTTTCAAGCAGGCATCACTGTTGTATTGGCGAGGACGAATGTTCTTCTTGGAGAACGTGGTCCGATATATTCCGCACTCCTAACACAGACAAGCCCTGGGTCGACTTCGCCGCCTTTGTCACATGGGCTGTCATTCTCGCAGCTGCATCCTGCCTTCTTACCCTTCTGACAAAGACAGTCGTCCCATCTTCGATTTCCCTTTCAACCTTGGATGAAGACCTGGCTGCTGGAGGAACAAATAGCTCCAATGAACTTTTCGGCCCAGCAGATCCTAAAGCTAGTTCCGACATCAGCGCAAGCGATGGCCCCGAAGAGTCGGCACCGCCGATGGTCTACTATTCCGCTGCAGGTAGCGGAGTTGCGGAAGTCAAAGTCATCCTTAGTGGATTCGTTATCCACGGTTACCTTGGAATGAAGACACTTATCATCAAGACTCTAGCATTGGTTCTCAGTGTTGCTTCGGGTTTGAGCGTCGGCAAGGAAGGGCCTTATGTGCACATCTCCACTGCTATTGGCAACATCTGTTGTCGAATATTTGCAAAATATCAACATAATGACGGCAAAAGACGCGAGGTTCTAAGCGCGAGTGCCGCTAGCGGTGTTGGTGTTGCTTTTGGAGCTCCCATTGGAGGCGTTTTGTTCAGTTTAGAAGAAGTCAGGTATGCAATAATCGTGTGCCAGCAAGGAAGCCGTCTGCGTTTACTAACTCGTTTGATTTTTTAGCTATTATTTCCCTCCCAAAACTCTTTTTCGTACTTTTTTCTGCTGCATTGTAAGTGCCATTCACAGGAAGTTCTTAAAAAATAGGCTCTGCTGACACCTGTCAAGATTGCTGCTCTTTCGCTAAAATTTTTGAATCCCTATGGAACTGGAAAGATTGTATTATTTCAAGTACACTATTTATCGGACTGGGAAATATTTGAACTGGCATTATTTGTGATTCTCGGTGCCCTTGGTGGAGCCGCAGGAGCTCTTTTCATCAAAGCTTCGAAGATTTGGGCCCAATCTTTCAGAAAAATTCCTGTCATCAAACAATGGCCAATGCTAGAGGTGATTTTGGTTGCACTATTAACTGGGGTTTTGAGCTGGTGGAATCGATATACAAAATTGGCCGTGTCCGAGCTCCTCTTCGAGCTCGCTAGTCCCTGCGACTATGCGCAGGCTAGCAATACTGGCTTATGCCCGACAAAGGAAGAAATTCCAGAAGTAATACGTTACCTTATCATTGCCTTTGTGATCAAGGCCTTTCTGACGACTGTCACCTTTGGCATCAAAGTACCGGCCGGTATCTATGTGCCTTCGATGGTTGTCGGTGGTCTGATGGGTAGGATCGTTGGGCACATTGCCCAATATTTCGTCGTCCACTATCCAAATTCTTTTCTTTTTGGAAGCTGCCCCAGTGCTCGGGGCCCTCTGGCCTGCGTTAATCCTGGCGTCTATGCGCTTATTGCAGCCGGGTCTACAATGTGCGGCGTGACTAGACTGTCTCTGACCTTGGTTGTGATTCTGTTTGAACTGACCGGCAGCCTGGATCACGTTCTTCCATTCTCTCTTGCGATTTTATGTGCAAAGTGGACAGCAAACGCCCTGGAACCATTAAGTATATATGTAAGTACCAGCAAGCGCTGGATCACGACCTTTTTAGGGGCTCTATTAACAAATTCTAGGACCTTCTTACGGACATGAATTCTTATCCTTACCTCGACAACAAACTCAACCCCATCACCGATGTCGAGCTAGGCGAAATTGTACCGCCCGTTCGAAAGTCTCGCATCATCGATATCACCGAATCTCCTCTTGTTCCTGCCTCCGAACTGCGCGCAAAACTTGATATTCTCCTCCGTGGCGGCGAATTGGATAGCGGCCTCCCCATCTTGCGTGATAACATTCTTGTTGGATTTATCCCTGCTCCCGAACTTGAATTTGCGCTTGATAAATTAGAAAGTGAAGATACGATGTGCTTGATGTCGATGCACACAACATCGAGTGGCTGGAGTAGCGTCGAAGAACAGGACGGATCTGAGCCAACTGATTTTACCCCTTACATTGATCCGGTACGTTGATTTATATGTCGCCATCTCTGACGATCCACGGATCTCTCCGAGGACACTAGCTAACCTCACATTTAGTCCCCTGTTGCGCTTGACGTACACTCGCCAATTAATCTTGTCTATCAATGCTTCGTAAAACTCGGCCTACGATACATGTGTGTGCTCCGTGACGGTCAATACGCCGGCCTAGTGCACAAAAAATGGTTCGTGAAATTTATGAAAGAAACCCACAAATCTGAGGGAGCATAAGAGTGCCGCACAACTTCGTCGAATCATTAAAAAGCGTGTTTTCAGGAAAAGGGGCAGTTGGATGATGTCAGTGCAAGCAATGCCCGGCTCTAATAATCATTTGTCCAGAATATCTTCTTGTTGGTATGTTGCGGTTCTGCACTTGAGCATACCCCTGTCCCTTTTTGGTTTTAGTCTTTTGTACAGAGCATTTAGATGCATATCTCCCAGCGTCTTCATCAGATATCCAAGTGGGTCTCTTGGAGGTTATTGTTACTGTTTCCGATAGCGTTCTTGGCTTATATACAGATAGACAGTGGCCATGGTGGATGATCCATGATGTGGTCTATAGAATGCAGTGTCTAATGGTGCCATCTATTTTTGTCTTGACTATGTATTATTTATCTTTTTCATTGAATTGACTTTATTTGGTAAATCAAAACATAATCTTTGTTATTTCGATTCAACTTGAAATTATCTAAATCTAGATTATATCCATCCTTTCAGTGTGAGTGATATTCTTCAAGTGAGCAGCAGTCTTAACCACTAGTTAAGCCAAAAGCATCCTCTGATTCCACAAGCATTAGAGCTGCTTTGACTGCCGATCTAACTATCAACTTGACAAGCTTTTGTTTCATTTCATAACTTATTCAAGAGGGTCCTGTGTGTACTATGGAATCTCCATGGCATAAAATTCTGGCCACCCTCGATAAGATCAGTTGGAGCAGTTGCTTTCTAGACGTGATTCATAGATGCTCTCTGTATATTGACTGTTGCTTCTAGCCTTCTCGTAATGCTGTATCGGCGAGTTCTGTATCATGTGTACCTGGGTACAGGGTCTTGAGAAAGAAATTGAAGCCATCACCATCCAGACAAGCCAGACATGGGGTAGCGACTGATAAGGATGAACAGGCATTGACTGATGCAAAAGATGTGGGAATGAGGAAATAGATAACAAGGGAAAAGCCATTCATTGGAACACAATGATGATGCGCAGGAATGGCACCCAGCGCAATACCTAGCTTGTAATAAATGGGTGGAACAAATGACTTTGGGGAGCATTTAGAACAGCGAGAGGAAGTCATGAAGAATTTCCTGTCTTTCGAATTCTAATCCATCAGATTCTGCTACAAGCTTGCTCCCTAGTCACTCATAGCAGCTGGCAGTTTTCATATCACTGTAAGCAAGCAGCTGTAAAAAGCTTGAAGTGGTTGATCAGGAAATCATTTCAAGCTTTATCACAAATTGTTCAATAACTCTCTGTCTGAGATTGCTGTGAACAAACTGACCGAAACCCAGAATGAGGCGGAGATGGTGCTGCATTGACCAATGTCCTCTGTGGTGGTAGTCAAAGAAGAATATCAACTAGCACTTTTGAAGCTCGCATTTTTGGAGCTCTCACTTTAGGCAAGCCGCAAGAGCTGACTTGACTCAAGCTATGCCAGTGCTCCAGGTTTATTGTTGGACATTCAGAAAGTGATGTTGGATCAATGCTGGGAACGCAGTTTTCAGTTCCAAAGGTGACTCTTTTCCATTGTCATGATTATCAGAAAACTGTGATGATTGAATTTGTAATTATCCACCCTGAGAAAGAATTGGTGGGTGGCCGGGGGGGGGGTCTCTCAGCGATTTGAAATGCAGGTTTTAACTCTGTCCGCGCCTGGACTGTTACTTTTTACCAAGAATCAAGCACGCATATCATCTCTGCTTTGTAGGACTGAGATTGTTTGGGAACCTGGAACTCTTTCAATTTTGCTCATCCTGCTCATCTCTCTTGTATATTGTTTAATTTTGCATCTTGCATCTTGCATCTTAACATGTAGACTCTGACACTCAAGGACAAGCCTCTCAATCTCCAGTGTCCACATCAAGGACAGAGTAGTCAATAATGACTCACCCCTAGGGACGTTACCAATCAACCCCTCCTCCAGTAGAGTAGTTATTTGCAGTACGACTCGCAGCGCGCAAATGCATGTTTTTCATCAGAGCACAGCAGAGAAAGAGGGGAAAACCACTAGGAAAAGAGGGTGTTAAGTCTTGATATCTTTTGTAGAGTGCGCTCTGAGCCTCATGGTATAAGTAAACCGAATCTCAATATCTTGATGCTTGTAAATTGTGTGTGTCATGGTTTTCCTCTTTGTAGCAGATACAGTCGGCATTGCAATGGAGGGCAACCATTGTCCTCCAAGTACATAGTCTTCTCATTCTTCTAGGCTGGCGGTTGATATCTTTCCTGTCACTTTTGTCCATAGTCCAAGCTCTAGTGCGCTCATTTGGGGGGTAAGATATTGCCGTACTGTCTTGTAGTCTTCAAGCTTTGTTGTGCGTTCGGTGCTGTATGATGCTTCTTCCCAGGATATAATGTCATCAAGGTCTACCATGGTGAAGCCTTCTTGAGGAATGTCTTCAGTTCCTTATTCTAGGAAATGGAGTAGTTGTGTTGCGGACCATTTTTGCACCATTGAGATAATCATATTTGGAAATGTTATGTGTATGCATCGGAAAGTGTAGAAAGGTTGATTTCTTTCTATGGAGAGAGAGACGCGGGCAGTCCTTTCCCCTAGTTTGAGTAGGCCATCTGCTTGTTCCTCCTCCAGAGCCTTTGGTGGGTCTTTTTCGATCGTTGACATGGAAGACGCGGAAACTCTCCGGTATCCTGAGTCTGGCAACTCGTCTCGATCCAACTCAGGGAGTGGATTGCGGAATGAAGTGTGGATCATGAAAGGCATATTCGGCGCGTCGGATTAGCCCACACAGTGATAGAGTCACTTCTTTGGCTTTTGGCTCAAAAGAATGGTAATGTGGCAAGACATACAACAATCTAACAAATTGAAGGTGACACTAATATCCATAACTGTCACGTAACATATAGCTTCAGTGCAGGTGTCAAGATTCATTTTCAGTTGTTTTAGCAGAGGGTTGTAGAAAGGGTTTGGCCTGGGTGTATTGGCAGGAAATGTCGTATTTGAACACTCAGAGTGCTTATGAATATCTAGCATTCCATCCAGGTCCCAAACCATCCAAGTTAGAACTTGTGAGATTTGAGAGTGGTTATCATTTGAGCTCTTTGTGAGGTCTGAATTGTTTTCACTTCCGCTTTCTTGCAAATTTGATAAAGTAAGGATTCAAAGGTATTCCAGACACACACAAAGTGCGTTGGGCTCTTTGCAAACATTCTCTTGTTAACAGCATTGAAAATACACACTTGTAAGCAGGGTATCGAAGATGCCACTGAAGATGTCATTTGAAAACATCATGATCCCACTTCTCATTCAATATCCCAGCGGCACTTCATCAAATCCATTTCACCATCCTTCCATTTCATCTGACACAATCTTGTCGATTGCTGTTAAAGATCCCTGAAGAGAAAGTGGTTACCGCGAAAGTCTTGTAAGCCCATTTTTATCATATCCACCTCTCAAAAGGAGCAGGTTAGGTGGGCGCCATACAAACAGTTATTACATTTTTTTGCCGCAGGCCACCAGAAATGCACTCAAGAAAGACTACTTCCATAGTCTTCCCAAGCGGCGCGGCAGGGTTCACACTCTTGTCCTGGTGGCGGCTTCACCCTGACTCTAGTCACAAGAATACCTTCATGAAGCTGGGCGCGAATAGTCAGACAAAGGTTGAGCTGCCGATGTGACCAATACTCCGTGCTATCCCAACTTTGCATGCTGTTCATGCTGCACCTGGCCATTTTCCTTTGTTGTCTTGTGTGTTCGAGGCGCGCCAGCTCTTCCGGAGACAATGCATTGATTGTGCTGGTTTGGGTGCAAGTTGGGGAGCGATTGCTTTTGTCTTTAAGGCCTTGGAAAATGCAAACAGTGAGGACATGGGTGCGAAGATTGCTGATACCCCCTGAGAAGAACCACCACAACCGGCATTGCAACCGCGAGGCCAAACAGCCAGAATGTTGTGAAGCCATGTTTGTTTCTTTGATGACCCATGCAGGAATTTCGAAAGAGTGAAAAAAAGAGATTGAAGTCAGGCAGTTTGGATGCAGAATGAGAGCCACCTCCTTCTTCTCCGAGGACGATGAGGACTCAATGGCGATGACTGCTTTGTCAACACCCGCGGTCACTACGTTGGCAGCAGCCTGGCGCTCATGATGTATTGCTACGCCGCGAAGAGCTGCTGCCTAAGCCTGGACACTCTGCTTCTGACGAGCAGGGAGTGTGATGGTGTTGACAAGTGTTTGGAGCTCGCCTCTCGCGCCAGTGGCCACATGGCCCAGGCGCCCGGAATAATAAATTAGAACGTGAAGGGCAAGGAGTTGCTGAATAGCAACAGTGTCCCTTGCCTAAGCAGCACAAGTGTCAGCAAGATGCTCAACATGCAAGCACCATGGGAGAAGAGAACACAAAGTGCTGACTGACCAGAACACAAGGGCGATGAGCCACAACACAGTGAGTGCACCAACATGAATGAGGTGTTTTTGGTGCCAAAGCACCCCAGGGTCTCCCAGAAATGGGAGGCGACTATGCAAGCATTACTTGACAAATTTGATCATGAGACTAGGGCTCTGTGAGCGTGAGATTCATGAGGTTTGATTGAGATCTCTAGATCTTTATCTTCAAAGTGAACTTTTGAAGTCCTCTGTTAACCAATCTTCTTCATCAGCTTAAACCACTAGAAATTCCTCTGCTCTGTTAATTCAGTTGGTAGTTTTCTATACACAGGGCCAAAACCACATAATGATGTGGCCGAGCGTGTTAGGCATAACTGGCCCAGCTTTGCTTGCTTTTGATGCCAGTTCTCAACTAAGATATTGAACATCAATGTGAGGTGATAGTATGGGATGACATGTTTTTTGTCTGTCAAGTCAATGAGATATTGTTTTCAACATAGGTGAATTCAGCTTGTCCGCTTCTGTAGTTTGCACCAATGCATTAAAGACAGCAGTTGCATAGACAGAGCCGCCTGCTTGCTCACAGGATGCACTCTTGGCCCAAGAAATATTTTCTTCTAGTGCATTCACAGCCGTCATCCAGTGCAGTGTGCCATTAACATTGAAAGATGTAGGTAATGTATTGAAATGCTGCTCAAAATTATGTCCTTTCACAGTTGCATCCAGATTGTTGTGCATAAGCATCTGAGGATATGAAAGGTTGATTGATTGAGATTCCCTAGATGAATCTGTGGGAACTCTACTATGCTATGATGGCTCTTTAAAAAAGATAGTGTTTGAATGAAAATATGTTTTTCCATTCTATTTTCTCTCACAATCTGCTCTGGCTTGCCTTTTGCTTCTTGTAGACTTCTAACATTCTTTTTCTGTTTATCTGGCTGTCTTTGTTTATCTGACTGTTCTGAACTTCTCTCTCTTCTAAGTCATTTTGATCTTGTGAATTAAATTGGTATGTCAATTTGTCTTTTTTTTGATGCTTCTGAAAGGTCTCACTCATATAGGTGAAAGAGCACTGTTTTCCAGAAGTGAATATCCATGCTTTCCTTTATATATAACTTTGAGATATGCTGATTCTGACAGAGTGATTGATTTGTGTGAGGCATCATAGCATAAAGACATGTGGGTCTGAGCCAGTTTCAGCATATCTTTCAGAGTATGTATAGTGTACTAGGGTAGGGTTCTGCTCACATTAACATTGTCTTATCATCACTTCTTTGGTAGCTAGCAGTATTGAACCCTTTATCCAAAATTTGTTGAATTCAGCGAACCTGAGTTGTTCACCAATTCAATTGAGAATCAGATATTCTTTAATAAGAACTCATATAAATGATTCCCTTAACAGATGCGAGTTTCCCCGTTGACATCTGGGCTAGGTTTCGCGAGTATTCTGTAACCGGGTGCAAAAGAGGGCATTTATTTGATGGGCCACTCGGAGAGATGATCTTGTACTGGATCTGATTCTTGTTGTTGGCTAGTAGTTACCACAAACAGGGCCAAATTGAAAAATAGTCTCGTACAAGTTTGCCATGCATACTGGGTTGAGACCAAGAGACTGCACAAGACTTGCCATGCCTTCTAGAAGAATGACTAGAAAATCAGCAACAAGAGTTTCAGTTGGAGTTTGACAAGGAGATTCCTCATCAGTGAAGTGTGCCAAGTCCAAGCTTCCTATCCAGTTTTCCCTGAGAAACATGTCCTCTTGTGAAGAAAGAGCCATGATTGAGAATATATTGCAAGACCTCACTGCCTTCTTGTGGTTGAAATCAAATGCATCGGAGCGTCAGAAACACTTCCTTTGGAACAGTAGACACAGAGAACTGAACAATAACATACTTTGTGATTTGCTGGGACTGGACCCAGAGAAAGAAGATTTGTTTTTTTTCTTCTGAAGAAGAACAACCAAGTTCTCTATCACACAGTTAGCATCTGTCAGTGAGATAATTGAGTAGATTCAACTTACCATCACTGTCGTGGACAGCCCTATCCTCTGGCGTGCGAAGACATGTTCTTATCAGCCATTTTGTAGAGTGAATTTGAAAAAAAAAGGTTTTTTGAGAGCAGGCACAAGCAGCAGGCACAGGTGGCAGGCACAGGTGGCAGGGGCCTCGCCTCTAGCTGAGTCAAGTTTGGCTAGTGACTCGGTGAATTTCAAGAATGCTAGAACAATTATTGGGTTGACTGCAAGGGTCATAGTGAGGGGATGGTTTTGGCTGGCCAAAAAATCACATTTTTCATCTTTTTAAGGCGCTAATAGTGAGTGAATGGCCCGAATTATCATGTTGATGCAGCTGTCAAAGCCAGATAAGATATGTTTTGATTGTTGAAAGCGAGAACGAAAGGAAGAGGGAGCAAGGAAGGGCAGGTAGCGTGTATTTATAGGGCTCAACAAGCTAAGCTAGCTAGTGAAGGAAGCAGAGAGTGAACTCACTGGTTTCAATTGTTGAAAACGAGAAAGAAAGGAAGAGAGCAAGGAAGGGCAGGTAGCGTGTATTTATAGGGCTCAACAAGCTAAGCTAGCTAGTGAAGGAAGCAGAGAGTGAACTCACTGGTTTCAATTGTTGAAAACGAGAAAGAAAGGAAGAGAGCAAGGAAGGGCAGGTAGCGTGTATTTATAGGGCTCAACAAGCTAAGCTAGCTAGTGAAGGAAGCAGAGAGTGAACTCACTGGTTTCAATTGTTGAAAACGAGAAAGAAAGGAAGAGAGCAAGGAAGGGCAGGTAGCGTGAATTTATAGGCCTCAACAAGCTAATCTAGCTAGTGAAGGAAACAGTCATACCATTCAGTAAGAAGTGACTTAGAGTGAACTCACTGCAGACTCGATTGTGATTCACTTACTTTTTGCCCAAAGACTCAGTTGAAGTGCTCGCTGGTGTCAACATAACCGTGAAAGCTAGATTGAAAAAATCAGGTATTCATGGGCAATATCCAATAAAGCTTCCAACGGTCTTTATTCGGGGTATCAAAGACATTCAATAACAGTCAAGCAGATATGTAGCTGCGATCACCTTCGCTCAAAACCAAGGAAGCGAATAGCGACGTCCTGTTCCCATACCCACCCTTCTGGGACCTCTTCACCAACCCATTCGGATATTTTAGCCGTGGACACTCGTCTCCATTCCTGGTTCCCATCTAGATCATCGATGGGGAAAAAGGTATCACATTCAAATCCATTGCTTGAACGCGACGGATCGTCCTTCTCAACTTCTGAAGTAGGCTGTCGAACATCCGTCATGATGATTCTCATTTTGGAACCCAGACCAGCTGGATCAAGATTCAAAGTGGAAGCGTATATCTCGCCGCCACCAATCACAAGGATATTCCCAAGACTCCGTTGGCCATTCCGGGAGAATGTACTGAAGCTATCTTGTAATGTAACCAGCGCAGATTCAATACTATTTGACACTAGGATATCAGGGTTATCCGTCTCCGGCTTCTCGATTGATTCATCTTTGTCCGTAGGAAGTTGGTTTTTCGGCTCTATCGCAATCTCGTTCTTCTTTTCCCGCTCTTTCTCTAGCTCTCTTTGCCTCGCGGCCTGCCACTCCGCCGCCGCCCGTTCACACACCAATCCCGACTCATCACGCGTTATAACCACATTCAAGCGTTTTGGGAGTGGACGAAATCGGGCTGGAAGCGAGTCATATGTTTTCCTCCCCATTATCACGGCATTGATCGCGTTTTGAGTCTGGCATTGTTGGGAAGCAGGCGGGCGCGTCGTGATGCGCGCAAAAAAGCTCATGTCGGACTTTATGCGGGGCCATGGGAGTGTGCCGCCATTTCCGATTCCAAGGCGAGAGATGCCCGGGTTTATATGAGAAGAGATTGGAGTCGTTGCGACGACGAGCGTAAGAGGGGGCAGTTTCGTAGAGTTGGCGAATACGGCGGCCGTAGATGAATGAGGAGACATAGTGAGAAGGTCTTGCAAAGACAAGGCCGTCGGCAGTTGACGCTGATTATTTGGCCCGCCGTGTGATCCAAGATGTGAAAACGCGAATGTAACTATGGGCGTGGTCGGACGGGGTTTAGTTAACTATGCTGGAAAGGCTTCAAATGTGTGGGGGTGGGAAAAAAAACGTGATTCGCGGCACAAACCAAGCAAGATCTCAATGATGCTGGATGCCCGGATTCAAAACCGAACGCCCCCCATCTACGATGATTTCATGTTGCGAAAGTATTTTGATTGGAGAGTATATTCTTTTACGCACTTCTTAGATTTCATTGCTGATAAGCTTAAACGCATTGGGGTATCTCATAAAAAAACCGTCAAAAAAGAACATAGATCCCATCATTTATTATATAGTCGTCCTTGCTTCCAGTCTGTAAAGCCGTAACTGACCAACAGTCGTGAACCGCAATGGCCGCTGAGGCGTTTGAAGAAACCCACTGCAAAAACGGAGGACAGATCACTTCTCCATCTTCAGCAGCCGTTCATTGACGACTTTCTTCACCACTTCCAGGTCCTTTTCCAGCTGTTCCCTCCGTCTCACATCCCTCTCATCTTCACCCAGTACATCCAACTTTCCAAAAAGCCACAGTTCCTTCATAGTTCTAGTCAGGGCCAGGATATCTTCCACAGCACGGACCTATAGTGGGCGCAAAATGGTTAAGCACATAAAGAGAAACGTCGAATAAAAAACAAAAGAAGGTATGCAAGGGTCGTAGGTACGGACAAGAGCTGTTGATTCTACATCAAGCTGGTATGTTTCTATGGCGGAGGCCGTGTGACTGGGGTTATCCACCTAAAGACAAGGGTTAACTGCGTCAGCAACGGAGCCATATGAGAGCCTTTTTTTTTTTTTTTTTTTGACTTACTGTGGCGGCAGCCATGATGTTCTCAAATCGCTGGAGAAGCTGCGCGATGTCCGCATTGATGCGGCCTGTCAAGTCAAGCTCAATCAGCACTATGGAGGGGGGCTAACAAGATCTTGTGCTGTATGACGGACTTTGGAGCTTGTTTGATGTCGGCTGTTGCAGATCCATTCTCAAGGGCAAACCAAAGAGCTAGGGTTTCTCAACCTTCCAATGCTCTTTTACCACATTTGTTCGACATATGTCGGCCAGCATCACTTATCTTTTTGACTCTTTCTCCAGCGATCATGAACGGGGCTTTTCGTTGCTTGTGCGTGTTTGCCTTGTTTGATAACTAAACTAGTTGCAGTTACTAAGCAAGTATGCTTTCTCTCGAGTCTCCGCTGTGTTTTAGACTGTTGGCGAGAAGCAAGATATAGGCTGCAGACAGGTTTAAAAAGAAAATATTATACTTAGGGAGAACTTTGAAATCTCCAGCTAGTTAAGTGGCCATGGGGAGCAGTGTCGGTTTATAAAGGTTAGAACTCGAATAATGGGATAATCCAGACATTTAAAAAGATCCAACAGTATATCCAAATAGTAGTTAGTTACTGTCTGCTGAGACATCATTCACGTCGACCTCCAATTTTACCACTGATATTGTCTGCAATCGCATCTCCAACTTGGTGCAAGATCTTGCTTGTGGTGGATTCTACGCGTTTCGGTCGGATGTTAATCAACGTCATCTTATTCTAGATTTTGGGAGATATCATACCGTTTTTATCATCATCACGGCGCCCACTTCCATAGCCTGATGAGCCATGAGTTTCATCGCGGTTGTTAGACCCATAACCGGTACTTCCAGGGTGGCCCGAGGAGCCATAGGTGTCATTGTCTTTCTTACTAGACCCATAGCCAGATGACCCGTAAGAGGTATTGTCCTTGTTGCTAGATCCGTATCCAGATGACCCGTACGAGGTGTTGTCGTCACGCTTGCTTGAACCATACGAATCATTATCGTCTTTCTTGCTGGAGCCATATCCGGACGATCCAAAGGAAGTATCCTGGTCACGTTTGCTCGAGCCATAGGCATCACCATCGTCTCTCCTGCTTGAACCGTAGGAAGTGTTGCCCGAGTGTCCAGAAGAACCGTACGTATCATTGTCGCGCTTTTTTGACCCGTAAGAATCATCGTCTTTCTTGCTGGAGCCATAGCCAGATGAGCCGTAGGAGTCCTTGTCCTGGTCACGCCTGGTAGACCCGTAAGAATCATCGTCTTTCTTGCTGGAGCCATAGCCAGATGAGCCGTAGGAGTCCTTGTCCTGGTCACGCCTGGTAGACCCGTAAGAATCATCATCTTTCTTGCTGGAGTTGTAACCAGATGAACCGTAGGAGTCCTTGTCACGCTTGGTAGACCCGTACGAATCGTCATCATCACGGTTACTAGAGCCATACGTGGTTGAGACCTCAGTGCGACCTGAAGAACCGTATGCATCGTTGTCAGCTTTCTTGCTAGAGCCATAATTGCCACTTCCGGAAATTCCAGATGACCCGCGCGAATTATCGTTGCCCAGTCGGCCAGAGCTGTAAGATTCCGACCCTCCAGTTCGGCCAGACGACCCGTAGGTATCATCATCTCTCTTGCTAGAGCCATATGTGTCATTGCCGGCAGTACGGCCGGAAGATCCATATGTATCACTCTCGTCGCGACGGGATGATCCGTACGACTTGTCATCATCTCGTTTATTACTAGATCCATAGCCTCCTCCGCTCATGCCGGAGCGGCCAGAATTTCCATACGAGCTGTCATCTTCGTTCCCTTTGCTAGAACCGTAGCTATCATCTCCACGAGAAGACTAAGGAGGTCAGCAGCATGCCCGGAACCGGCAATTAGCTCGTAGAGCAAGAACAAAGCTTACCCCGTACGTCTCCCCCCGACCCGAAGACTAGACAGAGACCAGTAGAGTTAAGAGATAAGCCCTGACTTTCCGAAACACCGAAGCGAACTTACAACGTAGTCACCTTCGTCACGACGGGAAGACTTTTCAACCTGTTAGCTTTACTGAATCCAATCCCAAGGATAATCGATAATGTATGATTAGGAAAAACTGCGGGGTAGATATGGAAAAAGCCTCACGCTATATGAGCTGTCCTTGTCCCCGTAACCGCTGGTCTTCTGACCCTAAAACACCAATGTCAGAATGCCCAAACCAAAGCATCGACTTAGGAAAGTAGTACATAATTATTGTTATCGTTGTATGACATGGTTTTGGAAGGGTGATATATTAGGAAGATAATTGATAGTGGAAATCAAGTCTTTGAGATAGGTATTCCAATTGAGACGTAACAAATGATATGCTGGGTCGCTAGAGAAAGAGAACGAGGAACGCAAAGGGAAGCGCCCGCTTTTTATGTCTCGTCCATCAATGTGACGAGTCTTCCAAGTTCGATAAAAGGCGAGGAACGGGCACCAATCCGCTCTGCTCCCAGCACCACGCATCGACCCCTCGTACGAACCGGAGGACAAAAGAATAAATGGCGTAGCTGAGCGTCAACCACAACTCGGCGAGAGCGGAGCTCAATATCCAGCATGGCTAAACGAAGATTGGAACTAGGCGGGCCATTTTCGCTTTTCCCTGATAAAAGTTGTTATGCACCGTCAGCCAATTGACGAGGCCAATTCACCTGGTAACCCCGCAGGCAACTCCAAATAACTACTGCCCCGCTCTCATCCAGATCCAAATCGAACTGCATCGTTTGCAAAAGCTCCCGGTTAAACTATAAACGTCACTTGCTGGTCCACATTGACGAGAATGCAAACAATTCCGTTGGGGCGAACGTGGACTGGTTCCACTCGAGAAGCCACTAGCAGCTTGGTGATATTCGCCACTCTCTCTTCGGGATAAGCTGCAGTTGTGGCTGTGCGACGCCACATTATCTTTGCGCGTCCCAAATGTTTGCCTAAGTACTTCAATTCCACCACCACTAGAGATACAAAGCAATCAAAGTCCCAAATTTCGGTGACAGGGCTTTGATCGTGGCAAAAATTATCGAACATATTTGGACTAATTTAGGCCAAGTCAGCATGAACACACACGGTCGGACGCGGGGTGGAAGTAGCAAAAACACACCATAAACCGCTTGTGGAAGTCCGAGCGCAGTAAATCCTAAAGTAATATCTTAGTTTTGATGACATGGGGGAAAGAGGAGAGGGGCAGCGCATTACGTTGACGAATTCTTTTCTCCCTTTGTTTTCTGTCCCTCGCGCTTGATTCTTGAAAACAACATCATCGTCCCAGCGTCGCTTTAAATTGAAGTCATGGGGATTGAGTAAAGGATTGCCTCTTGCAATATCATATTCACGCTGCTCCTGCTCTTCGGCAGCCTTCTCCAGTTCCTGTATTGTTGTTAAGACAACTGTTCCAAAAGATTTCGGGTGGTCTCAGCAAACCTCTTTTTCTTTCTGTTCAGCTCGTTCTCTCTTGATCTTTTCCAGTTCTCTCATTAACTCTGCTGTTTCATCTTCTTCATCGTCGCTGCAAACTTTATTAGGCCTGATATCGGTGAGCGGCTTCAAAAAAAAAAACAGCGTACCTATCTTCCTCACTACTCTCACTTTCATCTCCGTCCGAGTCTGCATCTATATCTCGCGTTTCCTCTAGTATTCTGCGCCGTTTCGCTTCCAAGTCTTCGATACCGGCAGGGCTGCCGTCATCCGGGCGATCTTCGAGCTGCCGTTTTGAGGTTGGCGTCTCTATCGACGGGGTGGACGATTTATTTTCTGTGATACCGGCCTTCTTTGCATAATGGGACGCTTCTGCTTTGAGCAATTCCGCTCGAAGGTCTCGCACTTCGGTTTCCGCGTCCCCCCCCTGGCCTGGTTTCCTATAATCGATGTAAGTAAGAGCTGGTTGCTCAACGCTACGCCTAATCACTAACCGAACTTTGAGGTGGGTGTGCGCCGGAAGGAGTCGCTGGTGATAGGCGGGTCCTCTCAACGCCTCTTTTCCCCGAGCCTGGTGTAATGTAAGTTCTCTGAAACGCAAAAAGGGACAGCATCTTTGTTTCGCGTACCGGGTCAAAGGTTGGACGATGGGCTGCCGCCGACTGTCAGCAAATTTAGGCACAGTTCAAAGGAGTAAAGACAAACCTGTAGTCATCGTGGTGTTTTTGCTGAGCTCAATTTAAAGCCTGGTCTGACAGAAACAATCGCTATCGAGCCTGTACTCAACGTGAAAATGGGTTGGAAACGCTTCTTCAGCTGGAGTCTGGCCAAACAGAGGAATAACCTTATACCGGATATTCTAGTTACATAATCAGCCGACAGAATAACCAAGCAAGAATATTTATCCGGGACATTTTTAAGGTTGGCGATGCAGGTGAGTTTGCTCGACGAGTCTCTTATGTCCCAATACCGCCGTGATTGTGAGCGAGCAAGCTTGATTGAGCGATGGCAAGGGACACTGACCTTTCGGCAAATGAGCGCGCATTCATTCTCGATGCTTTGCACAAGAATGTGCGTCTTGACGGTCGAACCTTTGACCAGTTTCGACCCCTTAACCTCACCTTTGGCGACGAGTATGGACATGTAAAGCTGCAGCTAGGCAGGACGACGTGAGTATTTATGATTCAACCTAGTGCGCTGATCGGATAAATTTATGTGCATCTGGGATTGCATTGCTGATACGTATCCTTTTTTTTCTAGTGTAATTGTGCGCATATCGGCCGAGGTGACAGCGCCCCGGCCTGAGAGGGACACGGATGGTATCTTTACCGTGGCTATCGAATTGAACGACATGGCTCTTCCGGGATTCGAGACTGGACGGTAGACATCTCCAAGTCATATATTTGTTGCCCTAATACCTCGATTCGTTCCTACGGTGTAATCTAACGGTAACCTTTTTTTTTGTTTTAGACAATCCGACCTTGAAAGCCAACTCTCTCGCACGCTAGACAAGATTGTGCGCCGATCGAATGCTCTTGACACAGAATCTTTGTGTATAGCGAAGGGCTTAAGCTGCTGGAATGTTCGTGCGGACGTGCACATTGTTGACGCCGATGGCGGCTTGGTGGACATTTGCTGCCTTGCCATTATGACTGGCCTTCTTCATTTCCGCATTCCGGAGTCGACCGTTCGGGAGGGGAAGGTGACTGTCTATTCCCCCGAGGAAAAGGTGCCAGTGCCTCTTAATCTCACCAAAGTACCATTGTCTGTAACCTTCAACCTGTACGACGAGGGTAGAATTGCGCTGCTAGACGCCACTTCAAGCGAAGAGGCTATCAGTGAAGGTTCTGTTATCATTGCCTTGGACAAGACGGGCGAAATAGCTCTTTATACGAAAGCAGAAGGGACACCGGCAGACCCTTTGAACATGGTTACCTGCTCCACTGCCGCACTGGCGAAGGTTAGAGACCTGTATGCCCTCGTTCAGAAAAGGCTAGAAGAGGATCACAAGAAGAGGGATCAAAAAGGACCGAGCGCAGATGCCAACGCTGCGAATGAGAGATGACCCCTTTGCCAAACAAGGATAATTACTATGTCTATGGAGCGCGCGGGAATCCTTGGGCAACTTGCAATGCGGCTATGTCTGAAGTTTCCAGGAACACTGAGAGATCTTCAGTGAGACCACGCGCAGGGGGTCCAGCTTCGAAAGAAAAGCTTGCCGAGACGACGAATTGTTTCTCGGCCCCATAGTCCGTAGAGGGTCGCCAAGGCCCGGGAAGCCGTCTGCATTATTACTAGCTGTTCACCAGGCTGGCGGGCTCAGCTGCACGGACGGGGAAGATTGGAGTGAACAACTCGGTGGCTGAGCAGGAGGTGGATTCGCTGTCTTACGCGTATACAACCTTTTTTTTTTTTTTTTCTTCCCTGAAAATAAAGAACACAAAGGCAAGGGCTTGTAACTGGGTAAATATCAACTTAAACTAGTTAGTTATTGTGTAAACTGTACAGAAGAAGTCGCAATAACCAGTTTCCTTCCTTTGATTTTGGAATGCATTTTCTAGAGATCTTTCGCAGGCCAGCAGAGTAGTTTTATGTATAACTAGATGTTTAGACTTGGGAGGAGTTAATTAGGTCACGGATAGCCAGTGGCCGTGGTTGGATTCAGCCAGCGTTTCAAGAGTGTGCGCGGGTTGTCAACATCTCCTCCGCCCTAACTAACTAACTGAAAAAGCTGTGGCTGTAAATTCAATGATTGTGTCCAACTGCACTTCAACTTTGTCACAAACCAGCCACTTGAACTCTTCTTTGCAAAAACCAGAAATCACTTGAAACGGCTTCCTACAGCTGACTATCATACATCCCCCAAATAACAAACTTCGTACGCGCGCTTCCTCGATCCAGAACTCAAAAAGCCCAACCTGCAACAAACTGCGAGCGCCGAGAAGAACGTCAGGCTAACTACCTAACTGACCAATTTCTTCACAGACAAGACAAACAGCGGGACTTTGTTGGCTGCGATCATCCCTTTTCTCTTACCTTTTCTCCTTTGCCTTCCATGCTGGGATATACTCTCCAGATAACGGCATCGCGGTAATTCCGTCGCACCCTTAAAACGATATGACCAGCGGTAGGCCGCCCGGAGGCCACCCATCCGCTGCCGCCAACAATGACCTTCTCCAGCTGGATGACACCCCAGTATACAGTACCGGCCAGCGCGCTCCCGTCAATGACGACAACCTCCTCGAACAGTACGATATCGATGATTCCGATCTCCCATCCCCCCGCGCCTCAGTCTCCTACGATGAATTTGTGGGAGGGAGGCACCCGTCTACCAGGGCGGGCCCAACACCTCACGACTCCCAGCAAGATGGATTGCAGCCACATTCAGCGAGCAGTAGGATGTATGGCGGCGGTCCTGCTACGCGTACCTACTCACAGACGTCGGACCTGCACAACTACCAACGATACTCTGATCTAGACGACTTTGACGACGAGAGATCGATGAGGGAGTACTATCCAGAAGCCGACTTGGACGGGGATCATACTCCGATTCGGGATGCACGGACAAGAGACCGCAATAGCATTTTGGGCCTGGGAGGCGGGCTTGTCGGAAAAGCGAAAAATATGTTGGGAATCGGCCCAAAATACTCTGAGATGGACCTTCCTCTGACCGAGGCCGGATCAAGAGCAAGGGCAGACAATGCGGGGAGAGAGGGCGAGTCCCGGCCCAAGGCGAGGAGACGCAGTGCTGAGGGTTTCAAATTCGGCTTCAGGCGACGAAAGCCGGATCCTTCTACTCTTGGACCCCGAATAATCTACCTCAATAACCAGCCGGCTAACCAGGCGAACAAGTACGTGGACAACCACATCTCGACCGCCAAATACAATGTCTTCACATTCATTCCAAAATTCCTCTTCGAACAATTCTCCAAATACGCCAACCTGTTCTTCCTGTTCACTGCCGCTCTCCAACAGATTCCCAACATCTCGCCAACCAATCGCTACACTACAATTGGCCCCCTCGTCATTGTGCTTCTCGTGTCAGCCATCAAGGAACTGGTAGAGGATTTTAAGCGCAAGAGTTCGGATAAGTCTCTTAATTACTCGAAAGCAAGAGTTCTTCGTGGTTCCGAGTTTGAAGAAACCAGGTGGATCGATGTTTCTGTGGGTGACATTGTCCGAGTTGAATCTGAGGAGCCGTTTCCTGCCGATCTTGTACTTATGGCGAGTTCAGAGCCGGAAGGTCTCTGTTACATCGAAACCGCCAATCTGGACGGAGAAACAAACTTGAAAATTAAGCAAGCAATACCTGAGACCTCTGACTTCGTCAGTCCCGACCAACTTGGTAGACTGGCAGGCCGGTTGAAATCCGAACAACCCAATAGCAGCCTATATACTTACGAGGCTACCCTAACCATGCATTCAAATGGTGGAGAAAAAGAACTGTCACTTGCCCCTGATCAACTGCTTCTGCGTGGAGCGACGCTACGTAACACTCCTTGGATACACGGTGCGGTCGTATTCACTGGCCATGAAACAAAGCTTATGCGCAATGCGACTGCGACACCAATCAAACGAACAGCAGTTGAGCGCATGGTAAACTTGCAAATTCTGATGCTCGTTGCTATCCTCGTCGCTCTCAGCCTTATTAGCTCCATCGGGGATCTGATTGTTCGAGTCACGGCATCGAAGAATCTAGCTTATCTGGACTATGGAAACATCAATGCGGCCGCGCAATTCTTCTCTGATATCTTTACGTATTGGGTCCTATACTCGAACCTGGTCCCTATTTCCCTCTTTGTTACCATAGAAATCGTGAAGTATTATCACGCGTTCTTGATTAATTCAGATCTCGATATATACTACGATAAGACAGACACACCCGCAACATGCCGCACGTCTTCTCTTGTGGAAGAGTTGGGACAAATAGAGTATATTTTCTCGGACAAGACTGGCACTCTAACCTGCAACATGATGGACTTTAAGCAATGTTCCATTGGTGGCATTCAGTACGCAGAAGTTGTTCCTGAAGATCGAAGAACGACCGACGATGATGATTCCGATACGGCCATGTATGACTTTAAGAGGTTGAGGCAAAACTTAACATCGCATCCAACCAGGGATGCCATCAAACAGTTTTTGACCCTACTTTCTACTTGCCATACAGTTATCCCCGAGCGCAAAGACGAGAAGCCAGGTGAAATAAAATACCAGGCAGCGTCCCCCGACGAAGGCGCCCTAGTGGAAGGCGCAGTTCTATTAGGATATCAGTTCACTAACAGAAAGCCACGGTCCGTGCTAATATCCGCCAATGGAGAGGAAGAGGAATACGAATTGTTAGCAGTTTGTGAATTTAATTCAACAAGGAAGCGCATGTCAACTATTTTCCGTTGCCCCGATGGAAAAATTAGAATCTACTGCAAGGGTGCCGACACCGTGATTCTAGAACGTCTTCATGCAAACAATCCCACTGTGGATATTACACTTCAGCACTTGGAAGAATACGCATCTGAAGGATTGCGAACATTGTGTCTTGCTATGCGGGAAATTCCCGAAGAGGAATTTCAACGATGGTGGCAAATATTCGATAAAGCTAACACGACGGTCAGCGGAAACCGAGCGGACGAAATTGATAAAGCAGCAGAACTCATCGAGAAGGATTTCTTTTTACTTGGAGCGACTGCAATCGAAGATAAACTGCAGGACGGGGTTCCAGATACAATCCACACACTACAGCAGGCAGGCATCAAAATCTGGGTATTGACCGGTGACCGACAGGAAACGGCTATCAACATTGGCATGAGTTGTAAACTTATTTCAGAAGACATGACTTTATTGATAATCAACGAGGACAATGCAGAGGCGACACGTGAGAGTTTGTCAAAGAAGCTGCATGCAGTGAAAAGCCAGAGTGGCTCAGACATAGAGACTCTTGCACTTATCATCGATGGAAAATCATTAACATTTGCATTGGAAAGAGACATGGAAAGGTTATTTCTCGATCTCGCTATTCAGTGCAAGGCAGTTATTTGTTGGTATGTGATGTCTCCCTTGCTTTTGTGCCTGTGCTACAAATAGCTAATACCTTGATAGTCGAGTGTCACCCTTGCAGAAAGCATTGGTTGTCAAGCTTGTCAAGCGACATCTCAAATCACTGTTGCTTGCAATTGGAGATGGCGCGAACGATGTGTCTATGATCCAAGCCGCACATGTCGGTGTCGGGATAAGTGGCGTTGAAGGTCTTCAAGCCGCGCGAAGTGCCGACGTTTCTATTGCCCAATTCCGCTTCCTTCGGAAGTTGCTTCTGGTGCATGGGGCGTGGAGTTATCAACGGATCAGCAAAGTGATTCTCTACTCGTTCTATAAAAACATTGCTCTTTATATGACTCAATTCTGGGTACGTTCCGAATGGGCCTCTTGTGTTTCTCGCACTAACTCCTTGTCTCCAGTATTCTTTCCAGAATTCCTTTTCGGGCCAAGTCATATACGAATCATGGACACTTTCGTTTTATAACGTCTTTTTCACAGTACTCCCACCTTTCGCGATGGGAATTTTCGATCAATACATTTCTGCCAGGCTGCTTGATCGCTATCCGCAACTCTACCAGCTCGGACAAAAGGGTGTGTTCTTCAAGATGCACAGCTTCTTTTCCTGGGTTGGGAACGGTTTCTATCACTCTCTCATCGCCTATTTCCTCTCACAAGCAATCTTCCTTTATGACCTACCAACTAAGGACGGAACGGTTGCGGGCCATTGGGTATGGGGTACAGCATTATATACCGCTGTCCTAGCCACTGTTCTCGGCAAAGCTGCACTTGTTACCAATATCTGGACCAAATATACAGTTATAGCTATTCCTGGGTCATTTCTCATCTGGATGGGTTTCATACCTGCCTACGCTTATGTCGCACCGAATGTTGGTTCTGGGTTCTCCACCGAATACCTGGGAATCATCCCACAGCTATTCCCTCTTCCTACGTTTTGGATCATGGCTGTCGTTCTTCCTGCGATCTGCCTTCTCCGCGATTTCGCCTGGAAATATGCCAAACGGATGTATTATCCCCAGAGCTACCATCACGTACAAGAGATCCAGAAATATAACGTCCAAGACTATCGGCCGCGCATGGAGCAGTTTCAAAAAGCGATTCGCAAGGTTAGACAGGTTCAGCGAATGCGCAAGCAACGTGGATATGCCTTTAGTCAGGCCGATGAGGGCGGTCAGATGAGAGTTGTTAATGCCTATGATACCACCAGAGGTAGAGGAAGATATGGTGAGATGGCGAGTTCGAGACCGCAAATAGTTTAGGCCCATGTGTTTAATATTGTTTTCATGATTTCCTTACTCTGGGAGAACTTTTGTGGGTTCTATCTTACGATTTATAGCAGGTGTTTTTTGGTCTGTTAATTTTATTGAAACTTTGTCCTGATTAAGTCTTTTTGAATTTCTATCTTTGTATCTATACCTTTTGATTTTGAATCTTTCTTGTTGTGGTCATCATTATCATTTATTCATTTTCTGTTTTCTGTTTACTCACACAGCATGTGCTATTCGTCCCATCTTGAGCATCCCACTTTTCAAGACACCAGGCATGCCCTATGGCCCTCCTTATAACTTTTGTCTGAGTGAGCGTTCTCAATGGGTTTATATGATTTAGTGTGCCTATCTATCTTGACTGATTGTAAGATATATGAACTCATTTATTCTATTATGACCGATGTTATGGTTCGTTTTTATTAGATGATTAATATAACCTTTTGCTACTGAACAAGAATGACCTTTCTTATCATGGAATGAAAGTTGATGATGAAGCCTTGTTCAAAGGCACAAAGTATGGGGCTCCTAAGTAGTAAAAGACCAAAGATGATAAGATATATTTTCTATATACTCATCCACTGTCGTATCATGAGTCGTAAGTCATTATTGGTTTAATACTCCTATGGTAAAAGCATGCCTGACAAAACCAGCAGTTGAGGGAAAACAATCACCAGGTGCATCAGCCACACCGTTCATGGATCATCATCGCGTACAGCGTTCATACGGCGGTCTCCATCCCACCCCCAATCCCTCCATAACCAGTCGTTCCCTCTCCTGCCACGTTTCCCCCTTGCTCTCCAAGTCAATCACCCGCCCACCATTGCCCTCCCGTGCGCGAATGCCACTGGAATCGAATTTCCAATTATGCGCTTTCTTAGCGTGTCTACGTAGATCTCTTTCAAATGTCGTGTCCCCGGACCAGCCGAGAACTGCGCAGCCTACGCATCGCCAGGGTGAGATTATTATGTCAACGCGCCGGTGGAGGTTGGGGTTGGGGTTTCGCTTCCCGGCGGCGATTGGATCTTGGGGTTCGTGATCGGGCGTGGTTTTGGGGTTGTTCTGGAGTTTGATTGCGCCGTCTGCTTTGTTGGAGCTATCGGCTTCTTTCTCGAGTTCGGATGATTTAGGTTCTGTTGGTGTTTCGCGCTCTTCGGATTCGCGTATCGGCTCTGATTCCGGGGGTACAGACGCATCTTCAAAGTGTGGATTTTGCCATACAACCAACGCTTTATCAAGAGTATCAAAATGATGCTTCCCTCTTGCAGTTTCGCCGCGATAAGGCAGAGGTTGCTGATCACGGTGAGAGCTAGTAAGATGCAAGGCGAGAGTGTGGGTAATCCAGCCCTCTCCCTCGAGACTCTCAATGACATCGTAAACAAGGTTATGGGTGACGGCTTCGTCACGATGACTGAGAATCATATCTACGTCGCCGCTCCGTTCTTTACCACGTCGGTAGCCCCCAACAATAATGCATTCGATGCCTTTTCCGTCATAATCCGAGCCTGGCCTGACTCGACGGGCATGCTCAAGCACGACATCTGCGATGGATTCAACTTCTGGACGTGGAATACCTTCCAAGAATTCGTCGTAATATTTAAGTCCGATTTGTTGAACCCGAGACAAACTGTCCCAGCCATGTTCAATGACATCATCAAGCTCGCGCCATTGCCTGTGATAATAGAAGTCGCGGGCAGACTTTGCTCCAATTCCCCATATATTGTAAAAAGTGTTCAGCGTTGAGTAGATAGGGTCTGTATCAAGCTGGTCTGCCGCTTCCAGCGTTCCATCAGCACTTTGCTTCCATTCTGCGAACCAGTTGGCTATCCTCGTTTCACATCCAGGGATAGTCAGAACTTCTTCAGGAGTCTGAAGAGCATAGGGATATGCAGCAAGCGCGGCAATAGATGTGCTGTATGCTCGCACTCCAATCTCGTCCAATGTCAGCTCGCGTATTCTTTTGATCTTGAGAAGCTGATCGATGAATCTTTCGTTTGGTGGGTGAAGAGGAGCGGAACGAAGACACGCATATATTACGTTGTCCCGCACCCAATCTGGAGGTGGAGGGAGAGGAGGGGGCTTGTCATGCTCCGACGTTGTCTGGCGGTATAATTTTGGCCGTACCTTTTTGCTCGTGTCATCGCCATGGTTCAACCTTGATCGACGAGATTTTGCGGCGGGGGGAACATATCGTGGTTGGGGCGTAGTGGCAGCATCGGCTCTCGCTCGTTCAAGGATTCCTCGTGGATCTCCATCTCCTTTACGAGAAGGACTTTGGGGCGATGAACGCACCAAGTCCAGGTCTGAACTGAGGCCTGATACGGATGCTGTGTAACTGGGGGTATCAGGTCGAGGCTTCTGACTGGCATGATAGACAGTATATGGGACTAGCGGCAAGGGATGCCCAGCTGCTAGTGATTCGTGCAACCATTCAAGTTTTACCACCCTTATATCGTTGTCATGAGGTGGAGATAAAGGAGGAACGAACTGCAATTCTGAAGCAGCCTCAATCGTGGACGGTTTTAGGATCTTTTTATGGTCTCTTTTCGGACCACCCGTGTCATCTTCCTCTTCGAACTCGGATTCCGTGTCTAAATTAATGATTTGAGGCCCTTTAACCGGTTCCACACAAGCTGCAGGGCTATTGAGTCGGCGTCTTTTCAGGGGTGGCGTACGTGGGGATTCAGCAGACTGGCGAATCTCCTCGGTCCATAGGCCCCTTGCGCGAAGTTCAAGGGTAGCTCTCTTTTTTTGAGAAAGCTTTCCCAGTATTAAGCGCGCCTCTGTAATGTCATACGTCACAGGAGCACCGCAGTCGCTCAGGGTCTCTTCCACCCCATGTAATTCTTCCAGATCAAGATGAGTGGGTAAAACAAATGTTGACGGACAGGATTTCAGGTCAATCATGACGGGTATCTGTGGAGCGGATTCAAGGATATCAAGATCTGCCATTCTTGTAGGTCACGAACGCCGATGATAGTGCAAGTAGGTAGTAAGTCACACCGATAATCCAGAAAACGCCTTGGAACTCAAACCATGCTCATAAACTCATATAGATTCAACTGCTAGCTATGCTTGCCTGCAAATCGCTTCACCAGAAATGACGATAGGAATTCAGAATTTGTGAGCATAAGATCCCGCCAGTCCCTATGAACATGGATAAGAGATGCTGAAATGAGAAGGAACGGCCAACGAAAGAGAAGAGTATATATACAGGTTAGAATCGAGAGAGGAGAAAGGAGAAAAGAAAGCTAGAATCCTGAGGATTCCAATTCCTCTTTAAGGCTCGTCGTCGTTTCTGCGTGGCCTTGATATTCGTATTTCTGATGACGACAGACGACGATGATGAATAATCAGATAAGGAGTCCTGAACTTTAAGATAAGATCGGGTCCGGAGAAAATTTCGACCCGGCGCTAGTGCCAAGGGTCACATGACCGTCTGCATTAGTACTAGTGGAAGTGTTTGCTTTGTTAGCAAACACTCTAAACAGCTTGAAGCCTGAAGGGTTCAAATCTAAACTTGTTGGTTGATCTGGTGTGAGTGAACACAACCTTCGAGAGTCAGGCCCGGAGGCCGTCAAGTTATATAGACTATGAAAGGCCGTCAACGAGCAGCTGACTCGTCGCCTTTTGCTCCAATGACAACCCCGGTCTTTATTATGTCAGAAGATTGCTGGGAGGGTGAGACCATCACTTCTCCCCGTTCCTCATCCTCGCCAGCCTCCGCCTCTTCATCGGGAGCATTTTTTCTAGATACCCATCGTCGCCAGTGCGGGTAAAGAAACACACTGATAACCCCAAAAACGATAAAGCATCCGCAAATAGCACCACCGATCACATCATAGTGCTCTCCTGCCGTTTCCACACCATCCCAGAATTCACCTTTTGGCTCGGCAGCATTGAGAATAAGGGTTAACAGCTGGAGAACACCGATTACTATGGCGACAATGACGGTCAGACAGGTCAATACGATCGAGTAGTAAAGAAATGCAACGGGATCCCGTGGATTACGGGATATGGCCTGTGGGCCCGCCGCGGTCTCTTCAACAGGTGCCGAGACCGTGGAAGAAGCGGAAGATGAGGGAAGGAAGTGTGCTGCAGGTTGAACATATAAAGACAACATCAAAGCGCCATCAATGGTGTCAATGAGACACATTCCCGCTAAAATGTAAGTTAGCCTTGATGCCATCGCCTTGGAGTTTAAGGACCCGACTTGCCCGTAAATAAGATTGGAAAAATCAAAATGACCCAGATGCTGGTCCCTTTAGTGGCTTGGATTGAAGAGATACCGAGCAATGCAATTTCGGACGACGTGTCGAACCCAAGTCCAAAGAGCACACCCAAGGGGTACATTTTCCATGGGCTTATACCCATCTTGTGAGCTCATCTCAGAAAGAAATATGGGAGTTACACAACTCACCGATTGATCAGCCTGAACATTTTTTTCAGAATCTTAAATAAAATCCCGCTTCCCTCGATCTTCCATATCTCTTCTCCTCCATCCTTACTTTTCAAGGCTTTCTTCATCTGCTGGATCAGCTTATACAGGATGTATGCATTCATGATTCCTAACAGTATCAGGAATGCCGAGCTGACCGAACTGCCAATGATTCCTCCCACAGTCCCATACCTGTCGAATTTGGATGACACCGATGCTGCGGTGGCAGCTACAACGATAGCCGTTATTATAACGATCCTATACAATATTTAGCCACACTGGTATGCGATGATGACTCACGGTCAACTGGGGAGGGATGGAGCCAGTATTGTGTACGTTGAGTGGCCGAGGGAGAAGAACGTTCCCACAGTTACTGCCTTCTGGCCTGTGGCTAGAAGCCGGCGAGTCATGAGATCGATGGCCTAGATGAGTAGAACAGTTTTAGTACAGCTTGGCCGGTTATGGCTACGAGAGGCTTGTTCACGTACTGATATATGGTCTGCGTCCAGCGCATGTCTTAAACCCAGAGTATACGATAATACTGCTGTTGAGACTAAGGACCTATATTGTTTCACGGGAAAATTGTTTTTGTTAGCGAGGTCCATGGGTTGGCCCATTGAAGGCTTGACTTTGTGACATCGCGATCCCGTCTGAATCACTTACGGGTTGAAATGCTATTAATTTTTCTGTTAGCCAATTGATCCTTTTGATTGATAATTCGGCAATTTATTTCAAAAACATGACGGCGATCAGTCGTACTGCCGGTCTGGGTGGGACTCAGGATAGACAGGAGAGCAGAATACATAAGGTATGGGATAACATGGTTTATATATGCAACACTTGCACCACAATAGGAAGTCCGGAAGCTGGGATCATATCTATAAGGACAAGGCGTGGTCATCCCACTCAACCTACAATTCCAAATATATACACAGCCAGCCGACACCAGAGATCGCTGCCAATATCAATTTGAAAGGAGAGATAGGGAAGATAACCCGTACCAGAACAATACCCGCTATGATCCAAACCAGGATATTCACAGCTGCGATCAACAAAATTATCCCAATCGCCGGCAGCGGAATCCTCCTCAGCACCGGGATCCGACTACGCGATCGCTCCGCCTTTGTGAGGAATTCCTTCAAGCGCGGAGAGGGATGCGGAGCGCCACCTGTGTTGAGAGGGACCATGATGTCCGTCATCATGGCCAGCGCTGTTGCAGATTTTGTGAGAAGACAACTTTGAAGCTCTGAACGGAAACCACACACTCACGGTCTGGTCCGCAACATCCACAGTTATTATACATGCCTGAGTGTAAAGGTGGGGTTGTTTGTACTTGTGGTCAACTAAAGCTCTCTTGGACTTTTTTTTTTCCTCGGCCAGTCACGGAGCGAAAAGTAGTTAGCGAAAAGGAAGAAGGAATGTTTTTTCAACAAATCAATTACCAAGGTCGTACTCCAATTTGTATCCTCCACAACCAAACGGGGTTGGCGGGGCATGAAGGGCACCCCCCGGGAGTGAGTTTACCATGTTCAAGGGGTTTGGGTTTTGGCATTGACCCGTACTGGAAGCGAATTCAAGCAAAATCAAGCATTTTTTCTTGATATTCATCCCAGGCGGCGAATTGGATTGAGCGGATTGTCATGCATGGGACCCCTTGTGCAGAACCAGGGTTGGGTGCAGGAATAAGTATTGTGTGTGTTCTTCACTGCACATGTACTAAGTTAGTTAAACTAGGTAGTTAGTTCGTTCATGCACTGCCGGTGTCTTTACCGAGTCCCACTATCTAAACCTACAAGGCATGGGTCTCCAAATGCAATGGAACGGGCATACGTCGACGACTTGCGAGTTTTGTCGAAAACTGTTCTTGGCAGAGGTGCATGGAAGGTCTGGATTGAATGACGTCTTGGAGGTAGTCTAATTAAGCTTATCTTGCATCAGATAAAGAACCTCATGGCGGGATGCCGTGTAACCGCCTAGTGAACAATTGCTTTGTTTATTATTTTGGTTAAAAGGAACTGATAATGTGATCGATATCCCTTTTTTGTCCCACTGCATTCATTCCCTCATCCATTTCATATACCAAAAATCCAAGGGGCAAAACAATGCATATTAAATAAAAACCCCCGGCAAAAAGGAAGTATGGCCGTTATCAAAAAGAATAGTACAAAATATGAGAAAGTCGATATACGTGGGTATTTTGCTCAAGTGTAGCGGGAGGCAAGCAAGAATGGAATGTTATGTTCCCGCAAAATTGTCTGGATCTCTCAAAGATACTGGAAAATCAAGCCTGTTGTGTACGGAATTTCCATGGAGTGTCATCTTCGTGGTCCTCGTTTTCTAGAATCTCATATTCCCCGTCTAGGTTGTGGTCTTCATCTTGGGGATTGTTTGCGCGAGGCTCGCCATTGTACTGGAACTCTGCTTCCCAATCCATATTCTGGGCATCTTTGCCAAGTAGGAACTGCCCAAATACCAACACGGCGTTGTAAATCTCTTTGCCTGTGGGGACAATGTTATCCTTGGGTAGCAAAAAGCCATAGCTGCCCTTGTCCCGAAGTTTAAGCTGATAAGCGTATCGGACATAAAGATCATGGTAGAACCAGTCCAGCGCACTGCCTCCAGCACTCTCCATGCGCCGCAATGCGGCACCTTTGTTCTTCTTGTTGGAGCCAACAGAGCCCTCGCAGGCAGAACTCACGTCGTAGTATTCATGCCCAGTCTGTCGGATGGCCTTGGCAATCCCGATGGCTAATTCTTCGAGGTTCTCCAAAGTCGGAGGGATGTTGTTACAGGAGTAGGAATATGGATACAATATCTGCTGGGAGTAGGAGTGCAGGTCCAGGAAGCCCACGAATGCGACGTTGTTATGGTCCGTCTCGTTCAAGGCCCACTGAGCGATCATCTTCGATTCTATGCCACCAAACGGCCCATCTCCAGCAAAATCTTCTGAGCAGGGGTTGCTTCTGCTGCCACTGCCATCCCACTCAAAGCCCCAAGTGCGATCAAGGTCGACGCCTGGGCAAAATTGCAGGTTATTTTCTTGCCGATTTTTCCGCCACAGGCGGTCGGTTTCCCAGGTGTAGACATATCCATCGGGATTCGTCGTCGGTACTAACACCCAGTCGAATTCCTCAACCAGCTTGGTAATGGCTTTTGACTTGCCGTAACCCGTGATGAGAGAATACGCAACATAATTTACGGTAGAGACGCCGATCCATTCTCTTGCATGAGAGCCGCCAGTGATCATGATGGTCTTTCGGCGTCCAGCGGGGCGGTCGGGGTTCGTCGGGTGCACGCCAATACGGAGGGCAGTTATCTCACGACCTTCGTAGGAAGTGCCGAGGCTTATCAATCGAACATGGGTGGAGAACATGGACGCCAGTAGGCGCATCCAAGGCATGATCACGGAGAGAGGCTGATAATCCTGGAAGAAGATATTCTGAACTTCAGGTGACGGTCGTATCGAGGGAGAGAAGGATGGGTGTTGGTTTGGGATGGAAGAGGGGCGCTGAGGATAGGAATCGTAGACTGCTTGGGCCAGATCATGGATTACTGGAACATGAGCGGTCCTCAAGGAGCTGGGAAGCAATCCCAAAAGGGATGGAACCTGGATTCAAAGGAGACAGGCAAAGAGTCAGTATAATAAGGCGATGGGTTGTTTTTCCTCATCGGGAAGAGGTGAAATATAATAAGAGTCCACCCACCACATCCTTCGCCAATCTAATATCAACCCATTCATTTGTCGAAGCCCAAATGTCGAGGAATAGAATATTAGATGCCTCTACGAGTGCTTGAAGATCGTTTTGCGACCGTATGGTGAACCGAAGCACGACATCGTCACCATAACGAGCCCGGATCGAAGCCGGCGCTTTCGGCGATGACAGCAACGACTTGGGCCTAGAGGGATTGCGTTGCCGGCTGGGCACCCGCCAAATGGTCTCTATTACTGAATCTCGCAGCTTGGTCCATAGCCTCGGCGAAGGCCGTCCCTGGAGAGCTTGGGAGTCGGGCTCGGCGATGAAAGACTGGAATTCGCTGCTTGACGACGGGACTGCGGAGACGAAAGGAACGGAGACCAGCGAAGCGCCTGTGATCACTTGCAGTATATGCATAACTATCTCTGCGGGTTTCTCCTGATTCAGATCTCCGGGTTCATTGAACCAAACTGAAAGGAGATGGTGATAATTGTGATGTGCAATCGGATCTCAGGCATGGAGGAGTTGGTGATTTGTTGTTTGACTCCGTATGGCAGCCTTAAGTTATGGGCCCAGACCCAATAGTTAGTCGACGGGGTTGATCGTATAGAAAAGCAAGTTTGGAGGCAACTAAGAATAGATACATAAATATGCAATAGGGCTGGTCTCTTGAGGCACAGGAAAAAGGAGAAATTATCTTCTAATTCTAACAACTCAGCAGTGGTTCTTCCAAGTAGTTATTGACTGGCTATTTGGGATTCAAACTACGAAGTAAATAGCTTGTGTCTCAGTAACAAAATGGATTCCAGTGCATCTCTAGGCTTCAAGTTACAGATGGAGTTGACAGGAACACAGAGTGCAGGTCTTTTACAGGAGCACAATCTCTCTGTCCTCTTGGAAGCCAGCTAACATGTAGTTAGTTTACTATGTTTTGTAGGGAGTAAATAAATGATGGAAATACAAGCAGAAGCTCGGATATTATCCCTTCTCGGTGCTTGCTTGCTGTGATCGACAATGCACCCACCCTTAATCCGTCATTCTAGGTTTGCATCTATTGTGCCCTGAGCTCTTGTGATCAGCCTGTAGATATAAGTTGATTCGTTAAGTTAGTTGGAGCTGTTGGTATGGAATAATAGTCTCCTCTCCTGTGTGTTTTGTTTTGGGGTTCGTGAAAGCCGGAGATTTTGAATAGGGATAGTTATCCCCTGGGATCAGCACGCTGAGCCTCATATTTGTGATTTGTATTTAGTTAACTCACTTTGACTCTGTTGAGTGCTGTAGAGTGTTCTTTTTCATTTTGACCTTGCAAGCTTGCATCTGGATTCCTTGTGTCTACGGGAATGATTGGATTCCGTCTGACCTTGGGGGCATCATTAACATACGGTGACGATAACTATATAGCAGCTGACTCTAGCCCAAGCAAAGCCAGCCAGCCCTACTAGGAGCTTTATCCCTCTTTGTTTTTTTCTTTTTTTGTTTTTTTAGTTATTTATATTTTTCCTTTTGACTTTCAACCTGCAACTTCCAGGCGGGCCTTTTTCTCTCAGAAATTCACCAACCCCCCATTTTCAGACGGAAAGGAGGAGGCCAATCAGAACCATTGACGGATGAGACACGGTGACAGCCTTTCCCTTTGCAACAAACCACCCCGTCCAAACCCCATTGTGAAGCCCTTTCAACAACAGGCTGTCTGGTCTTGGGAACGTGCGGTTCATTTTCACCCGGCCGAAAAAGGGTTGTGGGCCAGTGCTGATTTGTTTAGTTAACAGTCTAGTCTGTCGACTCACTTTCGTCTCACTTCTGGGAAAAATCACACCGGTGAGTTCAGATTCTCTCCACGTTTCCACTTCCCAACATCAGCTTCACACCACTTCTCCTGTCCTATCAACATCTGTTCATCAAGCAATTTTGCTTCAGGCCTTTCGGGCTGTTTGTCATTGCTCCTGGACAGAAAGAGGGGAATGTAATTTCTGTGTCTCTTTTGATGGAATGGGCTGACAACCGTCCTCCGGTCACCCTCCGCAAGTTTAGCAAAAAGAAAAAAAACCAAGCCAACTCCTCTAGCTTTTTCACCTCCGCTCTTTTCTCCTACCCAGAGCACCATCATTAACTACTGAGTTTACGGATTCGTATCGTCGTTGCGTACTCGGAACCTCTTACTTGGCCCGAAATTGGTCGTTCGTCGGGTTTGTTGCGGCGCTGGGCCTTGGCCGTATTATGATCGCATCGAACCAGAGCGAAATAACCATGAGCATAGTCAATCTGTGAGAGGGCTGCTACATAATGCCTTGGAAAGGATTGAAGCTCGGCGGTGCTAGCCAGAAGGGCGGCCCTGAAAAGGCGCAGAGGAAAGACTCGGGCACTCCAATTCGTCCCTCTGATCATGCTCCCCGATCGGCTCATTCCAGCGACCACATCGCTCCACGCGGATCAGAATCATTAGCCATCCCCGAGAAACTATCCTCTACATCTTTTGACCATGGCGAACGCAAAGCCACCCAACTCGCGGATCGCATTCTTCGAGCCCAGAATACCAAACGAAATAGATTCAGCTTGCTCAGGTTCCGACATGCCTCTGACCCTCAGCTGTCGGCATCCTATCAGGGCGGAGAGCCCCCGCCCGTTCCACCGATTCCTGAGAGTGCCAATCGTGAGTTGATTTGATCTCTGACAAGTATAGGTGAATTTGTATGCTGATACATCGTGACACAGCACCGAAAATAATCACTACATCCCCGACCGTCGACAACCTTGACCAAGTGGCAAAACGGAAGAGCATATTCAAGATACCCCACCATAAAACTGCTCCTGAGAAGGCTAAGTCCGCAGGAGCTAGCCCTACCGTCCAGAATCCCACCCCGCCAATACCAGGGTTGCCCACAGATCACTCGAACGTCAAGGCCTCTCACATTAGTTTTGATGAGCCCCAAGGGAGGCCTTCGACGACCTCTTTGCGCAGTGGGCCCGCCCGCTGGCAAGACGGACCGCACCAAGGGCTGTCACCCGCGGCAAGGCGGTCAGAATCGTCAAGATCGGAGGCAAGTTCTGGAGACCATGCCTTTTACAATGCCACATCGAGAACCGATGCGTCTTCCAGCACATCTTCGATTTTCCGTATGCCAAAGATGAAGAAGAATAGACACAGTTTATTTCCTTTTGCTATGAAAAATCCTCCCCAAGGACAAATTTCCAAGTACGACCAACAAACACGCTCAATATCTTCCGTCGATCAAGACCGCGAGCTTCTGTCACCGCTTCCTTCCCCATCCCATTCATTTCTCGGACGTCCAACTCCTGCCAATGGGACTCAGGAGCCGAGTATTTTCCGCAAAAATTCCACCACATCTGCCCATTCCGCTCGATCTTCCTTGTCACTTAAGCTGTCAACACGACCCAGTCGCCGGGGAAGATCATCCACCATTGGCTCTCTTGCTGATATTCAGGATGACATGCGTCAATCTTCCTCCGAAATTGTTCCATCTAGTCGAACGTCCACGTTTACGGTGCCGCGGAAGAGTTTTAGCGACCTCTTTCATACTTCTCATAGAAAACACAACGCAGACGGTTTAATATCTGGCGAAGTTCCGAGTATAGTACCAGGAACTCCTCAGTCGATGACCTCTAAACAAAATTCCTTTTCGATAGCACGAGAAGTAGCTAATTGCCCCCCCAAAGAACCGGATGACAGTCCCGCAACCTACCTTACACGACTTGAGGGTGCGATTCATAGGGCAGCGATTGCAACTGTTCTTTCACAGTCGCCGGACGATTTCTACAAGACAACGTTGAGGAAATACATGCGTGGTTTTGCATTTTTCGGCGATGCTATGGACATGTCAATTCGAAAATTGCTTATGGAAGCGGAATTGCCAAAGGAAACTCAGCAGATCGACCGCGTGCTTCAAAGCTTTGCTGATAGATACCACGAATGCAACCCGGGCATCTTTGCTTCCCCAGGTGAGTGTACCATGTAAACAATCGTTATGGTTTCAAACAAACTCGTGTGGGATTTTTGCTAATGCGTTCCATTCTTAGATCAAGCTTATTTCATCGCATTTTCCCTGTTGATTCTCCACACGGATGTTTTCAATAAAAACAACAAAAGGAAAATGCAGAAGCAAGATTACGTTCGTAATACCAGAGGTGAAGGCCTAGCGGAGGAGATCCTCGAATGTTTCTACGATAATATATGCTATACCCCTTTTATTCATGTCGAGGATGAAATCAATCTCGGTGTGAGACGCTTAGCGCCCAAATCACGAAGCCCATTATTCAAGTCCTCGAGCAGCGATTACATGTCGAAGATCCCTAGAGACCCGGTCGATCCATATGCTTTAATCCTCGAGGGGAAACTTGGCGCCCTTAGACCGAATGTGAAGGACGTAATGGACTTGGAAGACCCATACAGCGCTTCAGGGCCTGGGCAAACGCCCTCTATGAACGAGCTTCACAAGATGTTTTATAAACCCTGCGTCCTGCAGATTGTATCAGAAAGATCCCGACCAGATGCCTTTTTAACACAATCTTCCATCGCCAATCCTGCAGAGTCACAGCCCGGCCTCGTGGATATTAGAGTCGCCAAGGTTGGACTACTTTGGAGGAAAGATCCAAGGAAGAAAAAAACCAGATCTCCATGGCAAGAGTGGGGTGCTGTACTCACTGGTTCACAGCTTTACCTGTTCAAGGACATCCAGTGGGTAAAGTCGTTGATCTCACAATACGAATCGAAACAAACGCGTGCGCACCGGCAGCCCGTAACATTCATACCACCTGTCGCCGACTTCAAACCAAATGCGATCATGTCCACCGCAGATGCTGTTGCGCTTTCGGACTCAAATTATAAAAAGCATAAGCATGCCTTTTTGTTCGTTCGACATGGAGGTTTTGAGGAAGTCTTTTTGGCGAATAGCGATACCGAGATGACCGAGTGGATGACGACCATTAACTATGCAGCTGCATTCAGAACCACAGGTGTCCGGATGAGGGGAATAATTGGGGTTAATTATGAAGGCCTCCGACCCCAGAAAATGGCTCGGGCAAATTCAGTAACTTCGGATACATCCGAGGCACCCACAGTTTCGGAAACTGGTGTCACCACCATTACAAGAAGAATGGACCCGCGCTTAGCTGAAGAAGTTTTTGCGGCTCGTCGCGGACTGGTCTCGAGAAGAATAGATGAAGCAAACGAGAAACTATCCATAACCGAAAAACAGCTCGACGATCTCCTACGAAATGCTAGGCATCTCCAAATTTTGGCGCCTATTCATCCGCGTGCAAGAGATCAAGTTGTTCTTGCTGCTGGGAGGATGGCAGCTAAAGTTAAATGGGCTCGATTAGATGTGTGGCGTACAAAATGCCACAGAGATGTGATAGCACTTGATTTGGCGGAAGAGGAGAAAAATCTGTCCGTGAAAATGGTCCAGATGACCGTTCACCCCAGTATTGACGTGAGCTCCATTCCGAACCTAGCTCATCCACCGGTATCAGACTCTTCGCCGAGCTTGGCTCCAACATCTCCAAAGAGCAATCGGTCTTCCAAGCGGTTCCGATCCCGATCCCGTTCCCCGACGCCGACTAGAGATACCAACCCACCACGCCAAGTGGCTGAGAATTCATCAGTCATCGTGAGGAGGCCAGGATTGCCGAAATCTCTCACGTCGTCCGAAATAATGGTTTCGCCTCGAAAGCCGTCCATAGGTGGGAGCAAAGATGATATCACTCTCGATTCATTGAAAAAGCATGGTGAAACCTTCCTACCAAGCCAGGCTTCCATGACAAGCTCTTTAAGCAAGTTTGAATCAAACGGCTCCGCAAGACGGTCGTCTGTCAACCGAACCCCAACGCCCAGCGTTCTGGATACCGAAGAAGAGCGCCTTCTTCGCGAAGCCGGGCTTCTATCAAATGAGTTGCTCTCACAAATGGCCGTAGTAGGCGACGCTACAGACGAGCCCAACGACGTGAATAATGATGGTCGGGTAGAACCAGCGTCGGGCGACAGCCGGAGCAAGATTCGAAGAAGTCTACATCGCACTCTCCGTGAGGGCAATTTCATACCCCATCATCAGCGGAGCAAAAAGGGTAAAGACTCGGGCACTACCATCTCTGTAGCGGACGATGGAACCAGTGTCGCAGATACGGAGACCTTGGCACGTGGTGCTGGGAGTTTCACGCTTCACGGGAAAAAGGCGTCCGTGGTTACCTTCGGTTCCGAATGGGAAAATATGTCCACAGAACAGAGGCTCAAACAACGCAAACCAATGCATACCGAAGACTCTCGTGCCTCAGAAATGCCGGATCTTGGTACCCAGGGTGGTCTAACTGCTTCTGAAAGTATGAGCGGTAGGAAGGCGTACTCTCTGAGATCCGTAAGCACGGCAACGGCCAAGAGTTCGCGGCAACGGGAGGGTACCCAGGAGAGAACAATTGCTCTTGGTTCCCCTGGGGAGTCTCTTCCAGGGTCTGGTTCTCAGCTCGATAATGAGAATATGGGAGACATAGATGCGGACTCTGCCGTTATTATCGAAGAGGAGGAGCCCAACCAGGAGCCAGGCAACGATCCGCCACAGCCCGCGACCGACAGAGACCAGAGTGAAGGCCCAACAGCTCAACTACTAGAGAGACGGAGTTTCCACCAACCCCGAAACAAAGATTTGTGATTCCGTCCCAGAGCAAACCGTTTAAGACATAGATTGTTTTTTACTACTCTTTCTTTCCCCTTTTAATCCTTTTTCTTCTCTAACTTCTGCTTACGATGCTTACGATTAGTTGATTCCCATTCACTACTTTCCTGTTATCCCACTGTGATGTTTTCTTTTGAATGCGCTTGCCCATCCCCGACCGCCTTTGACGTTTGCCGGCGCCTCTTTTCATACTCCTGTACTCGTACTCAGTCTTCCCCCCAAAAAGGTCTTGGTTGATAACCTCCCATATTCTCCATATCCCTTCGTCTTGTTGAGCCTGTTCACTCTGGGCTTGCTGTTCCCATGTCCCCCAATTTCCTTATTATGATGTATGATGTCGAACTTTGATTGCTGTGTCTTCCAATATCCTCTTCTACACGTTGAAATCAAAAACATACTTTGAAGGTTGCTACTTCTTTTGACCTACTCAGCAAATGTTGCAATCAAGTGTAACATATGGCCTATCAGTTGCTGAAGGCAAATCGGTTCTCTTTTATATCTTGCCCTGCAGGATAAAGGAGTAGAATTATCACAGCCAATGCAGTTCAAAATGAAGTTCCTTGTTTTCCCCATCCAACAGCCAGGACATCTGAAAAGATACCTAATCAACATGGATACTAGCGTGCTCACGTGAATATGAACAGAACCCAAAACAATGGAAAGCGCGATTGAACTCTCACTTTATATCACATCCTCTCTCTCATCCTCCATTCTTTTCCAAAGCAGTCAAGAAATTCGCTGGTGACCATTCTTTGCCCAGATTGAGAGTGCTTATCCCTATCTATCCTCCTCGGCAGATCTGTTCATAAGCTGGTATGAATCTAGGAATTAGCAGGCAAAAAGTGCCGCATGTATGGTCGCTGACACCAGAAACCGACTTGATCAACAGGGCCAAAACTCGATATCAGCAGTTGCATTTGCAGCATGGATCCGTCTAAGAAAGATCCTGCCTCCGAGCATTCATCAATGGCGTCTCCACCGCATTCTTATGAGATGGCCATCCTGGACAGCTCGAAAGTGTTCACACCACCCAGCTCACCTGAGGCGGCTCTAGCCGAGGGCGAGGACGAGGGCTTTTCTTCCGAAACCCTTCCAGAATCCATGGAGCGGCTCCCAATGGAATTTGTTCTATCTCCAGTTGATGGTAGCAACGCCAAGGATCAAAAACCAGAGGAAGAGGAAGGTGAATTACCCGATTTCACACCTTACTTTCAACATGGAATTGTTGTTATGAGCGGCGAAAGTCTCAAAAACCGGATGTTTCGGGAGCAAGAAAACGACGATTCTGAAGATGGCTCGCAGGAAAAGCCTGAGTCACCTCTCGATCGCACCATAACTTCCCCTTTATCCCGATTGCTCACGAACCTCCGCATGGGGTGGACAGTCGCCGATATTGGAAACAAGAAGGGACTAGTAGCAATGGCGGAAATAGCCCGAGGTCGCCTCATTGTCCATGAAGAAGTTATGGCGGTAGTTGAGACACTAGAATCGATGGGTGGCTCGATCGAAAAATACAATCAAATGCTAGCAGAGAGACTCAAAGAACTTGATTCTCCAAAATTTGTGCATTTTTTCTTCAAGCTCAAGAAAGGCCCGGAAGAGAAATGGGGGAAATTTGGATCCTATTTCGAGGAGAACTGTATTCCGTGCACTTTCCCTCCAAATCGCAGAATCCGAGTTCTTGGGTTGGCAAGCAAGGTTGTCAATCATTCTTGCGTTCCGAATGCGCAACAAACGATTATCCAGGCTATAATCAAAGGAACTTGTCACACCTTTCTGGGCATTCGTGCAATCAAGACGATAAAACCAGGCGAAGAAATCACCGTTGGGTACGATCACACCTTTTTGGACATGACCGGAAGAAAGAATTATATGAAACAGCACTTTGGGTTTGAATGTGATTGCAGATTTTGCACCAACCGAGACCCAGGAATTGAAGAGGATTTCGCCGTCATGAATGAGAATCTTCAGGTCATGCAGTCCACATATGTGGCCAAGACCCAGCCTGCTAGAGCCCTCAAAGCCGCATATCAGGTCTTCCTGAGACTGGTTAAGAATGGTTTATTGGACCGGCGACATCCCGATCTCCTTGCACACTGCGCAAGAATATGTGCATACCACTCGGATGCGGGACGCGCTGCGGCTTTTTTGCACGCAGCACAGTCGGGGTTCTACAGGATCCAGGGACGTGACGGGCCAGACATGTGGAAATTGATCCAGGTCGAAGAGAACGTCGCTTTGTTTGCAGATAGTAAAGCGTCACGGAGGGGCCTGTCTAGCCCGGAGGAAGCTGTCGCCGTTGGCACATTGAATCATGAAGGTTGTCGAGTTGCGTTCATGCTGGAGGCCGACGATGACGAGTATCTGCTGTTGTCGGATTATTGCGAGGAGCCGGACGAATGTGGCGAAGATTCGGAATCATCAGAGCAATTGGAACAAAGCATTGGCGGAGAGGAACAGAGCGAGGAAGCGCGTGCCATGCAAGAGCTTCTACAAGCCCTACATGAGGAGAAAGCGGAACACGATGCAACTAGGCTCCACCAAGGCAAGGAGAAGCAGAAGCAGAAGAGCAAGAAAACCACAAAGGCTCAGAGAAGAAGGAAGAAGTGAGGTATTTCCGACTCTAACGCTTCATTACAGATATCGATGTTTCAGAGAGAATGGTACCATTAGCGGCGGAGACAAAATGACATGGACAAAGGAATCAACAAGGACGTTAGCAAGGACACGGGCGAAGACATGGGCGAAGTTGTGGGGGGAAAAAAGCAAAAAAAAAGGAACAAAATCACGAGCAAGGCATCAACAAGGACGTTAGGAAAGACATAGGCGAAGTCATGGGAAAAAAACTAAAAAAAAAAAGGAGAGTAAAAAACATTGAGCAAGGACATGGACAAAGTCAAGCCAGACTGAACAGCAAAAAAAAAGGGGAGTAAGGGAAAAAGGGGTTTTGATTTGGGAGGAAGAATTGGGAATGGGGAATTTGGGTTTTGTTTGAATGAACTGGAATGCACCGTTTTGATTGGTTTGACACAAGTGCCGCTTTCTTAGTCACCTTAACTAGTTACGAGCTTTGAAGCTTTTTGGGAAATCGAACAAGACACTGAGTTGGCAGGCAGTTAAACTAGATCATAGCTGAAATTCCCTTTACTTCCAGGACTTTGACTACTTGAACTTTTCTTTTTCCCTTGAATGTTGTTCTGAGCCGCCGGTAGCTAACTTGTTAACTACTCCCCTGCAATGGCGCACTCCAAACGTAATACCTCTCTTCCCCATTTCACTGCATATGAGAGGTCCCTTCTACGCTCCACATGGGGATCCCAGAGTACCAGACTGTCGCGAGAATCTTTCCTTCCATTCTCCTCCTGTAGACTCTGCCTTCTCCCCGCGCGGCCACCGGTGGTAGCATGTGCCACAAATGGCGACTTATTTTGTCGAGAGTGCGCCGTGAGCGACCTTTTGGCGCAAAGGAAGGAAATCAAACGGCTGGAAAAGGAGCGGGAGCTGGAACAGCAAGAGCGAGAGGAGAATAACGACCGATTGGCACAGGAAGCGAGGGACAGGGAGCTGAAAGAGTTTGAGATGATCAGCATGGGCTTGGAGGACCGAAAGCGCAAGTTTGCGGGAAGGGACTCGGACCGTGCGCGCGGGGGCGACGGAAGCCCGAATGGTGACGAAGAGGCGGCGAGGAAGAAGAGAAAGGGCTTTGAGCTGGACGAGGCGGAAATGACGAGGATTGCCCGGGAGGAGAGAGAAAGGATTCGGAAGGAGATTGAGCGTGAGAGGGTTCGTTTCTATTCCACGCCTCTTTTTTTTTGTCATCTCGATTTCAGGCTAATGTTGGCTGTATTTCTTTATTGTCTTAGAGCGAATCTGCGAAGCCGCAAATGCCGTCTTTCTGGATCCCGTCATTGACACCTTCGACTGAAAATGGCGCAAATGACGCCAAACCAGCAAAATTGAGCCCCATTTGTCCGGCCTCCACGCCTACAAATAAGCATGGATACTCTTTAAAAGCTCTTGTGACGGTGAATTTCACAGAGGACAAAGATGATCAATCCGGGGATATGGTACGGGTCTGCCCGGCTTGTAAGCGAGTTTTGAGTAACGGCGTCAAGGCAATGTGTAAGTTTCAATGCTCCCACCGGAGGAAAAAAAATTTGATAAACCATGTCGCTCACTGGCCTGGCCTAGTAACGAAACCATGTGGGCATGTGATCTGCAAACCGTGTGTAGACAAGTTTATGACACCGCATGATGTTCCCGATCCACATGCAAAGGACCCCGAAGAGGCTGAACGCCAGGGCCGAGTGCTTTGCTACGTATGTGAGACTGATATAACCGAGAGAAGGCGCAAAAAAGAGGGCAAGAAAGACAAGGACGCTGAGAAGATACGGCCCGGTTTGGTAGCGATATGTAGTGAGGGGACTGGCTTTGCAAGTGGAGGCACAAACCTTGCAAAGAAAGCCGGAACGGCCTTTCAGTGTTAATGAACAGTTGTACATAGTTTTGTTGCTTCTATACCCATTTTCAAGTAAATGCTCTATATTACATGCTAACCAAGGCTCTGCTTTTTTCTTTTTCAAAAACACCCGAATCGTACAGGAAAAGAAATCATACGAATAGATCATGGTGAGGGCAGCGCCTTTCTGTTCTTTGCGTTGGCGAACTCCCTCACGGTTACCTCACACCTAATCTCCTGGCATAGTCGTTTCTTTCGGTCTGGCGCAAGTTTTGACGTGAACTCCAAGCCACTAGCACGTTCCACCGCCTCCAACGGAACCTCGAAATCTGACAGGCTCTTCTCATTCGGAATTCGAGCATTCGGCAGCACAAAAGCACCGAGACTGACTTTTCCTCCTTCTCTCCCGTCCTCCGCGAAAATCACCTTGTAGAAGTGTGTCGGGACGGCAACATTTGGAGGATTTCCGATGACTTCGTAGGTGACCTTCCACTTTCCGTCCAACGAATCCTTCTTCGGCAGATACAATGGGCCCGTGACTATACGAACAGAGGGATATCTATTCGTTAGTCCCCGGCAGAATTCCTCGAAATGCGCCCAGTAGTCACGGTTGAAGCCTTCTCCGACCTGAGGACACATATTCGTCAACGCGAACGTCGCGTCCATGGCCTCTTGGCTCCATTTTGCATCCGCCGCCGGAACTTGATGACCGCGATCATATCCGGAGCGGAAGTAATCGCTCAGTTTGGCGCGGAATGCGACTGGGATGCTGTGATCTTCGTAGAAGGTGCTATGTTTGCGATCGCCGTTTTTGAGTTTGAGGGATTCGGGGGTGATGTGCTCTGCTACCCAGGACGGGTTGCGTGTGCGGCGGTCGTATGCGCATGCGAGGGGGAGACTGGTCACATTGTCGGCGATTGGGCCAGGGAAGCCGTACTGGAAGAGGCCGGTTGGGTCGACTGGTGCTGGAAATCGGGTCGGCAGTTGTGGAGTCGGCGGGTGAGGGACGATGGCAGGGCTCGCTGCGGGAATCGCAGGCTTAGCTTGTGTTGTCAGGGCAGGCGATATCGGCGATTGCTGTCGAGAAGCTTTTGCTGAGTAAACGAGTGCAGTGACGCCGGCACCGGTGGCAGCACCAGCCGCCGCGATGATAGCGAATGTTGCTTTGGACATGGTCAGCTTTCGACGAAGACCCTGACCGCTGTTTTATAGAAAACGAAAGTGGATCAAAAGCCAGTCCCTTCAAATGCAGTGACAATGCTACAAGAAATCAACTTAAGCCGTAACAAAGCCCACTTGACCCTACCACGCAAACACCTGGTTCATTCTCATTTGACGGGCCCTACAAGCTGTTGCACGTTGGGAAAAGGAGTTTCGAAGCTGGTTGATGCGGTTTTCAGCCAATCAAAGGGCGACATGACATCCAAAGCTTCAACCAATCACTATTGATTACGTAAGATCACGTGGCTCATCTGCAGATAACGGATCGCCCCTTATCGCCTGAGTACCTTGGAGGGCACGCTAAGCTTATTTTAGCCCCGTGTTACCCCAGACGGCCACGTGAGGAAGGTGCGATTCGGCAGGATGACGTAAGAACTTAATCTGGATCTGATGAAACAAATCGATGAGACAAGTCGGAGGGGGGAAAAGACGCCCATCTTTTTGCGTTCTCTTCGTCTCTCCACTTTCTCTCTTGGCTCTGAATCGATTATTTAATATGTGTGTGCTAGTTTCATGAAATTTATCCCAGCTAGTGTTGTGTGTAGCAGAATTGGATTTGTATACTTCCTATTCCTAACCTTGCTGTCTTATCTCTCCTCACCAATCGCCACGGGGTTGAAGCTGTCCCTCCAGCGGGATGGGGCTTGACAATGACACCAGAGGATGGGTTATGAGCTGTGTTAGCGGTGTTGGTATGCCTGATGATTTCGTATCTGCCTTTTTCCCATGGACTAACTAACTAACAATGTGCAAAATACTCGCAGCTTGCGTACTGGGTTCAACCATCATATGCGCGGATATCATCGTCAGACACTGTTTTGGGAAGAGAAACTTTCAAATCACGGATAGCGATGTATTTCTCGCGTCGTCTATGAGCTTAAGTGCAGGGGTCCTGGTGCGTATATATGGAATAAATCATGGTTCTGCATGGGGCTAAAATCAAGACTTTTAGTTATACACTTCGCTCTACAGCATGTTACCAACGTCGAAAAAGTACCTCACTCGAGCTGGCTACTCCCCTGGTACGGCGGCGTTCATGCTGATCGGGTTATTCCTACTTGGAGTAATTGTGATCAAACTGGTGTCCGGGTGGATCCACCAGCATATTCCTTCGCATGTTGTTGCCTGTGCCCATTCCCATGAAGAAGATGGCAAAGATGCAGAAACTGCTCCCGGAGAAGTCAGTAGCAATGTTGTTACTCCTGGTGAACCGGCTACCGAGCATACACCGCTACTAGGAACGTTTGAAAATGCGGACTTAGGGTCTTCGCAGACGCAAACGACGGTTTCTGAGCCCCGAGCGTCACATATCCACCCTTCAAAACCACATGCATCCTTGGTCAGATCATTATTGTCAGGCCCAATAGGTGGCTTCGTCGGTGGCCGGAAAGCCGTATGTGACGAAAATGGCCCGTGTTATGGCTTCTCTCAGGCGTGCGGACAAGAATGCATGAAATTTACAACTCAGAAAGATTTAGAGACAGCGACAGGTCATGGCCGACTGGTTGTCCCCAAAAGCCACAGTTTTTCTGGGCACCCTCATGTGGACAACTCACAATCCCTAGGAGTACAACCAGCTCTTGATGAAGATTTGCGGCAAGAACGAATCATATCCCCGCCTCACGCCGCCCAAATCACGACTGACGAACTTATCAGTGATGCTCAAGGCCAAGATATCCTACCAGTTGACAATGACATTCCCGCTTCGAACTCTACGACTGCTTACTCGCCTCTACCGCCTCCTCCAAGAGAACATCATCACCATGTCCCTCAAAACGCTTTCCTATCCATCGGCTTGCAAACTTCGCTTGCTATAGCCCTGCACAAGCTCCCCGAAGGGTTTATAACATACGCAACCAACCATACAAATCCTACTCTCGGGTGGTCGGTATTTATCGCACTCTTTGTACACAACATCACGGAAGGATTTGCGATGGCATTGCCATTGTATCTGGCTCTAAAATCGAGATTGAAAGCCGTTTTCTGGTCTAGCCTCTTAGGAGGCGTCAGCCAGCCAGCTGGCGCTGGACTAGCCGCACTGTGGATTTGGGGAGCACGGAAAGCGAATGGGGACATGCAAGATGATCCCGATGGTGTATCGTGGGCTGTCTATGGTGGCATGTTCGCTGCCACCGCGGGAGTCATGACCAATGTTGCCTTGCAATTATTCTCGGAGGGATTAGTGCTGTCTCACAATCAGAATCTTTGTATTGGGTTTGCAATTGCTGGGATGGGCATTTTGGGCCTCAGTTTTGCGTTGACAGCGTGAAAATCGTGATTTCGACACTATCCTTTTGGCATCATTGGTTTGACGACTCCATTCACTTATGATATTTTTATGGCGACAGCGCACGACATTTATACGGCCTTTATGGAAAGAGTTACGATTACTAGCAAGCATAAATTGTTTAGACAGTTGGTATTATTATTCGATGAATAGATGCGAATATTCTTTTCATCCAAATTCCAATCCCCGCCCAAACGCCCCTGGAAAGCCGTAGCATTCTAAATGCATTCGCCATGTCAAGTCCCTTTTCCTTGCTCCTTTTCCTTTTCTTTTTGCCGCTTTCGGGCGAGATATCTTTCTTTGGCACTCATCACATCGCTCTCTGTTTTCTTACTCTTATTCTTCTCCTCCAGTTCTTTCAGCCTGCTCTCTTCTTCTTGCTGTTCTTGGCTCATTCTCTGTTCAAACTGCGCAGCAAGCATTTCGGTCTGGCGCGCCCGCTGCTGTGAGCGAGCAGATGTAACCGCACTGCGGTCAGGTCTGATGCCTTGTACACGCGTTCCGGCAGATGCAGATACAGTCGCTTTTTGCTTCGCTTTCGGAGCAACGTTCAGTCCAGCGGACAGAAGCTGACGTTTATCAACAACTTCACCTTCGTCGTTGACGGCGATGTGTGCACCACGAGCATTGAGCTCCGCAGCAATCTGGGCGGCAGACTTTTCTTCTTGCGCCTCTTCCGTTTCTTCCTTTACTCCTTTGTTTTTAACCGCTTCCTCTGCCGCTTTAACCGTTTCTTCATGCCTCCTTCCATCCCGTTCCAACATGTCCTTGTAGAATCCCATCATGCCGAAGCCCTTCTTTCTCCTTTCCTCCTCTTCCTTCTCCCGCGCAGCCTCCTCCGCTTCGATCCGTCTCACCTCTTCCTGCTGCGCTTTGTAAGCCGCCGTCACGAACTTCTCCTTATCCGCGAACTCATCGCCCTCGGCTTCGCGCTCGCGAGCTAACAGCTTATCTCGTGCTCGGAGTTGATCGCGTTTACGGACTTCGGCGCTCCGGAGTAAAGACGTCATGTATTTGGGTCCCGACGATGCAGCTGCTGTGGAGGTAGAGGATGTCTTCGGTTTGGAATGGATGGAGTCGTAGATGCCATCGTAATCGTATATGCTCGGGTCGATAGAAGCGGCCGTCTGGGCATGTTTATTGCTGCTGTGGAGAGCGGAGAGATTGGTGTAGTCCTTACCTCCCGGTCCGGAGCGGGGGTTCTTGGAGGGAGCTTTCTGTTGCTTTTTGGACGGTGGCTCGAGGGATGGGTGTGAATCTGCTGGGGCGAAACCGCCGATTGTTGTGATCTCTTCACTATTAGTATCTGCGGTAGGTCCACTGTCGCTTTCTGAGTCGGAATCAAAGATGGTCTTCTTGCGCTTCTTGGATGTAGACGGGTCGCTGGGGGTGGCGGGTTTTTTGGGAGCGAGATTGAGACCATACGCAAGGACGGGCGGCGCCATGTTTGCCGGAGACAATCGCAGCGCGACGTGAATGCCGACTTTTGTTCGTTAGTTATCAGTTGGTCTGATCCTTTTGAAAGGGGCTGGCGATGGCGACAACCTTATGGTCGATTAGATAACTTTCTTTCCGATATAGTTACTAGAGCCGCGGGAGCACATCACGTGATTGAGAGAGATGCCCAAAAGTGAAGCTATGGAATTAGCTATTCACCACTTCCAGATGACCGGCGGGTTGTCCGAAAAGGTCACTGCGATCAAGCGGGCAATAAAATTCAGGGCCAAAATGTCCTATTACTTTACCATCCTGTCGCAAACCGACTCGCCACTCTTCAATCAGGCTTTTGGCACTTCCAAGGGGGGCGGTGATGGAGTCCCAAGATTCCGCTTCCCAGATACCTCGAGATTCATGAGCCAATTCATTGTGCACGCCAGTCTGGACATTGTGGAAGAGATCCAATGGACCAATGGCGCCATGTATGTGCCGCCTCTCCCTCCCCCCCAACCTCTCGAAAAAACAGTTCCGTCCCCCCTTGGTTGCTGCCGAATCTCATTCATAATCTTTTTCCAAAAAAAAAAAATAGGTACCTTAAGCACATTGACACCTACCCACCCGCATCAGCTTATGTTTCTGCTTTCCTTACGGGTACTGGTGTACGTTTCTTGTTGCTCCATCAACCTCTTCAGCCGTCGTCCGCTTCGGCCCTTGCCGGGAACACGCGTGCCTCCTCATCCTCTATAGCAAATAACCCTACGTCCCCGCAGACCGAGGAGGCGGTACGACAGTTTATGAACGAGATATATGAGAACTGGGTGAAGACGGTTATGAATCCTTTTTATCAAAGGGGAATGGAGGTCAAGAGCCCCGTGTTCCGAAATAAGGTGCTAGCGGCAGGGAAAAAGTGGCTATAAGATTTTTTTTATATTTGTTCCAGCGTAACTTTGTAAAAGGCCTTGGGTGTTAGGAGTTGGTGGTTCTTTTTTCTCCTGATGTTTGTCAGGCATGGGACAGGAGTTGGACAGAACTGGGAATATTGTGTTATCTTTGACAGACAGGTTTGTTGGTTTGTACGCATCGTAGATACGTCAGATGCCCTGGGAGTTCATGATAATTTGCAGTTTGCGGTGCCCCCAATTCCAACAGGCGAAAATTGTATATATTGCTCTGGTAATTACATCTGAGATGGGTCATGCTGTATACATTGTATCAACCATTTCTGCTAATCGCCTCATCAAGATATTAGAAGAAAGAAACGCATAATTTACAAAAGTAGCCGATGGCACTCAAACCAAAAAGAACAGCAGAACTATAAGCGGTTCCTTGGAACCGTTCGATGCGCTCGTGATCTCGTATCAGAAAAAGATTAATCAAAAAAAAATGGCCAGATAAACGGTTTAAAGCCAGCTGCGGAGTTGAAGCAACGGTCTCAAACTACACCAGACATTTGTGGAGCAAGTCTTTTCACAGTACTGGATCTGAAATTGTCCACAGCGCGTATAATGTCTTCAACCTTGCCGGTAGCGCCAAGAACACCACCTTCTTTCTTAATCGACTCGCAAACACCTATATGGGAGCCTGGGTCGTGCGCCATAGTCCCATCCTCCAAAAGAAGACAGTCAAACCCGCGGTCATTGGCCTCTCTCATTGTGGTAGAGACGGCCACATCTGTCATTAGGCCGCCGAGAATAAGATTTTTTATACCTTTGTTCCGTAAAAGCAATTCGAAATCTGTGTGTGTAAAGGCACCAACACCGGGTTTGTCAATCACCGGCTCACCTAAAATGGGGTATAGCTCTGCAATGGTATCGTGTCCTGGTTCGCCACGAATCAAGAATCGACCAAGAGGGCCATCGGCGCCTATTCCAAGGCCGGAAGGATTGTTACGCGAGCGGAAACTTTCCCGGGTTGACAGGGTAGAGAGGTCAGGTCGATGACCTGTAAAAGCTGTTCAACACAGATCAACTAAAAAACGAACTTGGGAAAATGTACCTTCGCGTGTATGATATACAGGAAACCCTCCATTTCGGAATGCATTCAAGAGTCGCTGTAGCTTTGGAACAAGAATCTGTGCCCCGCTGACATCATAGCCCTGAAATTCCATATAGCCTCCAGGTGAACAGACTACGACAAACAAAAGGTATATATATATCAGCGCAGTTCTGGACAGTATGGGGATTGAATTGCACATACAATCTCGCTGCATATCAATGATAACTAAACCCGTTGTGAATGGAGTGAAAGTGGCATCATGTGGCCAGTCATAAGGGATTGCGTTTACTTGGCCCTTTTTGACCCTACTCTGGGGGGCTGGCCGCGGTTTCTCGGTGACTGGGCCATGGTTGTGAGTCGGGTTTAGTACTGTAAGGGTCCATATGCCTGGGTTTCCTGCAGCAACCATCATGAAGGGACAGTCCATAAGACGAGATGTCCTTTTCCGCTTCCGGGTCTCCTCGGTGAGACCGTTACGAGGCCTGTATTGACCACCTCTGTCGCATCGCAACCACACCTTTGCCGTCCGGCCTGGCTTCTTCTCCGTCGGAGTGCTGGAGGACTTTACCACCACATTGTACCCGTGGGCCTTCCCATGAGCCTGGACGGACGTCAACAGAGTGGCCCGGTCAGGATATGTACCTTCCGGCGGCGGGATCAGGTCCATAGAGATGTCAGGGATGTCCTGCAGGTCACTCGGAGCATCAAGGCTCAAGTCGGTTGTATCAGCCATGACGCCGGTGCCGGCCATGCCGGGATCAACTGCAGGCTTCCGCTAGAAAGTGTTAGCATGATGGCGAGATGAACCGACCAAGGAAAGGGTTGAAAGGAAGTGGGTTTGAAGAAAGGGGTCAAGGCAATGGAACTAAATGGTCGTGCGTGGCCGTAGGAGAGAGGTGAGGTTCAAACAAAAGGGGATTGGGGAAGACGGTGTGCGGATCGTGCTCAAGCAAAAGTGTACATGGAACGGCCACAAATGTGGAGCGAGGCAACGGAAAAACAGCACTCGAGATACAAAGCGTGGAAATAGGACTGACTTACCAGAGCGGGATTCGGGATGGCGGAGTAGGGTTTCTGAGGGTCGGGGGGATGCAGATGTGAATTTGCTTGTTCTCGACGATAGGCCAGCCGCTACGTGTGTGCCTAATGTGCACGTCACCTCGCCCCCTTTCTGACTTTGTTTTTCCCGCCCTCAACGCCAAGATGGGTCAGGTGACAAAGAACGCGCGAAAAACAGCGCTAGGCCGCTTTGGACGTGGAACCGTTGTCATGGGCTGCAACATTACATAATCCTTCGTGGTTTGGGTGTCAACAACACCTCACCCCAAAACATCATTCGCCCTTAACTACTGACTTGGCTTGAGACCTGGGGCTGGGCGCTGGAACTGATCTCAACCCCCCCCCCCCCCCCCGC
>LJPK01000160.1:147589-398586 GCA_001430945.1 Amauroascus niger | reverse complement strand
CCCCGGTGGTTCGAATGACTGCATCAAAACAAAGCCATGGTCATCACATAAACTGCGCAGAGAAAGGTAAGTCAAACCCTCTACAGCGCCTGGCTCGAGGGCCAAAGGTAAGGTTTCAAAGAAGAATTGCAGTGTGCTCGATGCCAATCAGGGTAATCACGGGGCCATCTACCTCCCTCCTTTTGATCACCTGTTTCATCTCCTATTGTCACGTCACAGCTGGGATTATCCTCCCTACCGCCCGCTGAACGGGAGCGAGATACCTGTCAGCCACAAATCAACCACCCGTTCTTCGACTCTCATTCCTTGACTGCCAATTTGAGGCTGTTCCTCCTGGTCTCCTCCGCGCACTCGCTGCAAGCAAATTCCCCAGAGCCCGTCGCGATGCCTGACGAAACACCATTTTCACCACCAAACAAGTTTACCTCCCCTGACGAAGCCATTGCCTACTACAAAGCTCAATATGAACAGTTGGAAGTGGAGCTGGCCGAATTCCAAACTTCCAGTCGAGAACTGGAATCTGAGCTTGAGAAAGACATCGATGCCTCGGAGAAACGGGAAAGGAAGTTGAAGGAGAAGGTGGAAAACTTGGGTTACGAAGTGGAGGAGTGGAAGGTTAGATCCATCCCTTCGTTCAAACCGATGGCATACTGTGTGTGCTTTGGCGAAGTTGTGCCCCGGCGCATCGAATCTGCCGCTGACTGACTCTTTTTTTCCCAAAACGGACAGACAAAATACAAGCAGGCCAAGTCGGAGGCAAACTCGGCACAGAATACCCTCCAGAAAGAGATCACCACTCTTAGAGAAACCAATCGAGCTCTTCAGTTGAAACTGCGTGATATTGAAGTCGCAAATGATGACTTCGAACGCCAAGCCCGCCATACCACTTCCTCGCTCGAAGACCTTGAATCCAAGTACAACGTAGCGATCGAACGGGGTGTGCTTCTGGAGGAAGAAATTAAGAATGGGGAGCAGGAGCGTGAATCATTGCGCATTGAAACTCAACGCCTTCGCGACCAACTGTCCGACCTGAAAGTTGAGACTCATATCGTACAGGAGAAACTGCGCAAAGCGGAAGGCATGAGGAGAATGAACAGGGACTTTTCAATATCTTCAGCCGTCTCCAATCTACATCTTCTGGATAACCTCGAGCGCTCGCCGACGGCAACGTCCACGTCCTCCCCTTCCATTGCAACCCCGCCAGCAAAGTCCGTCTCGTCAGTTAATTCTGATGCCGTCACCCCGCCCTCCCCGCCCAGCTCCGAAAGGTCAGCCGGGATGCATAAAGTGCCGGCCACTCCCGCACTCCCACGCCCGAGAACCTCCATTTCAGAATTAAGGACTTTTCAGAAGCCTTCTCCCCATCCGAGGCCTCCACGGCACTCCCGTGGGCCCTCAGCCCCTACGCCCAACGGCCGAAATACACCAGCTCTATATTATCGCCGGTCTTCGACCAATCAATCATCGGCTAATAATACCGTGCCGAAGTCTGGTTCGTTGTACCAGATCCGTGGCCTCATCGGTAAGATGCAAAAACTCGAGGAAAGAGTCCAGTCGGCCAGGTCAAGACTCCCTGCACCAACCGGTACACCTCCAACACAATCTCCAAAGACCAGCACAATGCTTGGTCAAGCCTATATCCCGTCGACTGTCACTGTGAGAAATGCGAGAAAACGTGCAAGCGCTATTGGTGTTTCTAAGGACGGCGACACCACCCCGTCTCACTCCACCCCATCCCACGTCAGCCGTGGCTCATTTGGAATCCCACAGCCAACACCTTCTCGATCACGGCCCATCGATAGTCGACCGAGCAGCCGTACCAGCGGCTCTAGCCGCTACTCTGCCAGCCATGGTTCCGGTCCTCTCCCATTTCGTGGGCCCGAGAACCGTCAAAGTATTAGCAAGACGCAGTCCACCCCTACTGAATCGGATAGCAGGCGGCCGCGATCGTCGCTCAGCAATTACAACCCATCAACTAACATGTCGTATATTGGCGAGGACGATGCAGATGTCTCGACACCAACTCCTCGGCCGAGCGGGATTTATGGACGGGAGTTTCCGCCATCAAGTATCCCAACACCTGGAAGCCATAGAAAGAGACAAAGTGCGGGATCAATTGCATCCGGTATATTTCATGGACGGCGCATCAATGCGAACGTAAACCGCCGAGAAGGTGAAATGCGACTACCGCAGCGAAAGAATGACCTAAGTGCATTAGGAGAGACATATTAGCCTCTGGCCTGTTTTCTGCGTCTGTGACGTTCACTCTGCATTTTTTTTTTTTTTTGGGCCAGTATTCATGGCGCTATGATGTCTACGGCTGGCATATATCCTATTTCCCTTTGTCCTCTTTCTTTTTTTTTCCCAGTTTCAAGGGTTATCAAACACACCTCTATAATGCGTGATATGAAGATCTTTCCCCTGCAGTCGTTCAAGCAGAGATCTCAGCTGGTTTACCACAGGTTGCTTTATTGGAGTTTGATAGTGGATGGAGTCCTTGTTCGCACTGAAGATCGGGTGGTCTTTGTTTTTTTTTTTCTCTCTTTCTTCAAGAAGTGCTCAACCCACAGGTCGGTTACTGATATTAGCTACATATACACCTATCGCCGTTGCTTCGATCCTTTTTATTTATTTATTTTCTTTTGTATCAAAGTTCGAATTCCCACGGGCCACCAGTGTGTACAACCACTGTAATCAACTTTCTTTTCGCTCCAATTATGTTGTATTTCCTAAGAACTTGCTGCTGGCCCCGTGACATACTCCCCTAGCACTCTTGTCAACCGTTAAGCAGAATGGATACAGTAGGTAGCGATGCGTCAGTTCGATCACAAGGGCCCAGTCAATTTAGGCTAGTGGTCAAAGAATGCAAAGCATACCATGCTCCATCTTAATGGACATACCGGCCATCAAGAGTGGGCTGAGTGGTTACATGCAAGATTGTTTGACTTTTTCTTCTATCAATACATTCACACAACCCTGAAGAGGTGCAAGAAATGTATAGTTAATTCATGCCACTTCCATATGCTAAGGGATCTCCCAGAATAATCATAAGAACGAAAGCTTACCTGGTGATCTGTTTGCTTTGTATGATGGAGAAAATAAGTGGAAAGGAGAGAAATCTACTCGCGCAGCGAGGGCCTTTTATAGGTATCTCCTCAAGATGACGGGCGTATTTGCTTCCGCCTTGGTTTGTGCCAGTTTTACATTGTTAGAGTCATCACCTTTCTTCAATGAATAATTTCTCAACAACGAAAAGAGCTAGAACAGGGAAGGAGCCACGGTAAGGGCCTATCTTGACTGAGAGCGCTGGGCTGGCATTGTAGAACTACGGTCAACCAAGAAGAGTGAGTGCTGGGACCACTCCTTAGCCTACGGAGGTGGTCTGAAGTAGTTATATATCACTTCGCATCCTCCAGGGTTGTGTGCATATATTGGTAGAAGGACAAGAAAATCGAGTTTAGCAACAGAGCAAGCTCGCATGTAACCGCTCGGGTGGTATTGTCTACCAAAATGAAGCATTGTACCTGCAAAAAGGCCACGATCTAATATCGACTTTTTTAACTGACACCCCATTGTTACTCGGTACTCCATGCAGAGTGACATTGGATGCGATCCATGTTGTGGGCGGTGATAGATATTGTCCGAGCTTGGGGGACCTCAGATTTCGGCTTTTATCTCCGAACCCTACGCTAACCCCGATCAGGCAAGGCTGAATTTAGAAACTTTTGTTACAGTTTTTTGTTGGGGGTGGAACGATTGGGGGCGAGGGGGGGGAAGGGGGGCAGCTGGCCACTCAGAGCCCGCCGATTGCAGTCCCCCCACTCTGGCTGAGGGTTCGGAGGGTTGGGGGCTTCCTGCGAGACTCTTTGCTGGGGCGGGAAGCCTAAAATTAAAAATACGGGCTAACAGATTTTATGCATGCCTGCAAGCTCCGTATTTTCGGCACATTCTTCTCAACAAGGTTGGATGTTTTCTTGGGTGGAAGAAAAAAGGGTTGGGATGGGATGGGATGGAGAGAGCCCGGGAGTCGAACACAATGTCAGACGCTCGGTTTTTTGACGATGGCGACGCAACGGGGGAGGAAGGGAGGAGGGAGGCTGGATAATGATACGGATACGGTTGTTCGAGTCACGTCTGTCGCTTGATGACGGGGTTGGTGATTGATAGTGATGGTGAAGCAGGATCGGCGACTTTTCCCCGTTGGCCTGCTGCTGGAAGATGCATTTGGTCTGAAAGTTGCTGCGACAAGACGAGAGGCAACTAATGGAGGAGGACCCGGAGAGACTGGCACAGGGAAAACAGCAGCAACAGGCATAAAAGTGAGAGGTTTGTGTGTGTGTGTGTTTGGGTTGCAGTCTATGATATGACGGTTCATATGTAGGTCTCTCTGCTGTTAGTTATTTGTAGTTGTGTCTGTGCAAAAGGAGTGTTGAGTAACTCCGAAGATTTTCTCGCCCGCGTCAACAATTTGTTGAAACGTTGTGACCGAAGCTTGTAATGCCGTACCGCTGTCACAGTACCACAGATGACAGGGCCTGAACTAATGACGTAAAGAGCGGGTTGAGCCAATAGGAGCATTGGTTATTATACGATCTCGTTGTCCCAAGGTTCCAAGCTCGTATTAGCGTCGGTAATTCCGTCGAAAGTTTTGAAATACAGGCTTCCCCAGGGACAAAGTTCCCAGGACTTTTTTTTTTCCCTCTGCGACTTGTTGGAACCTTCCCAGCTGGCCAGCTCGCGGCCTCTCAACCTCCGACAAGAACCTCCGTCCTTCGAACTTCCCTTCCTCTCCCCTCTCCTCTTCTCTCTCTCTCTCTCTCTCTCTCTCTCTCTCTCTCTCTCTCTCTCTCTCTCTCTCTCTCTCTCTCTCTCTCTCTCTCTCTCTCTCTCTCTCTCTCTCTCTCTCTCTCTCTCTCTCTCTCTCTCTCTCTCTCTCTCTCTCTCTCTCTCTCTCTCTCTCTCTCTCTCTCTCTCTCTCTCTCTCTCTCTCTCTCTCTCTCTCTCTCTCTCTCTCTCTCTCTCTCTCTCTCTCTTTCTCGTCAATTGTGCTTTCCATTCGGGCCTTCTCTTCATCCTCTGCTTCTGGTCACTCCGTTGTTCTTTGGGAGGAAACGTCGACCGCCTCTTCTCTCCTTCTCCACACTTTCTACATTGTAATTTTCCTCCCCTGTTTGGACGAAGCATCACGACGGGCCGGGCATTGCGGTGCTGACTTTGGCGGGTTCTCTTCTTCAAGTTCGCTGCTTGTTGCTATACAAAGCCTTATCGCTTCGGTTCTCGACTTTTCAACTCGCCCGCTAATCGAGCTCGACGTCGGCCTTGCAGCAGAGTGGTGTCTTCTCTTACCTACGATTATCGTCTTGCATACCTTTTTTAAGATTTTAATTTACAATGCCAGAGATCACGAATGGTCATGGCAGCTCATATGCCGCAAGGCATAATATTCCATCACATTTTATTGGCGGTAACAGGCTAGATGTTGCGCCGCCAGGAGCTGTCAAGGACTTCGTTGCCCAGCATGATGGTCACTCTGTCATTACTTCGGTAAGTTTGCCAATCCATTCTTTGCCTGATGTTACCCTCAGCTTTTACGTGGCTTTATGCTACTATAGCCCTGGTTGGAAAAGGAAGTCTCTTCAGTCACGCATCGGCTACTTGTTCACGGTGTGATATTGGCGTTAACCTTGTGCTCTGTCCTAGGTCCTAATCGCGAACAATGGTATCGCTGCTGTGAAGGAGATAAGATCAGTCCGGAAATGGGCCTACGACACATTCGGCGATGAACGTGCTATCCAATTCACGGTGATGGCAACCCCAGAGGACCTTCAGGCAAATGCAGACTATATCCGTATGGCCGACAGATATGTGGAGGTATGAGATAATAGAGAACGCATTCCAAAAACGACGCATATGACCCTGGGAAGCTAATAGCGGTGGATCAGGTTCCCGGAGGTACTAATAATAATAACTTCGCCAACGTGGAGCTTATCGTCGATATTGCAGAGAGAACGGGCGTCCATGCCGTTTGGGCCGGCTGGTAAGTCAAGCTGATTTCAGAGCCACACCATCAGAAGTATCTAACTATTTTGCCTTTTTTCTCTTTCACAGGGGACACGCTTCGGAAAATCCCAAACTTCCAGAATCTTTAGCCGCCTCACCTAAGAAAATCATTTTCATCGGCCCGCCTGGTTCAGCCATGAGATCCCTCGGTGATAAGATCTCTTCTACCATTGTCGCCCAACATGCCGGTGTTCCTTGTATTCCGTGGTCAGGTACGGGCGTTGATAAGGTAAAAGTTGACGAAAATGATATTGTTACCGTCGAGGACCATGTATATGATCTTGGTTGCACGCATTCTCCGAAGGAAGGTTTACAAAAAGCCAAAGACATCGGCTTTCCAGTGATGGTCAAGGCATCCGAAGGTGGCGGTGGAAAAGGTATTCGCAAAGTCGAAAGAGAAGAAGATTTCGTTAGTCTTTACAATGCCGCTGCAAGTGAAATTCCCGGATCGCCCATTTTCATTATGAAACTCGCCGGGAATGCCAGGCATTTGGAAGTTCAGTTATTGGCCGATCAGTATGGAAATAACATCTCCCTTTTCGGCAGAGACTGCTCTGTCCAACGGCGTCACCAGAAGATTATCGAAGAAGCTCCTGTCACAATTGCTAAACCATCTACTTTCCAAGCGATGGAACGCGCTGCGGTGAGGCTTGGAAAACTCGTCGGATATGTATCGACCGGTACTGTCGAATACCTCTATTCCCATGCCGATGACAAATTTTACTTCCTGGAACTCAATCCTCGATTACAAGTTGAACATCCAACCACCGAAATGGTCACGGGAGTTAATCTGCCAGCTGCCCAACTTCAAATCGCTATGGGTATTCCGTTGCACCGTATCCGGGATATTCGGCTTCTGTATGGCGTCGATGTTAATACCAGTTCAGAGATCGATTTTGATTTTTCGAATGAGGACAGTATAAAGGCGCAACGACGCCCCCAGCCAAAAGGCCACACGACGGCGTGCCGTATCACTTCCGAGGATCCTGGTGAAGGATTTAAGCCATCCAGTGGAACGATGCACGAGCTCAACTTCCGAAGCAGTTCTAACGTATGGGGCTATTTCTCTGTCGGCACTGCTGGTGGAATTCACAATTTCTCTGATTCTCAGTTTGGTCACATATTTGCTTATGGAGAGAATCGATCCGCATCTAGAAAGCACATGGTTATGGCTTTGAAGGAACTGAGCATTCGCGGTGATTTCCGCACGACTGTGGAGTATCTAATTAAACTCCTAGAAACACCTGCTTTTGAAGACAACACCATCACCACTGGCTGGCTCGATGAACTTATCACTAAAAAGCTAACCGCGGAACGCCCGGACCCTGTGATTGCTGTTATCTGCGGAGCTGTCACCCGGGCCCATGTAGCAAGTGAAGCCTGCATCGCGGAATACAAAAAGGGTCTTGAAAAGGGTCAAGTTCCTTCCAAGGACGTTCTGAAGACGGTATTCACTATTGATTTCATCTATGAAGACACTAGATACAAGTTTACCGCGACAAGAGCTAGCCTAGATAGTTACCACTTGTTTATCAACGGATCGAAGTGTTTGGTTGGTGTCCGCGCACTCGCCGATGGGGGTCTTCTTGTTTTGCTCAACGGGCGAAGCCATAATGTGTACTGGAAAGATGAACCTTCCGCTACGCGATTGAGTGTTGATGGCAAAACCTGTTTGTTGGAACAAGAAAATGACCCTACACAACTTAGAACGCCTAGCCCAGGAAAGCTGGTGCACTATACAGTGGAAAATGGCGCGCACGTCAAATGTGGCGAGATCTTTGCCGGTATTGAAGTCATGAAGTTATATATGCCTTTGATTGCGCAAGAGGACGGCGTGGTCCAGTTTATCAAACAACCTGGTGCCACTCTACAAGCTGGTGACATACTTGGTATCCTCACATTGGATGACCCTTCAAAAGTGAAGCATGCCCATCCATTCCTTGGACAGATGCCAGTTATGGCCCTTCCTCAAGTCGTGGGCAACAAACCTCCTCAACGGTTTCGGTTACTTCACAATATTTTGCAAGACATCTTGCTTGGTTTCGATAATCAAGTGATTATGTCTACTACCCTCGCAGAATTGGTCGAAGTGTTGAGAGACCCTGATTTACCGTATGGCGAGTGGAATGCCCACGTTTCGGCACTTCATTCCCGAATGCCACAGAAGCTCGACGCCCAACTTACGCAAGTTATCGAAAAATCGAAAACACGAAAGGCAGATTTCCCTGCCGCTCAGCTGATGAAAATATTTACTCGCTTCTTGGATGAAAATGTGGCTCCTGCTGACACTGAGACTCTCAAAACCACACTCGAACCGTTAGTTCAAGTAATCCGTGACTATAGCGAGGGTTTGAGAGTTCACGAATACAATGTCATCGCTGACCTTCTGGAGCAATATTGGAAGGTAGAACACCTTTTCTCCCAGCGAAACATCCGTGACGAGGATGTGATTCTCAAACTCCGGGACGAAAACAAGGATAACATCATGAATGTGCTTCAAACTGTGCTATCCCACACCAAAGTGGGTGGCAAGAATAATTTAGTTTTAGCAATCCTTGAGACATACCGGCCGAATAAACCAACTACTCCGAATGTTGGGAAATACCTAAAGCCAATACTGAAGGTATTAGCGGAGCTTGAGTCAAGGCCTTGTTCTAAAGTTGCGCTTAAAGCACGCGAATTACTCATTCAATGTGCATTGCCTTCCCTGGAAGAACGTATGGCTCAGATGGAACACATCCTACGATCCTCTGTTGTTCAATCAAAGTATGGCGAAACAGGCTGGGATCATAGAGAACCGGATCTTGATGTCCTGAAAGAGGTCGTCGATTCAAAATATACTGTTTTCGATGTGCTTCCTCTGTTTTTTGGACATCAAGATCAGTGGGTTTCACTGGCTGCTCTTGAAGTCTATGTTCGTCGGGCTTACCGAGCTTATGACCTCCAGGGTGTTGAATATCACAATGACCAGGAAATCCCATTCTTTATTTCTTGGGATTTCATCCTTCGCAAGGTCCCTCAGGCAGAGTTCGGAATGAACACGGCTTCTGCTAACCCGTCTGTTCCAAGCACTCCCACTACTGAAAACAATCCGTTCAAGAAAATCAGTTCCATTAGTGACATGTCATATTTGGTCAACAAAGGTGTAAACGAGCCGGTACGAAAGGGTGTACTCATTCCTGCGCAGTACTTTGAGGAGATCGAGGAAGTGCTTTCCAGGGCGCTTGAGGTCTTCTCACGGGTCGACCGTGTCCACAAATCGGGTTCCAACAATGCCCTGGAGTTGGCCGCTAAGCGAAAACCCCAACCGCGCCCTGACAATGATGAACTTATCGGAGTTTGCAACATCGCTATCCGTGACATGGAAGGCCTCGAAGATAAAGAAGTTGCCTCCCGTCTTAGCAAGATTGTTTCGGATTTCAAAGATGAATTGCTAGCTCGGCGCGTTCGGCGGATAACTTTCGTTTGTGGCCATGGAGATGGAACCTATCCAGGATATTTCACCTTCAGAGGCCCTGCATATGATGAGGATGAAAGCATTCGTCACAGCGAGCCTGCCTTGGCCTTCCAGCTCGAACTTGGCCGCCTGTCCAAATTCAATATCAGCCCTGTATTTACTGAAAACAGGAATATTCATGTTTACGAAGCAATTGGGAAAGGCCCTGCCAAAGAGGCAACTGCCGACAAGCGCTACTTTACTCGTGCTGTCGTTCGTCCTGGCCGTTTGCGCGATGATATTCCCACCGCTGAGTATCTAATATCCGAAGCTGATAACCTGATGAACGACATCCTTGATGCCTTGGAGATCATCGGGAATAATAATTCCGATTTAAACCACATTTTCATTAACTTCACACCTGTCTTTCAGCTTCAGCCATCAGACGTGGAAGAAGCTCTCGCAGGCTTCTTGGAACGGTTCGGTCGGCGACTTTGGCGCCTTCGCGTAACTGGGGCTGAAATTCGAATTCTCTGCACTGATCTTTCCACCGGCATGGCATTCCCCCTTCGTGTGGTGATTACAAATACATCAGGGTACATTATCCAAGTTGAGATGTACGTGGAAAGAAAATCGGAGAAAGGAGAGTGGGTTTTCCATAGCATTGGCGGTACCAACAAGATTGGATCTATGCACCTTCGACCCGTGATAACACCATACCCAACGAAAGAATGGCTCCAACCTAAACGTTACAAGGCTCATCTAATGGGAACACAATACGTTTACGATTTTCCAGAACTGTTCAGACAAGCCTTCCAGAATGCCTGGACTGACGCTATCGCGAGCCAGCCCGGCCTTGCCGAAAAGCGTCCCCCTCAGGGCGGATGTATTGACTATAGTGAGCTTGTCCTAGATGATTCTGATACCTTGGTTGAAGTGTCACGCGAACCCGGAACCAATACCCATGGCATGGTTGGCTGGATCATCACTGCAAGAACCCCGGAATATCCTCGGGGTAGACGGTTTGTAGTTATTGCAAACGATATCACTTATCAAATTGGCTCTTTCGGTCCACAAGAAGATAAATTCTTCAACAAATGTACTGAACTTGCAAGGAAATTGGGTATTCCGCGAATTTACCTTTCTGCCAACTCGGGCGCTCGTATCGGCATGGCAGAAGAATTGATGCCACTCTTCTCTGTTGCTTGGAACGATCCTGAGAAGCCAGAAGCCGGCTTTAAATATCTATACCTCAAACCGGAAGTCAAAAAGAAGCTCGACGAGCGAAAGTCGAAAGATGTCATCACTGAACTTGTTCATGAAGATGGCGAAGAGAGATACAAGATTACCACTGTCATCGGTGCCAAAGATGGATTAGGTGTCGAATGTCTGCGGGGTTCTGGCCTTATTGCCGGAGCAACATCAAGAGCCTACGAAGATATTTTCACCATTACGCTTGTGACTTGTCGTTCTGTTGGTATCGGTGCTTATCTTGTTCGTCTCGGCAACCGCGCTATACAGGTGGAAGGTCAACCCATTATTCTAACAGGTGCTCCCGCGATCAACAAGCTTCTTGGCCGAGAAGTATATACTTCCAATTTGCAACTTGGTGGAACCCAGATTATGTATAAGAACGGCGTCTCACATATGGCAGCCAACGACGATTTCGATGGTGTTCAGAAGATCGTCCAATGGATGTCCTTCATTCCCGATCGAAAGGGCTCCCCAATTCCAATTCGACCAAGTTCCGACCCATGGGATCGTGATATTACATATTACCCGCCTCCCAAACAAACATATGATGTGAGATGGCTTATTGGCGGTAAGGAGGACGAGGAAGGTTTCCTCTCTGGTTTCTTCGACAAAGGGTCATTCCAGGAAACGCTTGGAGGCTGGGCTAGAACTGTTGTGGTTGGACGTGCAAGACTTGGAGGAATTCCAATGGGTGTTATTGCAGTCGAAACCCGCTCAGTGGATAACGTTACTCCGGCCGACCCTGCTAATCCAGATTCTATGGAAGTAGTCACAACTGAAGCTGGGGGTGTCTGGTACCCCAATTCCGCTTTTAAGACTGCTCAAGCCTTGAAAGATTTCAACTTTGGTGAACAGCTGCCAGTCATGATTTTGGCCAACTGGCGTGGTTTCTCTGGTGGTCAGCGCGACATGTACAATGAGGTCTTGAAATACGGATCCTACATTGTTGACGCTCTTGTGAAATATGAGCAGCCGGTCTTCGTTTATATTCCGCCCTTTGGTGAACTTCGTGGAGGCTCATGGGTATGTGTTAACACTTCTCTGCGTCTTGGACAACTTGCTAACTGGTTTTTTAGGTCGTTATCGACCCCACTATCAACCCGGAACAAATGGAGATGTATGCCGATGAAGACTCGCGTGGTGGTGTGCTAGAACCTGAGGGCATCGTTGGTATCAAGTATCGTCGCGAGAAACAGCTTGATACTATGGCTCGCCTTGACCAAACTTACGGTGATCTCCGACGATCGCTGCAAGACACGTCCCTCAGTGCTGAGCAACTATCCAAGATCAAGAACCAGATGACAGAACGTGAAAACCTATTACTTCCGGTGTATCTTCAGGTTGCCCTTCAATTTGCTGATCTTCACGATCGTGCTGGCCGCATGGAAGCAAAGGGTACTATCCGCAAACCTCTTCAGTGGAAGAACTCGCGACGATTTTTCTACTGGCGTCTCCGTCGCCGTCTTAGTGAGGAGCTCATCCTCAAGCGTATGGCGTCCGTCAGTGCTGAGTTGCAACCCGGAAATTCCGAATCATCAGGAAGTTCGTCTCCTACATCCTCGACTGGACCAGCGAAACCCACACTCCGTGAAAAGAACCTTCTCTCGCTCAAGGCTTGGACTGGTTTGCTAGACAAAGAGTTTGAGGACAATGACCGCCAAGTTGCTCTTTGGTACGAGGAAAACAAAAAGATACTATATGAGAAGGTTGAAGGCATGAAGAGCGAAGGCGTTGCAATGCAGGTTGCACAGTTATTAATGGGTGATAAGGATGGAGGCTTGAAGGGTGTGCAACAGGTGTTGAGCATGCTACCCGTTGAAGAAAAAGAAGCTGTCTTGAAATACTTAAGCAGCTCTTAACCTTGTTTAATTGATTAGAGAAGAACTCTTTATGTTTTTGGAATGGGTTCTGGGGGCTGCTGAGGGCTCAGTAAATTATCCAGTATCCTATTGACTGTTTTAATTTTTAAATGTGGATTGGCGGCAGGATTGTTTGTTTTTATTGTGAATGTTCTCTGCTTGTTCGATTCTTTGTTCGATGTTTAGCTATTGTCTTCCCTTAGACTCTGACCTGTTTAAACATATCATATTGATAGAAGAGAATTAAAAAAATACATATCAATTGAGAAATAGTATAGGTATGTGCAGCATCTCTTCACTAGAAAAATGGCCCAAGTTAAAGAACTATAAGACGTAATGTCATCTCAGGTAAAAGAGTTTGCAAGCAGCTATGGAATCACAAATAAACAATCAGAACTGCTCCCATAACTAACTAGTTAATTAACTGATCATATGCTATTTGAAAGCTAAACAAATTCATTAAAAGCATACAAGGATCAGGTAGTATATTGAAAATATGCTGAAAACATCATCAGAAGTATACATAAACAATCAGGCCAATTGGCGTTCAAGAGTCCTTGAATGCGGCATCAACGCATCGATGCTTCTAAATGTGTTTGGCCCGGAGACAGGGACATCTTTCAGGGCAGTGCTGGTTGCAGGCGGAGTAGTCGTTCTCGCATTCCTGCCACTTGTAGCGGTGGTGGTGGTGTGTTGCCCAGGACCCTGCCGCCCACCTGGCGGCTCGTCCAAATGGTCGAGGTTCAGTCTGGCAATGTCCAGCGGTAACTGGTCTCTGACTATGCTCATATTATGCTTCGTTGTTGCTGCGGTTACGTTCACGTAGGGAGAAGTTGCCGCCGCCATGGCGCTGTGCCAGGCTAATTCCTCTTCGCTGCCCGGAAGCGCCACGCTCCTGGCACCGAGGGTGCGTGCAATGTCGTCGAGGAGGATTTGCATGGGCGCGATGTATGCTGTTTGGCTCTTTTCGGACCATGCGAGCACGTGCCCGCATACTTGGCCGTTTTTGTCAAACACCCACGCGCCGGAGTCGCCAGGAACTGTAAGGGCAACAGAACGTTAGTACAAAAAGGATAACAGGCCCAGGAGGAATGAAGGGCGCATTTACCTCCGAAATTACCGTCGACGCAGAAACTTAAAGAAAACGACTGGCGGCCAGGCAATCTCACAAGCGTCATTGCCTTGGATATGCGTCCGCTTTGCAAACCGCTCGTTCTCCCACAAGATTGCACATATAAGCCTCCGAGCTCATCAAGTTTAGCTACCTTTGTTAGGGTTTGAACTTGATTCTGAGGAATAGGATGAGCACTAGTGGACGGATTGAAGCTTGTTGAATGAGAATGGGATGAAGACGATGCACCGGGCGTGGTGGGAACAATGTTGGTAGCATCTAAACGGTCGCGATGTATTCGAATAAGCGCCCAATCGACTTCGTGTTTGATCCCATCCCGAGTCCACCGGCGAAGTCCGGAGGATGCATGGACATATCCCAAAGAGTGTGATGCGAGATGTTCATCGTCGCGATCTTCAAGGCTAGGGAAGAATCCGTCTTCCACATCATCGAGAGCTGGTTGGGTAACTATGATTCGCGGCTGGTCTTCAGGATCGACGCCTACGGTATCTCCTATCGAGGCCGCATCATCATCAATATCGAAATCGCCAACGTCCTCTGCCTCGTCGCTTGAATAACCATCCGATAGCCAATAGTCGTCGTATGATTCGTCAAGACTATGCGCCACAGATTGAGCATCAGCGCCTTCACCGTCAGAAATTTCGAAAGGGTAAAGAGCTTCCGGTGGCACGTCGTCACACCAGGAATACGCAAAGTCTTGATCTTGCATCTCCAAGTGTTGAGTGGGGTTTCCAGCCGATCGTGGCGGGCAATCATTATCGTCGTGCTCTTCATCCTCGTCACACGGATTGTCCAGCATATGGTGTACAGTCATCCCGTAAGGCAGACCATCCACAAGAATTGCGCCTCCATACGAAACCGGTGGCAGATGTTCATCCAAACGGAAGGCTCCTATTGAGGCACCACAAATAGGCTTTTGCTGGTGGTGTGAATTCAAATCCGTAGGTGCTTTATCGGCTGCTTGGCCGCTTTTAGCTTTCTTTCGACGCCTTCGGGGGACTTTCGATCGATGTATATCTCCCCTGATGACGATTAGATCCCAATTTTCTCGGTCGTACTCAAAATACTTTTTGAGTGCTGCTTTAACTCTGCGAACATTCGTGCAAGTCACGCAGATAGTCGTTTTCGCAGCTTCTGCAGTTTCGCCGGCGATCATCAAGCTAGCGCTGCAGGACTCGTTCGAATCCTTTAAGATTTTTTGAAGCAATTTACTCAACTTGGGCATGAGCAGTTTGTTCCACGCTTGTAAATGGCTGTCTGGTATTTCAAGATTGGACCATTTTTTTAGTGTGCGCTTTCGGACCTTTCTCTCAGTATTTTCGAAATTAACATTAGACCCAAGGCGGTCTGTCAATGCATGCTCGTCAAAATCTCTTGGAACAGCAGGTTTAACTGGTGGGACATCTATATCCTGAGATTTAATTTCTCGGAACGACGAGGAGTCGAGGTCAAGGTTGAGCGGCGGCGGAAGGGACTCTTCAAGATCAGTATCAGGAGGCGGTGCGAGGATATCAAGGCTACAACAGCGGAATGTGATTTTCCCTATAGTATAGAGGAAATTTTTTGAGAACGTGTCCCATTCATCAGCCTTGCTCGGTTCGTTCCATGGATAATGGTATGTTTGAGGTATCCGGAGGCTTAGATCGGCCATAGGGGAAGTTGAGAGGTGGAAATTGGGAGCATCGAGGCATAGTTGAACAGTTTGTAGGTATGCGCCTCCACATTTGGCCCCAAGCTTCTTGATATAGACATTTTCAATCCTCGACTTAAACATGGAGTTATCATACTTCATCTTCCACAGTCTGCTGATGGGAGTCCATAACCCAATTTCAAGTAGGACTAATCCCAAGCTATAAAGGTCATATGCCCATGCAGATGGGTCGGCAAGAATTCGTCGGTCGTCCGGATGTCGGTACATACTAGAAGAAAGAGGCTCAGAGGGAGCATTTTTATCTTCACTATCAAACTGAGCGAGAGACGCTAAGTAAGGATGGCGGAAGTCTGCGGGAAAGTTATCCACGGTGCCGGTGTTAGACACCTCGACGCCGGGGAAAATCAGGATATTGTTGCTATTGATATTCCCATGAATGAGATTCTGACTCCGCATATGCAGAACGGCCAAAACAAGGGAATATGCTAGGTGAAATCGTATTTCGAGGTTTGGAACAGGTACGTCCTGGTGATCGGGACCAGAAAGTAATAGGGACACAAGAGGTTTGGGTTGTGTAGGTTCAGATAGCTGTCTTGATAAAGGAGCAATATCTGTTGGCATTTGGTAAACAAATGCATATCGAGAATATGTCATATCCACAAAATATCCCAAGAATTTTAGCAACCCAAGGTGAGAGACTCTGGCATTCTCAACCAGCCGCTGCAGGGTTTGACTGAGGTGCTCCAGTCTCTGCTCTTTCGGTAGGACCAGTGAGCTCTGCATCTCCATCAGTATGGGCGAGAACTCAACTAAGACTGGGACTGAAAGGCTGTCAACACCCTCAGCTAAAGGTGCCGGAATAGCTGACGTATGCAGTTGACCCAGCAGGCGAGAATTTGTCGAGACAGCAACGGGCTCGTAGGGCGGAGGATTAGAACAATGGACAGCCCCTCCGTTGGAAAGATAAAGAGCTTTGCGGTTAATGTAGAACTCTTTTGTGAATGACAATGAAGATAAAATGGCGTCTTCTGAAACGGAGCCATGGTCGCGGGTCGATGTATCGACATGTAGATTCAAAGAACTTTTGGCAAATTGCCCCGGGCCACCAAGCAGGCGCCTATCCCCTTTGACATCTTCTTTCGCGAAGTCGGCATGCTTTTCTGGGATCTTAGAATCGGAAGACATTGGGAACATTGACCTCTTTGAGAACTTTTCAGATAGAGGCGAGTAGGGAGAATGAGGATTTTGTAATTGTGACTGGGTGTTTGAAGACATGGTCATAGTCATATTCCGACGCGATCGGGATAGATCATAGAGAGTATCAATGTGCGAAGTCAACTCATCCAGTAGCGTTTTTGATCTGGATATCTCGTTATCTGTCCACGTCGTTTTGACTACGCCGGTCGTCAACCCATCCGAAGAGGATTTTGGCATATCAGGTTGCTGCAGTCTCTCGGCCTCATTCAGCAGCCCTTGAATGGACGACATGATGCTGGCGACAACATCGCTGAAGCCAGCTTCGGCCAACGCTTCATCAATATCGTTGGGCTGTGCGGCGCTAGCATCGCTCCAGTCCAGACCCCAGGCAAGCAAGCGGTCTTTCTGAGTCCGAAAGCTTCGATTAAGGGATATCAGCTCTGGGTCATCGTTTGGCCGTGAGGTAGTAGAAACGCTTTCGTATGATGATTTCGTATCTGTATAGAGCTTCGTGAGCCGTCGTTGCAGGAACGAGCCACTCCTAAGAACCGACATCTTTGGGATCAGTTCATCAACAGGCGGAGTAAGAATAGTCGGTATGCAAGAGAATGGAGGAGCAGAGGTATTGTTCTGAGAGAAAATTCCCGGTCCAAAAGAAGAGATGAAGTAGAATTAAAGCTGCCTGGTCCCCCTCCCCCCTCCCATGCCAATTCCGCTGCACGGGCGATCGCGAACTCGGGTCCCACACTTCTAATTGCGGCTGCCTAGCGGTGGCCAATCAAGGGGACCTGCGGATATTCAGCAGCCTGGAGGGCTGGCGCTAGTCTATGGAAGGCTTAGCGCAGGTAGTAACTTAGTTAATGAGCTACTTTCATCAGCCACTGAATGCCTGCTCAGCCACTTTATACCTATTGGCAAACAGAACAAACAAATGAGCTAACTGGACATCGCTTCACCGAGAATCAATCCGTTGTATTTTTTTTAGAGTAGATTTCAAAAAACGACATCCGCTGTGCAATCAATGAGCTCAAAACAATTTATATACATACAGAAAATGAAAGCCGAAGTTATATGGAATTGGGAAGAAAAAAAAGGTAAGAAAAAATTCTACATTATCATGCAGGATTGATCATGCGCCTGGCAGCACCCACATCTCGCGCTCGTTTCTCCCCGAAATTATGCAAGCGTTCGCCAATCAAATAAACATCGTCCCGTATACTCATACGCCAGATGTCTACCTGGCGCCGAAGTAAATGCAGGCCCCAGCCTAGCATAACCAGGAAGAGGAACCCTGGATAGGAGTAACGGTAGACTTGAGACTGGATCAACGCGGATTCTCCCCTGAAGACTACCGCATTCAACGTTAATCCAATCAAAAGAGGAGTCAAGACTGCGACAGAAGTGGCCAGTGTCGCAGGTAGAATAAACGCTCTGGTCGCAAATTTGACATCAGGATGAAACCAACCGTTGCGAAAGATCGCGTTCAGAGCCATGGCAGATCGTGAGGTTTCATTCCGCGACATCAGACGTACCATTATCCGCAAATACAACACACCGAGAGTCCAGTCTTGAACAAAGTGAATGATATGTGTGCCGTCTCTACGAAGATAGGTATGGAGTGGCACGAGGAGGTACAGTTCGGCGATGATCGCAAAAAGCGATGGGATGACGAACGCGAATGCTCCAAAAGCATACGCTAGGTTCAAGACGTATGATATCGTTTTGAACGTCTTCTGAAGGAACTGTTTTGGCGAAGAAAAGACCTGTAGAATCTGATTGCGCAAGGGGGTGACCCAGTGACGGCAGTGATAAATGCCGTACGCGATCCCACCAAGGAAATATAGCCCTGCTGAAAAGGCATAAAGATCATTGATTCGCGCATTGTCTGAGAAGAAGATCGAGACCAATTTTCGCCCAATAACTAGTGGCAGAATTGTGGCGCACACGCCCGTTGTAGCCGCGAAAACCCATATCAAGAAGATAAAAGTGGCGATCCGGGTTTTGAACCTAGGAGGCACGTACACTTTGGTAAACATGTCGTTGGCCTTGCCATGCAAACCCTCGTCATGGTCCGGTTTACCGTCGATCCGTACGTTGTCTTCATTGACTTCTAAAAACACTTGAGTTCCCTTGGGTATTCGAACCTGGTCGGATGCCGGAGTACGGACAAATCGACCGTCACGAACAAAGTTCCCCGCATCTTGCTGCTCTTCTCCCGTCTGATCTTCGCCTGAAGCTGGCCTCAAAAAGTGATATGTACCTGCCAACAGCTTTTCGCTCCATGTCCTATTAGTGTAGTGCCCTTCCTCATCCCGCTGTCTCTCGCCGAACAGAAAATTTGTTAATCTTAGAAGCCGGGCGCATTTCTGAAACCACCAGTCGTACATTTCTTGCAAAATATCCGATGGCTGGATGGACTGAATAGCGAGCGGCATAACGAGGTTGTAAAAGAGTAGATCCACGGGAAATTCGAGAACTGGTTCATTTGATGACCAGTGTAATGGGAGCACGCCACGGATAGCCAATGACAATCCCCACACGACACCACCCATGCAAACGATCACAAGTGCACCATATACGAGAGCACTAAATGCGATCTTCCTAAGTTGTGTCGCCACATTACGTTCAAGGACATCTCGGACGGGATGAAATGTCGGATCATCAGGATCCCGGATAAAATCTAAACATTTCCTGTTAGCAGAGGCTACCAAAAGCTTTGAATAAGGAGGTGAACTTACAAAGGACACCGTTGCGCATGATCTTTCTGCACATAGAAACGAAAAGTGCAAAGTGAAACATGTAGCAAGTGCCAATGAACCAGTGTACAAATAGTGAGGTAAGAGGCGACACTGTAGCAAATGCGAACCTTGTCCCAAATGTAGCATTTTCAAACAACGGCATAAGAGCAATGTCCAATAAAATACCGCAATAAAGCGGAAACACAATCATTTCAATTCCAATGATAAGGATCACTTTCATGACCCCACCGGCTTGGTGAAGAACCTCAGCCACAGCACCATTGACCCTTTGGCCACGTTGTTCTCCAGAAAAGTAAGCTGAGAGACGAAGGTAGGATAAGCCAACAAGCGATGCGAAACAATAGCCCACGACAATAGCGATGATGCGATCTTTGGTATCCCAGTAAGCTAAATCAGAGTCGATACTTGCTGGTGGAGCATAGTTCGCGGAAACATTTAGGCTTGAAAGGTCCCCGTGTTTCAAGAGGGAATACACTCCCTGTAAAATATCTTTGCAGACATCCACTGCGACTGTGAGAACTTTCATCGGATCCGCAACGGAAAGCCGGCCAAATAGTGATCCAGTGGCATCCCGTCGAAGGAAGAGTAAGGGAATGTCATAAACTATGGATTTGACAGCATGAAAGAGGAACTGGTACAGCAGAGTGAGCCGTGCTTGATGTATCCTCAGAGCTTGATGAGCCAGCACTGAAAACATTGGAACATCGGAGTCGCGGAACGTGAAGAAAGTCGTCATGATCCGTTTCAATCGCTGGCCGCTTCCATCTATCAGACTCAGGGAAGCTTGCGTAACAGCATTACTTGCTGAGAACTTCGCAAGTAGAGGAATGACCTTTCCAATCTGCCCCAAAGCAACCCTTAGTAGGACATTCCCAATGTACACCAGATAAGCAAAGCTTCCAATGACGGTATCAACAGCGATATCGGCAATGATAGACATTATTGCGAGAGGGATTCCAATAAACAGCCGTACGGGATTGGTTAACAAAACCAGTGCGATTTTCCCCCATAGATAGGGGAGCCAGATCCCGAGGGTCACAGTAAATGAAATAAGCAAAGCGCTGAAAACCCCGTTTTGCAGGAGGCCGAAGATTGCACCATGCATTCCAATGAGCTCCATGACGCCTTCAAGATCATCAGCATCATCGACGGCGTCAGCGTCAATGCCAAGGTTCTGGTTTGCTGGAGCTGCTGCAGGATTAGCAACACCATTATCAGCACCTGCATTTGCATCCAGCACAGGCTGACCATGACGAATGGGTACAAATGGTTGTTCTTGAGCCGGGTCTTCAATGATCCGCGCATCGTCGGCCCCTTCCTCCTCTTGTCGAACAGGTATTTCACCCCAAAACCATTCCACCAGACGGTTTATTAAATTCAGATTCCTTGGGACCTGTACAGGAAAGATTTGCCTTGCGGGCAAATGCGGTTCCGCTCTCGGGGCAGAGTTAATATCGGGCGTTGGAGGTTGTATGACCGGGTTGATTGCCGACGTCCCTTCGTTTTCCGCATCGTCTGTTTCCAGAAGGCGAAGGGAACGGGAATATTCATCGATACTTGCCTGGACTTCGGCAAATTCAACATTTGGTCGAAACTCGAAACGATTTGGAGCCAAATTGGTTTCATTATTTCCAAAAATCGGCGAAGGAATTGAAGGCGGCCTTATATCTTGTCCTCCCAGAGTACCTGACCCTGCAGGGTGTGATAGATTTTTATCCTGGGAAATATTGCCGCCATTTGAAATTAGTTCCGCAGTCTGTTCAATGGAATGGCCGAGTGGTAAGGTATTGTCTTCCGAGAATTTCGCCTCGTTTTCAGTGTTCGCCGTGACTTTTCCGGCAGTGGAGAAGTGAATTTCATTTTCTTCAGGTTGCATCTGACGCAAAGTATCAATCGCAGGGCCCGCCCGGTGCGAATCAAACTCCTCGTTTATTGTATCTGCTGAACTTCGTTGGCTTTGCGGCAAATCGGCACTTGAACCTTCAACTCCAAAACTCCATACATGGTGAGAATAACGATTAAAGTCCACTGTTGGTCCAGTCCCATAGCTCCCGGTGCCAGCCGCTTGGCTAGAAGAGCCAGGTTCATACACAGGGAACTGGGAGGCGTGTATATTTCCGTGAAGAGTTTCGCGGGAAGAACTTCCTAACACCAAGGGCATTTCCTCAGTATTGACTGGGGTATTGGCGGTGGAGGTATGGCCATCGTCGGCATCGCCATCGTGATCTTCAGCTTGAGTTGGCGCAAGAACTGGTATCTCTGTTGGGGTGGGAGGATGTTCTTCTTCGCGTGCCTGCACAATTTCCGGTTCCGCGTCGGGATCAAGCCGATTCTCTCGAAGCAACTGTACGGCCGCTTCGCGTTCGCCTTCGGCAAGGTTAATTGCGGGTTGTTGTTGTATGACCCACTCCCGTATGAGAAATACATGAATGAATAGAATAACCACCAGCAAGGTAATCAACTGGCCTTCCAAGGTATCGATGATTATATTGTTTATGGTAGGATATGGGGTTAGTCTATTTAGAAATTCAACATCTGAGAGCCATGATGGCTGACGTAGACGACGCGTCGCAGATGCTGTTACATTTCCAGGTTCCGTAGGTGTCGAGACGGAAGCGGTAAAAACGACGGCGTTGGCTAGTAATCGTTTGGCGATGGAATATATCAAAGGCTCTCCCGCAGTGAAATTCAGTACCGATGAAACGGGGAGGAGGAACTGCGGAATAGCAGATTGGAGGGCCTGGGTAGCGGTGGCTGGAGAAGTTGAGGCGAAAACATGTGTGGCCGGAGATGTGCCTTGGGCAGCAAAGCTACTTAAGCTCCCACCGGCTGTGGCAGAAGCTGCAGCTTGAAGGCTCTCAGAAGTCGGCCAGCGTCCATCAGCGAGCCAAAATAGGCCTCGCCAGACGGCCCGCATGGACCAAGGCAGCCAGCCGAGCCAGACAAAGGCCACGAGCAAGAATCGCAACCAAGTGAGCAGTGATCGACAAGCATGCACTACCAGCTCCTTTAAGAATACCGGAGCTGGCAGTTCATGGGGCATATTTGGATCATAAAGCTTGGTGAACCGGAAGGGGGTTTTGCACAGCTCGCAGTATTTCTTCTGCGAATGGGAGAGCCACTCCATCAGGCAGCTCTGGTGCACGAACTTGATGCTCCCGCTGCACTTGCAGGGGTAGAACAGCTCCTCTTCGTCCGAGCCCTCCCCACGACATATTCGACAGGTATCTGCTTCATCCGGGCCTCTCCCTTTCTTGCCGGGATCTGTGGCAAACATCAGAGTGGTGATGTGGCCTCCGGCCGAGATGTAGGTTCCAGGCAGCAATTCGATCCCAGTGTTGACTGAACCCCGAGTACAGGTTTACAGAGGTGTTGAAAGCGGAAAGCAAACAAGCCTAAGACGAAGGTTGAAGTGATTCGGGGGGGGGGGGGGCTGAAAAGTGTCGTGAAAGCCAATCTTGCCACATGATGTAGTTTTCGTTAAGCCAGGGCAGTTTGCTAGCGGGGATGTCGTTTCGCCCCCTGGTGGATCGCCAAGACCCGGTAGTCGCGCTGCCCGATCAACAAGCGCCGGAGAATTGGATATTCCTGTTCCGTGAAGGTTTTAAGGTTGGAACAAGCCTAGTTATCCATCGAAGCTTGAGATCATGCATGGTAAGATGTATGTCTACGAATAAACAATCTTTATGGGCTTATTTGCTTAGAAGCCACATCTATCAATGAATTCAACCAAACTTGCGTCGAATTCAGCAATTGCCTCCAGAAACACAACCGAGAGGAGAGGCGTTTATATCCTTCCAAACATGCCTTCAATGGATATATGAGGCTCAGACCTGGTTTGCGGAACCGGAATTCAAGTCACGGATGGAAATTCAATTTTCGCAAACGAGTCTTCTCCTTTTGCTTGCCCGAGTATTAGCGAACGTTGGTGGAGAATTGATCTGGATCTCGGTGGGCTCACTACTCCGAACAGCAGTGTTGGCAGGGTTGCATAGAGATCCTTCGGGCCTGTCAAAGAGGGCTACCTTTGCTGCTGAAATGCACCGAAGACTCTGGAACACTATCCTGAAGGTAGCTTTGCAATCGGGTCTTGCCTCTGGGGGCCTTCCATTCCTTTCTCTTCATGATTTTGATACCGAGCCTCCCGGAAATTTGGACGATGACCAAATCATGACCGAGGATCCTGTGCCCAAACCCGAAGCGCACTTCACGCAGATGTCCGTTGCGATAGCACTCCGTAAAACCTTCCCGCAGCGCCTTGCAATTGCCAAATTTCTGAATATCGCCGCACATATCGAAGGCCTTCTGCAAGGGCTCGGAAAGGATGAATTGGCCAAATTCTTAGTCAAAACTGCAGAAGAATCACACCAAATGTGCTTACCGATACTTGAAGAAATGGCAACCCAGGGCCAGACTGAGCGAACTCTCGATGGACTTGACGAACCGCTATGAACAATCCGCCTGAGCTGATGGGAGATTGGGACTTCATCGTGAGTAATTAGTTGGCCATTAGCACAGGCTTACCCGTCAACTGATTTAGATGTCGGATGTCCTGCTCAACTTCGGCGATGGGGAACCCCTGAATTGGACGTTTAAATGAAGAGTTTGCGCAAAGCCTTGCCTTGAATGGGGGAAAACCACGGTTCTTAGAATTTGATGAAAACAAATTTTACAATGCTCTACCAAAACTCAGCAACTGGGATTGTGGACATAATTCATCGCCAGCCATCATTCATCGTCGCTCGAATGATATGGACTCAAGCGGCTTGAACAAAAGTGTTTGTGGGATAGCAGACATTTGCAGCAACCAGCAGAAACAGCCCAACTTGGATAGAATGTTACAATGCTGCTTTAAATTTCAATGTCAGCATCATCCGTAGTTACATGCCCGGTTCCATGCGAGGCTGCCCATGTGCTTCGATTGCAGCATCCGAAAGTTAACAAACTACTCCGTAGTTATCGCTTGAACAGGAAATCGATGAGACGGGCTTCATTGCTTTGCTCAATCCCCAGTTCCTGAACAGAGATGCAAGGCGTGATCAGAATGGGAATCATAGACTTGGGTTACTTATAAAACTTGATATTAACAACTCCTCTAGCATCTATTCTCCCTGTGAAGTATGGAGTACCTCTGTTCTGTTTGTGATGGGGTAAGATGAAGTACATAGTTGTATTGGACGAATTTACTGAATGTTAGCTTGTCATTGGCTGAGGATGCAAATGTGAAGCTTTGGGAGTTGGGTCTCATTGATATGATTGGATGCATGTGGCAACATTCAAGATGGGGGAACCAATCAGAGGCTGAGTATCTAAAAAAGAAGCCTATCTGCCGAATCAAGGCACCAGACGCGTGATCACAAGGAAAAATGACCTCACCGCGTGTGTCTTTGCGTGTTGCAGAGCTCTAACTAACTAGCCGAAAAAAGCCCAAGGCAATAATGAAACTGGATGTGCAACAGAGCCACCTTATTGCATTCTCACCTCAAAAGTGCTGGTTTGTTTTGTGAATGGCTTGGGCTAACAGCCGGCCTCATCTCATTCTGAGGCCAATCTGTTCTTTTTAGAAAATTTCTGTTATCCGCTAGCAACTAGTAAGCTACGAGCCCCAGGATAACTAAACCAATTCTTCAGACTAATTCCCAGTTTGTGCCTGTTCAAGCACATATCATCTTCTTTCTACCAGTGCCATCCTCCAGCGCTTGTGTGTGAAGTGTCTGGCACGATCCAGGTGCGGGCTCGAAAATATGGGGAAGTTAGATAATGGTATCGTGACCAAGGAAGAGCAGCAGAAAATCGCCATCCGTCCAGGTGTTTCCAGTCGTCGGTCGAAAAGTCGAGCCGGGTTTGTGCGAAGAGCGTTGAGCGTTATCCTTCGGTAATGGAGCCGTGCCCTGACCTTCATGGTGTACTGTGCATTTGTTAAATCAGGCATGCTAACGTTGTCTCCGGGGCCTAGATTAGCAATATGGTATTCGTTATTTATCGCGTTCTTCAGATGCCCGGCAAGCTTGACGGAGCTGGACGAGCACTCTTCGCGCGTCTGTAAGCCATACTTGATTGCGCGTTCTCATCTGGAACCCCGCATAGCTCCGTATTATCGAATTTATGGGGAACCCTACGTTGAGTCCGTGCGGCCCTACGTGCAGACCTTCCACGATCGCGTATACATCCCAGCCGCAAGCGTTTCCTCAAGAGCTTACTTTACATATGGATCTCCCCGTGTAGGAGAAAGCCTGCGGTTTGCGAGAGAGCAATGGGATGTCTTTGTTTCCCCTCGACTAAGATCCTCCAAATCGTCATTGATCGAGCTTTATGCTTCCTCGGTGGGACCACATGTCGAGTACACCAAATCAATTATCGGGCCTCAGTATCAATCAGCATCGAAAAAGTTGATCAGACTCCGTGACGACTACCTTGTCCCAGCACATGCTCGATCTAAACCGGTGCTTGACTGGGTGTACGCTTCCCTGCGTGATTTCTTAGTCAACACAGCGATACCTCATATTCGCAGAGATTTGTCTAGGCTTGTTGTTCTGCTCAATGGTACGCTACGGCCGCAGTTAGCTAGCTTATATTTCGAGAATGTCGAGCCTCAGTTGCTTAAAATTGGAGCCAAACTTGCAAGCTACCGCGAAGGTGGAAAGCTGAGGCGTCTACAGGAAGAAGCCGAAAGGTATGTTAGGCTCGCCTGTTATATATTTGTTTTTCAATCATGTCATGGGTGTCGATCTCACAAAAGTCTGTTTCATTAGCTTGACGGAAAGTTTTACCTCCGCCACGAGCGTCCTCGCATCCAGCATGATTGTCGACAGACCGACATCCTTGGAAGTAACAAGCTCCGCAAGCCCCACTACCGAGGCAACAGCTTCAACTACGACCTCTCTGTCCCAGTCGCGTCAAAAGGCCAAGAAGCAGATAGCCAGTGATCTGAGATCATGGCAGGAAAAGTTTGCAGTCGCCGCTGACAAAGGTTGTGATGAAGTGGAAAAGGAGGTGCTAAACATTGTTGATGATTTGCGAAAAAATGGTGCTACGGAAGAAGGCGAAAAGCTTGTTTCCGATCTGGAAGCTGTGTCGGAACGGGAGTTGGAAAACCTCAAAGCTAGCATCAATGCCATCGTTCGCGATTTACCCGAAGATGCAGACTCTAAAGAGGAGGAAGCAGCCCACGATGCCTTGATAAAGGCTCTTAGATCGTCAGGCCTTGCTATAAGGGAACGCGCCCATTCTTTGAGAAAATGGTGTGATGAATATGACAGCGGCCTTGTTCAGCATGTATCTGCAGTCGTCGGGTCCACTCTGGACATTCTCGATAACATTCGTGATTTAGGGCTTCAGGAAATCGGAATGAGATGGGCCTGGATGGACGGGGTGACCTATAAGGATTGGGCCAAATTTCATGCCCTCAAAAAGCAATTTTCGGACTGGCACGATGAAGTAAGTAACGTTGGCATGCAACATGAGGCATTTCTGAAAGCCAGAGCCACCGGCGAAGACATACTAGCTCGAGGGATGGCCGTTGCCGAAAAGGCTGCTAGGGAACTGTCAACTGTCAAAAAGGTCGGGACTTGGAAGATTCGCGCTGGTGATAGCGGCGATAATTTCGAGATCGATATCATTGATCCCGCCAAAATTCGCTCCAGGACGAGGCCTTTGGTCGAGACAGAATCTTTGCGGACCGCAACTGAAAGTGATGTTCCTAACGAAGAATCCCTTCCTTCAACGGTTCCGCAAGCTTCCTCGGAAGAACCTCCAGAGCATATTGCCAAAGAAAAGAAAAATACCGAGGAAGTTCCACTCGCGTCGATAGCCTCCGAAAAGCTTTATTCTAGCCCGGTTTCCGAGGCCAGTCCTGTATTTTTGAGTGTAGTTGATCAAGGTGAAAGTTTCAGCATATTTACCGAGCCGACAGCTTCATCTCAGCCTTTCAAGGACCCCGAGGCCACCCAAAGAAGTATAGAAGAACGGGTTAATGAAACATACTCAGACGTTCTCGGCGATGCAGCTGCATCCCTTGAACCTGATGTGAAGGAAAGCCCAGGCAGCACCACTATGAGTAGCCATTCAAGTTCGCAACCGTCGGCAGATAATGTTGAAGAGGCTGCGAGTTCAGTCGCTTCTGAAAACGAGGCACACATAAACATGGATCAACAGGATACACTGGCTGAGAAATATGGCGATGATAATCAACTGGAGGATGATGGACTCTTTCCTTTCGCCGTATCCTCTTCAGCGCCAGATGATGCAGGTAACTCCATGGACCATACTGAGCCTATGGAAAACTTGGCCTTTGATCAAATATATACCGCGCCAGTACAGCCACCCAAGGATCAACCGCTTGAACACATTCCTGAATACAATGGAAATGAAGACTCGACAAGCACTATCCCTTCCAGCCCTGCGGCTTGACATTCCGTGATCCCGACCGAGCGATGAATGGAAACCCCGGCGTTGGAACCACAAGACTGCCCGTACACAAAAGTTAAAACGGAGGGCTGAGTTCAGGTTTCTTGCAGCCGTTGAACGAAGGGAAGAAAAATAGGATGATACAACGGGAAGCTATATGTCTCTGGCTGAGATCTTTCGGGCGATTGTAGTTAGCGATCACAGGACTAGATATGGTTGGCGGTCTTTTGTCATCGGGATTTATATCCACATCCTGATTGGGTAGACCAAATTTCTTTTCACATTGGGATGGTATATGCGTTTCATATATGTACATACAAATATTCAGGTGTTTGGTGGGAATAGTCAAAATGGGATGATAAAGTTTCTCTTTCCTTTTCCTACGGGAATATGGTACGTCCTCAATGTATATTGCTCGGTTCTGAGCTGGATTGCGATTGCGATTGCGATTGCACTCACTGAGGCTCCTTCGAACCGTCTATCTAGCGATATTTTACCCGCTGCCCTCTCTTCTCCAATTTCTTCTGCCTTTTACTCTCCGCTGTTGGGCCCGCATCGTTCCCGTCAGCACCCATGCCACCGAATCCCTTCTTTACACCCATAAAGGTCGTATATGCCAACCAAGCAGAGTACAGCGGTACGACGATCCACAGCCACCAGGCTTTGTCGCCAAAGATACACACGGCGCCCATACACCCCCATGTCCAGTAAAGGACGTCCCAGAGAAACTCGGTCAGGCCGGAAGCATCGAGGTCTTCGCCGGGGGATCGTAACGAGTTGTCATCGGGGTTATACCGCGGGCGGCCGAGGCGTTCGAAGTAGAATTCAATCAAGAGTGTTGGGAGGGTGAATATGGCATATGGAGTGAGGGAGCGGGTCCGGCGAAGGAGGAAGTGCTGGAGGAGGAAGATGGCGTGGAGGCAGAGGGTGGTGATGTGGGTTTTGCGGAGGAGAGAGGTGTTTCTGGCAGCGAGGGTTTTGGCCGCTTTCTGGACGGTTTTTCGTTAGAAGAGAAAAGACATGTCGGTGAAAAGAGGACTTTCCACAGGGATTGGACGAACCTGGGCCATTGTTCAATGGGAATCTGCCTGGAGTATCTGCTAAATTGTAAGCTTCATCCCCATGGCATGTACGGAGTATGCTGTTGGTGATTCTCTTGATGAGAAGAAGGAAGCTCATGGCAGCTTATGTAACTAACTAAGTTGCTTTATTAGCGTGGTTGCTGATTAGCGTGGAGTGCAAACATCAGATCATTCAACATCGGCTGATTGCTCTGGATGGAAATGCTTCATTTGTCAAAACAAAAGAACTTTGTAGCTGCATGAGTGTATCTGGTACTCCGTAGTTGAACACACATCATTTGACTGAGACATGCGGACAAAAAACTAAAAGATGCATTCCCTTTCCCCCAGCCTAGAAAGTAATCAGCCCATGATTGAGGTTCCCCTTGTCTATGAATTGTCGCGTTGCCCTCAACAACAGCCCGGGCCCGGGCCCCCAGTTGGAAACACCAAGAAAGCCACAAGGCACCAGCCACAAATGGGGCAGCCCAGCGCCAAGAAACAACCACCCCAAACGGCAAAAACATCACTTTCCTCTCTTCTCCCTCTCTTGGCCTGGCTCCCGCCTGGCAATCTCTCTCTCTCTCTCTCTCTCTCTCTCTGTATACAGATATTTATCACTCTACCAGCGTCTAGAGTTCACTGAGGCAACTCTTCACTGGCTCCATTCAATTCTTTGCGCCACACCAAGAGACATCTTCCGCAAGTTGGGTTGTTTTGCTCACCATGTCCTGTCACAGCCGCGTGATTTGCCCAGTTGCCAGGTAGCAACAGTCGTGAAAAACAATTCCAGCTGGGAGGAGGTTACTGAAAGGTGTCAGCAACCCCTAGAGAGTTCTCACCAGTGCATTATTTTGGTCTGATCTAGGTTGTTGTTGGAGCGACCCGTTTATTTCTCTCGGCCTGGCCTACTGTTGGACGCCCTGGCAAACATCCGGACCTTGTTACTTCTTTAACATTGAAGGTGCCCTCTCACAGCGTCTCTACAGTTCCAAGCCTCTGTCACCTCACTCCTGTGACAATTCACAATTCGCCTGCACGGCTTCCCGATTTACCTACATTATCCTTCCTCGCCTCCTAGAATCCATCCATTGGCAACCATGGCCCCTTCGGCGCTCCATATATCCAGCCAGTTACGGCAGTTGGTTTACTATCACCTTGATAACAATCTCATTCGAAACGCCCTGTTCGTTGCCGGTCGCTTACATGCCTTTGAACCGAGATCCTCTGAAGCGGCCTACCTACTATCTCTTTGTCACCTTTTAGCCGGCCAGTCGAAAGCGGCGTGGGAAGTTAGCAGGAACCCAGGCTCTCGGGGGACTCATCTCGGATGCTCATACGTCTACGCTCAAGCATGTCTCGACCTTGGCAAATACATCGAAGGAATCACGGCTTTGGAACGTAGCAGGCCGCACTGGATCTCAAAGAACAATTTGAGTGGGTAAACCTCTTTTTTTTTTTTTTTTTGTAATGGCAAAAAGTGCTTACCATCTTGCTCTGATAGCCAAACATAGTGAAAGTCGCCGCCAGCATCTACCCGACGCCGCCGCGGTGCTATGTCTCCAGGGACGATTATGGAAATCTCACAAGGATGTACACAAGGCTGTAGATTGCTATGTCGAAGCGTTAAAGCTAAATCCTTTCCTTTGGGACGCTTTTCTTGGTCTTTGCGAAACAGGTGAGATTTGTGCCGGGCCGTACTCTCTAGGAAAAAAGGCCGTGTTAACATTTGGTCGTTTCCACCAGGCGCGAGTGTTCGAGTGCCCAATATCTACAAAATGAGCCCAGAGATGATTGCCGTTCTATCGGCGTCGCCATCTATAGAGAACCTTTCGTCATTTGACAAAGGCACAATGGCGGCCGGCCCGCTGCAGGTACAACCAAATTCAAATAACAACGTCGACCCATTCATTTCTCTCAATCCTCGTGCTGATGCAATTGGTGGAACTGGATCTGCGCTTTTCGAAAAGTTGAATGGAAACTCTATGAACGTAATCTCGGGCACTGAAGGCATGGAAACCCCTATTGCCCAAAGTGATTCCGATGACTTCCGAGGCAATGCGAGCGGGGGGGCAGGAGCCGAACCTTTTGGAGAACCGCCACTTGCGCCCGCACGCAAGCAGAGGTCCATGCAAGTTCTAAGCCATGAATACAACCTTGATCCGCCTCCAAAAATGAAATCCGCCTCTACGAGAGTGAAAACTCGCTCTCGCACGGAACCTGATGAAGGTATTCCAAGCCGAGAAGCCCCAGTGCCGCTGGTTGCCGAGCGTAAGAGAACAGTCTCCGGTCACATTGCATCTGGTTTGTCCTCGCGGCCTACTGAGCCGGGAGCCCCCCAGCGGAGGAGTGTAAGGCTATTCAACCAAATTCGTCCAACTGCATCGAAAATATCTGCTTCAGTAAATGGTCTTGGGGTGAAAGAGGGCCGCGAAATAAAAAAGGTCAAGTCCGCCAGCGTGAAAACCCGAAGTGCTTCTGGTGCGAGTGCGACAAGAGCTGTTAGCGGTAATCGGAAAACCATCCCCGAGCCAATGGATATTGATAAGAAAGAAAGCTCCAACATTAGTCAAAGCAAGAACTCACTTCCAGATAGATCCAAAGAGCTAGAGGCAATGGGCTGGACTTTGGAGCTCTTCTCAAAACTCGCCACTGGGTACAATGCTCTATCAAATTATCGATGCCAGGAAGCCATCCAAGTCTTCAATTCATTACCGCAGAGTCAAAGAGAAACGCCGTGGGTTTTATCGCAGCTTGGACGTGCATATTATGAACAAGCGCAGTATGGTGAAGCAGAGAAATACTTTATTCGAGTGCGAACCATCGCGCCACACAGTTTAGAGGACATGGAAGTTTATTCAACAGTTCTCTGGCATCTCAAAAATGCAGTTGAACTTGCCTATCTAGCGCATGAGCTCATGGAGATTGACCGTTTATCTCCCCAAGCGTGGTGTGCCATAGGAAACACATTTTCTCTAGAAGGGGACCATGATCAAGCTCTAAAATGTTTTCAACGCGCCACGCAAGTGGAACCAAGATTCGCATACGCATTCACTCTGCAGGGCCACGAATACATTTCGAATGAGGAGCACGATAAAGCGATGGATGCTTATCGACACGCGATTGGCGCCGATAGTCGGCATTATAACGCATGGTATGGACTAGGCAAGGTATATGAAAAGATGGGTAAATTCCAGTTTGCAGAACAGCATTACCGAACAGCGTCGAATATCAACCCAACCAACGTGGTATTAATCTGCTGTATCGGTCTAGTCTTGGAACGAATGGGAAACCAGAAAGGAGCTTTACTACAATACGCGCGGGGTTGCACACTGTCACCACAGGCTGTTGTTCCACGTTTGCGCAAGGCTCGTACTCTCCTGAAGCTTCACGAACTCAAGCTCGCCCACGCAGAACTTAAGATTCTGAAGGATATCGCACCCGACGAGCCCAACGTGCATTACCTTCTCGGCAAGTTTTATAAAATGATGCATGACAAGGGCAATGCGATAAAACATTTTACAACGGCATTGAACTTGGATCCAAAGGTATCCGGAAGTGTTGAAGCGCTCTATGAAGCAGACTTTGAAACTGACTGTTGGGTCTAGGCCGCCCAGTTTATCAGGGACGCCATGGAATCTTTGGAAAACCCCGACGATTTCGACGATGAGATGAGCTAGGTGCCTCGATACTACAGCCCTGATTTTCGCTTGTGCTACCGTCGTTTTCTCTCCTCCGTCCTAGTCCCATCCATCCCGCGTTGTTCATGAAACGGCGTAAACCTCTTTTGGATCACGAATCGCGGTTACAACAAGGTAATGATAGTTGGTCCCCCAGACATTCAGGATTTGGCTCTGCGTCGGCGTTGGAAATACATAGGTTTGATACTGAGCATGAGCATGCGATCGGGGGTTTTTTGAGCAGGTGTTGAACTCTTTTCTTTTTCACTTTTTCGACAATTTTTGGTGGAGCCGGTACCTGCAGGCATTTCCTCCTTTATGAGCGTCATGATTCTTTCATAATAACCATTCCATCAACCTTCTCCTAGTGCTTCGACAGCGTCTTGTTCTGCTAGGCACGTCGATATCCTAAACATGTGCCCTGGGGCTGTCCCTCGACCCTACCCACTTGTGATTTACGAGATGCTTCATTATTCCACAGCCAGTTCTACAAAACGTGAATCCGTAAATGGTGTAGTAGGGGACATCGCTATTGTACGGTGCAGCGATGGTGCCGAGGCGATCTAGATTGGAAGGATTCTGGTCATCAGGTGGGTTTCTTGAACGAGGTCAGATGCAAGAGGTAAAATGGACTTTGGGGAAAGTCGCATGGGGCACGGCGTAGAATTCGAAATAAGTCACGCAACAAGCAAGCGTGGACAGGCGACTGGATCTCTCTTCACTCCGAGTAAAAAAGCGTTGGGCGAGTCGTTCTTGTGGTCTCAACGCATTTTGTGGAAAATCACAGGCTTCATAAATTCATGGGGGAAAACTTCTCTCCCAAGCGAAGTTTTTTTTTTTTTAGCTTAGGAACTTAACCGGGTACCGCCAAACCAGCTCCTGACCATTCTTCTCTTCTTCTTTCATTGTCCATCTCGGGCGATTGAGTGACTTCGCTCGTTCAGTTACGGTTCCGATCCCCCCGATTTAAAAGGATGTCCGTTCTTTCGTATGTCGTCTCCGGACTCACGTCCTACTTCGCTCTCACCATCGGTCTCTTCGGCCTCTCCATCAAAGTCCCCCAGGCCGGCTTCTTCGCTCGCTGCCTCGCCGCGTACGCCTCGCTCCTCTTCTGCGCAACCTACGGCGTCTTCGCGTCCATAGTCCTTCGCATCGTTGGCTATGGCCAGGTCTCGCAGTGGGCCGTGGCCCGCTGTTTCAAATGGCTGATGTGGTGGACGACCGGAACTTACTTTGAAATTGTGGAGGGGCAGCAGCATCTCACGACGCGCCCAGCTGTGTTTGTGAGCAATCACCAGACGGAGCTGGACGTGCTGATGCTGGGTGCGGTGATGCCTCCGTACTGCAGCGTGACGGCGAAGAAGTCGCTGAAGAATATACCGTTTCTGGGGTGGTTTATGGCGCTGTCGGGCACGGTGTTTATTGATCGTGCGAATCGGCAGACGGCTTTGAAGGCGTTTGATGGGGCGGCGGAGGAGATGCGGAGTCTGAGGCAGAGTGTGTTTATTTTCCCCGAGGGCACGAGAAGTTATTCGGCCGAACCGTGCTTGTTGCCGTTTAAGAAGGGAGCTTTCCATCTGGCGGTGCAGGCGAGGGTGGATATCGTGCCGATTGTGGTGGAGAATTATTCGCATGTGCTAAATGTTAGGAAATTGAGATTTAATTCTGGTGGTATCAAGATTAAAGGCTAGTCATCCCTCCCTTGGAGCGTGTTTGGGCTTTCAAGGATTGCTCTCAGTACGCAGAACTGACGTGATTTCGTACAATATCTAGTCCTCCCGCCGATTAGCACCAGAGACCTTGCTCCCGCAGATGTCAATAACCTGACGGTCAGCACTAGAGCGTCTATGTTGGAGACCCTTATGGTCATGCAAAAGTCGAGAGAGTCACTTTCGAATGGTCCTTCAGTCAAGTCGGCACAAACCAATGTTGCCCGATCCAGCGCCATCGAAATATGAGCATGCCTTTCGAGATCATCCACTGTAGACGAAGACCTTTGGCGTATTACGCTCATGTTCATCTTCTAAACTGGAACGAGGGAATACACTACGACTAGCTACATATTTATACCATAGAAGGAACACGACATGAATGACTCGACGACCAGGGTTGGTACTAAAAAGGGGAACTGAGGCAGAGGGGTTTGGTTTGGATACAATAGACAATACTTTCGCATGGCATCGGCGCTTTGGTTGTCTTTTCTTGTTCGTTCGTTGTATTTCTGCTTTGCGGAGATTCTGTCCTTTCTGTTATATCTGTGATACCTTTGTAATTATTATATTCGGCGTTCCAAATCTGTGACTCCTTGACATTATTAGAACAGGAATTGCGTCTGGTTCAACATTTGCACTAGGGTTGGAATGGTAATCACTGATTTCGGATTGAAGGCGGGTCTCCATGCTTATAGCTCTAGATCGAAGAGCCATATAGAAATGCGGACATTCAATTCAACAGCTGCTGATCAAGTATCGTCTCCAGTCCGAACTTTGCAATGCATATGTAGAGTGTATAGTCCGTTAGAACATGTCCCTGATCGTAATAGGGGAGGGCCATTATTTAGAACTCTAGCACTTAATCCAGGCACCGACATTCGCCCATGGCACATGGAGAAATGTCCGAATAAATATCCATAGACTTGAAATCACCCCACGTAGCCGAAACCACTGAACCAGACCCAGACCCAGACCCTCCCCTTGTCGCCGTCGCAACGATATACTCCTTTCCAAAGGCAACAGTCTCAATCCTCACATTTTCTACCTTTTCTCCATATATCCACACCTGCACACCCGTCTCGGGTACTCCCCAAACGGGTTCTTCTCCACCCACAGCCGGCGCAGGCGGATTGACGTTGCGAAACTCCAATTCCCGCAGCCAAGGCGCGAGTAGTGCTTCGCCAGTCATTTTAATGTACGCTTCTTTCAACGCCCAGTAAGTGTAGAAGCGACGCAAACGGTATTGAATCGACTCCTCGAGGCTCAGAGGCACGATGCATTGAGAGTTTTGGGGTGTGGGGTTTGACTTCATGGCCTCTACTTCTCGGGACGAGAAGACTTCCGCGTAGATATCTATGAACGAGTACAGATCTGCCTCGGTTGCTGGAATTGAATTCTTGCCACGGCGGGAGCGTTCATCTGTGCACGTTATATCGATGCCGACTTGGGGAGTGGCAGGGGTTTCAGTGGGGTTGGGAATTGTGCTTGTTGAGGTGGAAGGGGAGTTGTTGTTGTTGCTGTGAGAGTCGCCGTAGATGATGCAACCGGCTAACGTTACGAGTGAAGCTTGATGGCTAACATTGAATTCAACATTCAAGGCAGGTAGCTTGCTTCCCTCAATGTTCTGGTTGCCTGGGGGGATATAACACGGCCTCTTGTGGGGCGCAGGAGTCCGACTGATCACAACCCTACTCCATGGAACGTGGAATGCGCGATGGATATAAAGATATTTTAGCAGGTAAGATGCAAGGGACATGTGCCTATCGGCTAAATGGTAGTATCTCTTAACCGTTTCCTGGTCATCCGGTTGGAGAGTAGAGAGTAATGGAAGAGACGTGATGGTGGTGGTGAGCCCTCGCATGTCCATATACCACCGCGTCAGCCCCTGGGACAAGCACGATTCGTCCTGAGAGAGCGCCATATTCTTCTTCTTCGCTACAGAATCCCGCCTCTCAATCAGTCCTTTTCTTGAATCTTTGCTGGCGGAATTCTTCTGGTTTTTGCGGCTGATATTGGCTTATCAGATTGATAACCTTAATTTCCGCCCCGCGTGTCAGGTGATTACAAAAAAAATCGTCCGGCCCGACGTATCCCCGGAGGCGGTTATTCCCGCTGCTCGTTCGAAAAGGGCGCTGGCGAAGTTCAGTCACACTTCCACGGAGGAATGCAATGAGTATTACAGTGGGGGTTCTCGCCCTTCAAGGCGCATTTTCTGAACATTTGAAGCTGCTCCAGGAAGCCGCGAAGAGACTGGGCACAAAGGAACCTCAAGCGTGGAAGTTCGTTGAAGTTCGAACCCCAGGGCAGCTTGAGAGTTGTGATGCCCTGATTATCCCGGGTGGTGAGAGCACTGCCATTGCACTGGTTGCTGCACGATCAAATCTGCTGGAGCCGCTGCGGGTCTTTGTGAAGTACGTAGGCGAACCATCGCTTCTCTTTTTGACTTTGCTTCGGAGATTAACAAATTCGTTCGTAGGGTTCACCGAAGACCAACATGGGGAACCTGCGCCGGTCTAATAATGCTGGCCGAGTCAGCAAATAGAACAAAACAAGGTGGCCAAGAACTGATTGGTGGGCTGGATGTGCGTGTGAACAGGAATCACTTTGGCCGTCAAACCGAGAGTTTCCAGGCTGGTCTAGATTTGCCATTCCTATCGTCTCTGAACGATATCGAACCATCGCAACCATTCCGAGGAGTTTTCATTCGAGCACCAGTGGTGGAGAAACTCCTTACCTACAAGGACTCCATACAGGCCGAAGAGCAGAAAAAGGACGGGACCGTGGTTGCACCGTCGCGCAAGCCAGAGAACGTTGTGGCACAAGAAGCAATGAGTGACCATGTAGATGTGCTTGCAAAGCTCCCCGGCAGAGCTGCTAGACTAGTAGCCCGGGGTGTCGATGTTGCGGCGGATCCGGATGCCGGCGACATAGTCGCTGTTAAACAGGGGAACGTCTTTGGAACAAGTTTCCACCCCGAATTAACGGATGACCCCAGGATTCATATGTGGTGGTTGCGACAAGTGAAGTCTGCAGTGGATAAGTGTCGCATTAAGGAGCCTCAAACACAAAATACTTTGGCCTGTCGCTAGAATGTAACAATGGGTATAGATTTTTTTTTTTTTTTTTTTGGCACACCTTTTGTTTGTTTGGATATCTGATAGATTTGAAAATATGGAGTGCTCCAATGTTTTCTCTTTACGCCTTTTTTGCGCCTGTAATCTTTTCAAACCCGCCCAACCTACCGACCTCGTCCGTAATGTTCTTCCTCCCTGCGTCTCTCCTCTGCAATTGCGCGACCGTACCCCCCGCGGCCAGGGTCGTATTCGTCTCTATATTCATCTCTTACTTGACCGCCGGACTTACCCCGCCTACAAAACCGTCAGCTAAAGGTCGCTTCAGATTTTGGTTGACACATACCCGTATTGTCTACCCTCCTGGAACCCAGGGTCTAAATCAGTTCTGATTATTCTCTCATCCAGCTTTGTGCCTCCAACGTATTTCATGCAGTCGAGCGCATCCTGATGTGTGTAGTATTCAACGAAACAGAAACCACAGGGCGTTTTCGCGTATCGGTCAAGACCCATCACTAGTCGCTTGATCTCGCCGCATCTGTGCACCACCATTCATTAGTTCGTAGAAACCGCCTTCGCAATCTCTCGGTTCAACTTACTTGGCGAAGAGTTCGTGAATCTGCTCTTCGGTCGTGTAAAAGGATCTGCCAATACAAACAACGTCAGATCATCTCAGTTTCTGTTCAACGGAGTTGAAACCAGAGATACGTATACGTACAAGTTCCCGACGTATAATGTAGTCGCATCCCTTAGAGGATCCTCAGGTTCGATCACTACTTCAGGCTCCTCTCGACCGTGGCCCAACTTTCGTCTTTTGTTCTACCCATCGGCAGGTTAGTGATGACCAGGGGAAGCAGAAAAAGACCGCAGCATAGAAGTTACCTTTCCCAGATAATATGTACTGGGCCTGTCCAGCCTGTCAATGGTGGTCCTCATCTTTCTTTGCTCCGTCGCCAACGACGATTGAGAAGCCAGGAGTTTTGAAACGTTCTGTCGTCGAGGAGCGGAAGCTATAATAAAGAATAACTAGTTAACTTGCCGGGTTTGAGGTTGCGAAAAGGGCAAAGGAGCTCTCTGAGGCTTGGCGCGAGCTTACTAGCTGAAAATAACGAAAACTCCCAAGCTGGCTAGAACTTAACCCATAGTCGTCAGAAGGAGAAAAAGCAATTGACTACCTCCAGGTTCGAGCAGAAAGGACTTATAATACAGGGCGCGGGAGACATAGTTATACTCTAATACGGCTATGAATGAAGTGTTAGCCAACGCGAAATTGACGAATCTTTTCTAAACACCTTTTTTTTTTTGGCAATTTCTCCAACGGCTTCGCAATGCCGCGTGTTGTCGATTACGCGCCAGCCTGGTTATCCCGGCCTTCTCCAGGTGCCACGTTATTCTCGAGCTCGGATTCAGAGAAGACTGTCGATAGAGATGCTGAGTCGTATTTTGGACCAACGAAAATTCTGGCCCGAAGGGGCACGGAAGTGTTCGCGGTGGTGGATAATCAGATCCGATGGGCAAACCTTTCGCTCTTAAAAGACCAATGGCAGGAAAGTGTCAGACAAAAAAGAAGAGAGACAAGCTATGAGGCTGAAGACGCAAGGAGCTCATCTTCCGAGTCCACGGGAGCTTCTAGGAATAGCGGTTCGAACAGAAAGGAGCCTTTGTCAGGCATTGGGGATGATGGGATCAGCGCTCCAGACGGTTCACCACACTACAGAGTATGCCAGACCTTTCCTGAGCACATCGTAGTGCTTTCTAACTTATCTAGGTCCTGACAGCACCGGTATATGGTCAAATACGACAACTCGTGGTTTCTCCGAACGGAGCGTTCCTGGCTATTCTCACCACCCACACCATCCATATCGCCATTTTACCAGACTCGTCTCACCTATCAGACCCGGATACCTCCTCTCTCCGCTTAAGAACCTACCAACTTGGCCCTACCACACATGTCATCCCGGAATCACCGGTGGTTTGTGTACTTTGGCATCCCTTGGGAGTGCACGATAACTTTGGAGGCTGCATCATTACGGTCACTGCCGACTCCGCTGTCCGGGTCTGGGAGATTGATCGAAGAGATAATTGGTCTTTTGATCGGCCCGCTCTAGCGATTGATTTGAAAAAACTGGTTGACGGGACTTCCTCAGAAGAAGATTTCGCACCTTCAGGGTTCGGTCACAACAAGGGATATTCCGCAGATTTCTTTGACATGGAAGCTGCTTCAGCAACCTTTGGTGGTCGTGGGTACGATGACGAGAATGCGTGGGCGCCAATGACGCTGTGGGTAGCAATGAGACAAGGAGATGTCTACGCGCTTTGCCCTCTGTTACCGTCAAAATGGCTCGCTCCTTCTCTGGCTATTCCGTGTTTAACTACATCAATAGTCCATAAATTAGCAGCGGCGCAGGAAGATCCTTTGGATGAGGACGATGAAGAAAAAGCTATTAAACAACAATACACATGGCTTCAAGAAATCGACTCTCAAGACTTGATTCATACATCGGATGACTCTGGACTTTCGGAAATTCGATCACGTCCAACAAAGCCAAGTTCGATACCGAGACTTCAAGGTCCTTTTCAATTCAGTATTGAAGGGGAGCCGGACGATCTTGATATCACAGATATCTTCGTGATCGCTGCAAAGTCTGAAACAGAGGATCTTTTGGCAGGTGAAGATGATGGGGACCTACTTGGCGAAACGAAACAGGATGGCATGTCTGGGACTGTCATTTGCCTTGTTACTGAAAATGGCACGGTTCATATTGCGCTTGAGATGGATGCGGTTGAGGGTCAATGGCTTCCAAAAGGAAATCAGGGCACTTTCACGGCGCCCATGTCAGAAGCTTCCGAACTTCTGCTCCTTGAGTCTTTGGAGACCATAAAAGAAAAGCATCAACAAACGAATTCTTGGCCTACGTTTACAGAAGACACCGGGTCGAGGTATAGTTTCTTCGTGACCACTGCTAACAGCGTTACCTTTGTCTCCATTTCCTCGTGGGCGCAGCGAGTTGAGCCGGAATTACAATCTGAAGATACTACCGGATCAGCATTCCGCATCAACATCATTTGTGATGGTACCATTGCGGAGCGGGAGCAACTTGTTCAACTTCCGCCTTCAAAACCAGGGAGTCATGGACACCTCACGAGCAGTTTAGTGCTTTATGATTTTGATTTAGGCTACATGTTGCTCACATATCTGCCATCCCAGTTGTGTGCTCTGGTTTTAGAATCCGCCGCCACTGGGGATATGAAGAGTGCCCACGATCTTATTCCTGCTGAACCGGACTATGGTGTTCATCATCCCTACATGGGCGCCCCTCAACGTGCACCATACCAAGTGCCTTCGGTGCTCTACTCTTCTAACCCACTAACATCTTTCGTTAATGATCACGTACCCCATGGCCGCAGACACGCCTTAAAAGAACCTATTCGCCTCTCGCCATCGACTCTCGATACCATCACCACTGCTCATCGAATACTCAGCACACACACTCATGCGCTTGAGAGGGCTGCTTCTGATCTTTTTCGCAGATGTGAAAGACTACAAGGGGAGATGCGTGATCAGTTAAACCAACTTGTCGATATTGCGGAAAGAGTCAATGATGTTTCTCAGGGAACTGTTCGACGTGGTCCACGTTCTGGCAAAGCTGGCCGTGAAGAAGCACTTGATTCGAGAATGACTGCTGTTGAGTCTAAACAGAAAGAATTGGTGTTACGGTACAACTCTCTTCGAAGTAAACTTCTGAGGGCCGGAGGTCGACCAATAAGCGACAAAGAGCAGAGTTGGGTTCGAGAAGTCAATATGTTGGCAGGTTCGATTGGAGGCGCTGATGGTGACGAACGAACGGAGCTAATTGAAAGGCTCAGAACTGTATGAAGCCAATAATTTTGGTTGCACTGAACTTGTTACTGACTGTGTTGAATATAGGCGAAGTCTCTAGCTAGAGAACTAGTGTCTGAGGCGAAGTGCTTTTCCGAAAATTCTACAGAGACAACTTCCGTTCGTATCGATGCCCGCTCAAACCCACTGCAGGTCCCACCTCGATTGCAGAAAGCGAAAGTTGCAGATGCAATGAGTATGGTCGAAAGAGAGTATGTTTTTCCACACTTGGTGATACCTATATTGTATCTAACGAGACGACGAAATTTAGGGCTGCTGTCATCGACGCCATAACGTCACGGCTCGAACGGTTGAGCACCAGCATATCAGAGTCTTGAGTCTGCTGTCCATTCCACCTCGAGATTCCATGAGCTTTTGCTATGCTTTCTCGCGATATAAAATGCCCCGTACTGCATTGATTGGCTACTTTTGAGTATTCCTTTGGTCTTCTTGTTGTTGGAGCCCCTTTTCATTGTTCGCTGCTGCCACGGATGGATATTTGGAAAATGGCTGTCGCGGGAGGCACAGTATTCTTAGGTTTAAAGAGAAATCCTAAATTTCCTCATGTGGATAAAACCAAATATGCATGATTAGGTGCCTTCAAAAAGGGGCTCAGTAGATGGATAGTATTATTTTGATTCCGTAACCACCTCAATAGACAGTTAAAATCAATTCTAAAGACCTTTTTGCTCTGGCATTGGACTGTTGATTTCATTGCTGGATGATCTCTAAAAATAAACTGATATGCTTAGAAAGCAATAAAGCATCTCGCGTTAAAACGTTCTTCAGTTCCCGATGTCCCAATAGCTGCGCCTAAAGACTCCCAAGGTCACTTCAAAAAAGCCGACTTGCGACCCCCAACTCCGGTATAGTTAGCCTCCATATCCAGAAGATGCATTTAGGCCCCATCATCCACTTCTACTCAGATGTCATCCTCCATAAAATCAACTCGTTCCTCGATCAGATCCTTCAACCTTTGGACCACAGCCGACCATTTTGGAGGAACCAAGTCATTAACCGTGGACTCCCAAATCTTCGTCTCCTCGGCGAACCTATTCCACCAGTCCCAACACATCTCCTTATCCATCTCCGGTATTGCGGCGAGCGTCAGCATCCTCTCACACCGGCGCTGACACCGCTTCCATTTCGCCAGCGAGTCCTTGAAGAACTCCTCCCTCATGGCCTTGTATCGTTTCTCAAATTCCTCGTATGCTTTTTCCTCGACATGGAACTTCAACACGAAGATGGGGATTTTAGCCGGTGGTGAAAGAGTGAGTCCCAGCGGCAACTTGCGCCCGTATGCCGCGCCATCCCGTCCCCAGGTCAGTAAGCGGTTGATTGCGGTGCAGTGTTCGCGGAAGTGGTGGGGATTTTCCACAGGGCAAACTCGGTAGAGCGCGCTGTTGACGCTTCTTTTCAGCTTTTTGGAGACTTCGCGGGTTTGTGCCGCGGCATGGTGTGCTTGAATGAGCGCGTTGCGGATTTCGAGGGGGATAATGAGCAAAATGTGGGGAGGCACGGGGGCTCCACTGATCGGACCTAGGGGTGTAGTCGATGGCTGATTCGAGGGCATTGTCGAGGTGAGGGAAGAAGAGGAAATAAAGAAATTGAAGAAAGTGTCTCCCTTGTTGTGAGCTTATAGGAAGGAAGCAGCAGCTGTAGATGTTCACTATGAGTGCAGGAATCTCCACAAAGGCTTTCAGTAATACGTTTTGTGACTCAAAAAGATAAATAAGAGTAAACAATAAGTGAGACTATGAGTAGCATGGGACAGATTTTGTTTTTTCGACACATATGAGCTGAAAACAAACAAGAAGAGCAGGTAGAAAGTGAAAAGTGAGGACTTGTCTAAAGAGAAGAGAGAGGGGGTTCGGTTTGCAGGGAGATGCCTGGACAACACTGACTTTGCGGTAACATCCCCCGAAAGAGGTCCATGACTTCACAAAAGGGGCAAAACAAATATGAGTCAAAAACCCTGAATTTGAGGAACAGAACCAACGAAAACCTTCATGATTTAAGCCCAAACCACTTTCAGTCTTCTCACCCCAAAAAGAAACTGAAATTGTCACAGGAACCAGTCACCACCTGGAAGATTTGCTCAAAATCAGTTGGGACCTGATGGAAGATCAGTATATCAGAAATGCATCAGATAAATGAGTAGCAATTATAAAGGACTCACCACCAAACCACTCCCCATGGAAGAATTCTAAACTGGTTGATTGTAGGTAAATTCAAGCGCTGGATGGTACTGCCACTCGGGAAAGCGGTAGTTAACAACTTGCTGTTGAATCTCCGCATACTCACGAAACTCTCTGGCGCAGCTTTCAAGTGTATCAGAGGTGAGGATGTTGCAATAGTAGCGAAGCCAGACCTTCAAAGATCCACAAATCGCTTTATAGGCCTGCATCTGGTAGTCCCTCAACATGTTGTAAGTCAAGCGCATCTCCTCTAGATAGCGCTCCCAGTTTCTTTCCCCCTCTCCTGGTGGGCTCTTGATGCACTCCATGTAGAATGGCAGAGACCTGTTATGCTGCTGGCGTAAAAAATCCCATCCGGTCAAGCTTTGGTAGCGAATATGCGCCATAGCGTCTACCATGGCTTTTGCTTGTGTATCTATGGCATCAACGGCTGTAAAAGGTGCAATACCAGATTGTGCCGGGCCAAGAAGGGCGTGTTCCGGAACGATATTGGAAAGGTTCAGTGCGCCGGTTTCTTGAATCTGCATTGCATTCGGGACACCTTGGAAATTGACAATTGCCTGTTGCCCAGGGGTATGGGTTCCAGCATATTGGTCGGCATGAAAATCGGCCCCATCAGTAATAGGGGCGGTATCAAGGCCAACGTTGACAGGGGCGGTGTCAGGGCCAGCAGCAACAGGGGCATCGTCATTATTGTCGAACATAGCAAGGAAGTCACAATCACTCAGAAGCGCAAAGGCTTCAGTTCCAAGGTCTGGGATCGATGTACCATCGCCTTGTATATGATCACTACAGTGCGAATCGGGAGTCATATAGTTTCCACCTAGGCCAAAGGAAACAGAGCCATCAACATAATCTCCTGGGATTGTCTGGTAGTCGTTGAGGCCGTTGTTGAGGCCGTTGTTGACGGTAGGTGCACCAATCTGTAGACCCAGAAAGAATTAAGACCAGAACCAAGAAGGCTGACAAGATAGGGGAACTAACCGTGACGCGAGAATCTGCCGCTTCACTTTCCATCTTCAATGTACAAAAGTGCACTAGAGTCCGGATCTTTCCAAATAGTTGAGGCGGAGACTAGAATCTGAAAGCGAGAAGTATTGGTGGTTTGTTTAGTTTGTGAAGGTGTGAAGAGAACGAAGAGAATTTCAAGACAAGAGTGTGAAGGAGCACAAGAAGCAAATTTGCCGAGCTGGGAGAAATTTTTGATAATGTGGGATTCGGTTAACACAAAGAGGTTGGGATACTAAAATGCACATGACAAGTTCAGACGGTTTTATGGATTGGCATGACATGCTAAATACAAGTAAAATCAACCCATCAATTCATTCAATCCTGATTGTGCCATGTTAGTGAACTTCTTTCTTAGTTGACAAAACCCTAGTAGAATTTACCTACCTTTCAATGAGATGAACTCCAGACTGTGTTTCCACAATTCCACTGATCTGACCTGGTTTGAGGGCAAATGATGCATCCTCAAATTCCTTTTGCATAACCCCATGACCAAAGAACCCGCTGCCATTGTTGTCAGTATATCTCTTGTTTTTTTTCAACGGCACATTTGGCGCTTTTCTTTTTACTAACAGGTCTCCTTTCTTCCTTGCGCTGCTGCAATCTGATTCAGTCATAGCAATGTCGCCCAGAGTCGCATCTCCAGCCGTGATACGCTGTAGGTGGCCATTCAGAATTTCAATTGCCTCTTCCTTGGACCGTGTGATATTCGCCTCTCTCCAGCTGGTTGGCCTGCGGCTGTCTCGATGCTTAATGAGCAGATGGCTGGCCCTGATCTGGCCGTCCTTTTGGCCGGAGCCTGCATAGCGATCTGGTGGGCCGCTGTGATAGGTGGCCATGTACACCTTCAGCTTCTCAGTATCGGTTTCAGCAGGAGGCTCCCAGCGGGATTCCTTTGTATTCGGGTTGAAGTAGTAGGGCAAGTTCTTCGAATTAGAATGGCGAACTTCCCAGCCCTGAGGAAGCCCTGACTCTGCCTATGAACAGTCACCAATACAGCCCTTTTGATCGACCCAAGGAGGCAGACTCCCGGGGAGAATCATCAGGAACTCACCATGGTCTCTACTGTCAACAAAACTCAGGCAAGCCCTGGCAAGCAACTGAAACAGGGATGGTTGAGCAATTTACTGATTCTAGGGTTTTCGAGTGTACGGGAGGGTATCTTTTTGACCTCTGAGTTTTCACTTTTCTCGAGTCTCTGCTGTTAAAACAATCCGCGATGGCTTCGAGCAGGCGGGCGGAGAGAGGACGTCGGTCGTTGGCGAAAGATTGTAGTAGGGCTGAGAGGCCCGTGCACCGCGCTTGTCCCAGTCCAGCTAAGCGCCCTTCCGCCAAGAATTTCTCCTCAGAAAACAAACCGAACAACCTCAGGCACCATTCATCATTCATGGGAAGGAGAGGAGACTTGGAACAATCATTTAGAAAAGCTAGCTGAAGGTGATTCACAGTCCAGGCTATTTTAACAGAACCTTCCAACTTCCTGGTCTCTCTCTCTCTCTCTTTCTTTTCTCTTTCTCTTTTTTTAAACACCCCTCAACCTGCTCTCAACCTGCATACTCAGTTCTCACAACAGGCTTCAATATCACTGCAGGACCCCGCATACAAAACCATTCTACGATCCTCTTGTGTCTGTTGGCAACGATGTCTGCTTCTCCCTCCTCTACCACTGGCGGCGACCAGTCTCAGGGCGTTGACCGGATCCATTTCCGTTTCTGCCGTGAATGGTTAGTGAATCCTCCTCAAACCATCCTCGAACCTTCGCCCGACTAACTCGGCGTCAGTTCCAACCTCCTCTACCCTAAAGAGGATCGTTCCACAAACACCCTGATATTCTCATGCCGCACCTGCCACGTCGGCGAGCCTGCAGCCTCCCACTGTGTCTTTCAAAACAAACTCAACAGCCAAGTAGGCGAGACGGCCGGCGTCACCCAAGACGTTGGGTCCGATCCTACGGTTGGTTCTACTTTCTGTCTTCTCTGCGGGGAATATGCACACGTGCAGGATGGAGAACTTGACGTCTCTATCTAATGCGTTGGCTCACATACCCAACTACTTGTCCCTCAAAATCACCTTTCACCTGCTGCTCCACTGCCTTTTTTGAAAACAAGAAATGATCCCACTCCAGTCGCCACTGTATCGGATGTTGTACACTGTTGGCTAATGACCACACCCTTTTTTTTGACAGCTCCCGCGGTCAAACAAACTTTGTCCTAGCTGCGGAGAGAGCGAGGCTGTATTCTTTCAATCTCAACAACGGTCAGCGGAGACGGGAATGGTGAGATATACGTTCTTTCTACAAAGACTTTGTGCACGCATGATAGGTTTGTCTAATACAGCTCCTTGCGTTAGAAACTATACTACGTTTGTTGCGCATGCGGAAAGGTGTTTACCTGAATTCAATACAAACCTAATGATGATCCCCCGAACGACTTAACGGACTTTTACACGCAGTTTTATCGGTGTTCCGGATGTGAAGATTTTTTGGATTTTGAATTTTGAAATGGTTGCATGTACTGTACATTATCATCATGCTCGGTTGTGGATTTCCAAAATAGAATTACATTGAGAAAGAAGTCGAATCCCCATGGATATGCGCCGTGGTATATTTACAAATGCATTGGTGCTAAAGACAGTATTTTTGACCATTTTCTGTTTCTTAATTCGGCTCCGACAACTCCTATATCATGTGGTCAGCCAGGTGCCGCAAAAAAACCACCCTGTGACTCAGAATAACTCACCGTTCAGTCTGGTACCGATCGGGTCCCCGGATTTATTGATAAGGACGCAGGCATTGTCATCAAACTTGACGAAACTGCCATCCGCTCTCTCTATATTTTGCTTTGCTCTCACGACAACGGCATGTCTAACATCGCCGCGACGAACTTTGTTCGCAATGGCTGTGCTCGCACCGCCCGACTCGGGGCCGAAATTTCGTTGCTTCTGTACCACGACGACGATCCGGTCACCTATCGCAAAGTCAAACGAAGATAAGTCAGATATTAAACGTATGATTCCAGGCGATTGAACAAGCTAACCGATTGTCGCCGCTCCTTTCTTCTTGAGGACGTTGGCGCATTCGACAACGGCGGCGCCGGAATTGTCGATGCAGTTTAGTAGGGTCTAAATGGCGAAGTTGAGTGTAAGTTGCACGCCCACATCCATTGTCCGCACAGCACACAAGAAATGAACTTACTCACCTTGATCTGTATACTCATCTTGATAGTAACCCTGAGTTCCCAGCTCGCCGCCACCGTTTCTATCAATAAACCCTTCCAACAGCTATTTTTCCATTCCAAGAGCCAAAAGAAAAGACCAGCGGATAATTAGATTCTCCGGCACTCCGCCGCTGACATCAGCAACCGCTAGGCCCGAAACGGATTTCTCTCCGTCCGATCTTTGCCTTCGACCCTGCTTCTCCCCTTTTTTCCTTTTTCGCGCCGACAGGAGTGCATTACAAAGAGGCCAGCGCTTGGGTTGTGATGTGAGGACAACACTGCTTGATCGCATGCGTGCGGCCTCGATAATGATTGAGCTCTTTAGGGGCTTAATCGTCTCTCCTGATCTGTAGCATCATCTCTTTTTGATTTGGGCGCAGTGCTGTTTTCTCAGCCTTCCATTCACTAAATCCGCTTACCAGCCTTCTTTTTTTTTTTTTCCCGTGTATCTGCTTGGATATCCGATAGATCTCTAGTTGGTGCTTCTATGCTCAACTTTCATGGATGAACTGCCATTGGCACTCTGTGCAGTCTCTTCACCCTAATGGCACCTACTCTGCCGCCAAAGCAGAGAGAAAAGTTGTCCCTAGGTCAGCTTGCGGCTTATGATGATATTATCACAGACGCGTTGATCGATCGCGTGAGACTCCTTGCGTGCCCTCTAGCACTAATGTAGCCGCCTCCTCTGACTGTTAAGAATGTAGGCATTTTTCTGGACCAAAATCCGTAAAAACCGACCCAAGTATTTCCCAGTCCGAGGCGTTGTGGAAGACGAGGTCACGGCAATACTGCTTCACGATGCCATCGTCGCGAAAGACGTGACAAAGGCCGAGAGATCGCTCTTGGATCTCTCAGGCTTAAAGAAATATGTTGAGAGGCTCAAATCTGACAAGCAAAAGGAATGGTTTCGCCGTCATCTTCGAAAATATATCGCGATCTACCTGCCCGACTGCCCTTTCGAAGTCGCCACTACCAACCGCTATACCATCACTACCCATGAAGCGGCGCTGTCGGCAAGAAAGTTTATACGAACGGGCGACACCATTAAGCACCTTTCCGGAACCCTGGTTGCGATCACCCCGGAAGAGGAGAAGAACCTTGATCTGACGAGACGAGACTTCAGCATTGTGATGTCCAGTCGGAAGAAGTCGCCCTCGCTTTTTCTTGGTCCTGCAAGGTTTTCGAATCACGACTGCAATCCCAATGCGAGGCTGGTGACGAAAGGATCTGAAGGCATGGAAATCGTGGCAATCAAGGACATCTCCGTCAATGAAGAAATCACCGTGTCGTACGGAGAAAACTATTTTGGAGAAGACAACTGCGAATGCCTCTGCCATACCTGTGAACTTGCTCTGCGCAACGGTTGGTCTCCCCATGACATAGTTGAAATCGATAGTCGTGCTTCTACACCCGAGCCGATAATCGAGGTGGATCAGGCGAAGAGTCCATTGCTTCCCAAGAAGAGAAAATGTTCTCTTGAACTTCCGAACCCAGTGCCGGATATGCCTGTAACAAGGCCAAGGCTCGAAATGAGGCCGTCTTGTCTACGACTGGAGTTATCTCCTCCAAGCAGTCCCGACCCTATAGCTGAACCTTTGATTACAGTCAACGGCGGCCTGCGCGCCCTAAGGAGCCACTTCGCTTCAATTACAAGTAAACCAAGCTTGCAGCGCGTTTATACGTCTAACTCGAACCCGATATCAGTGTCGTCTTCAAGCGAACAGACTTCTTCTAGTGTATTCGCTGATGACGACACACCTGTTTCTACAAGGTCGACGACAGCCACATCGGTCTCATCCTCTAATATTCGCGTAAAGGCTGAGAGTCCAGTGGAGCCAAAACCAGAGATGCCAAGCAAAATTCAGAATGATCCTCAAGCCCGTGGGTCACGCGTCGGCGATGTCATTCGGGGGAACGACGAGTCGGATTTATCAGACTTATCCGCATCGTGGGAAATCAATGATCGTGAAATGACGGTCATTAAACGAGATTCTATCAAGAAAACCAGAAAACGAAAAAGCTATATCATTCCCACGATCGAACACGAAGGCCCGAAAGAGCGAACGCCGGGCGATTACACGAAAACCCCAAAGCTCCTGGCACAGCGTTACGATCGCTGGGTAGATTGCCAGACATGCAATGGCTGGTTTGTTCAGGGAGATGCGTATCTCACTCGCAAGGAGTGTCCACGATGTGAGCGGCATTCTAAGCTGTATGGTTATCGCTGGCCCAAAACAGACAAAGAAGGTCGAAATGACACCGAACCGCGCGTTATGGATCATCGTACCATTCACCGGTTTCTGACAACGGAAGACGAAGCCCGTATTCAGCGCCGGAATCGGGGTGTCAGCCACCTAGCCAGCCCCACACCCGACGTTTCTGAGATTAGGACAGAAACAGATGCAAGTGAATTCGGAGAGGAGAGACGGCTCACAAGGGCTGTTAAGCGTGCGAGGAGTTCGCTGCATTTGCGAATATGATACCTCTCGCTCGGGCACCATGCATGACCTTCCTAGGTCTTTCCTCTCTAGCCTTTTGCTTGCCCAACATTTTGCATCCCATATTCTCCATCTAGAATTTTTTTCTTTTTTTTTTCCATTTAGAACTACCTTTTGTTGGAGGACGGGGATGACTTCCGCCAATTTTGTATGAATATATTGCCCTCTATACTGGAAACTGGACATAATATACGGCTTTGGCTTGGATACTATTTAGTTTGGTATTTTCAGGCAGTTTGAATATCTCTGTCCTTTTCTCCCATGCGCCCTTACTGCCACACAGGCAGGAATGGATAATACATTACGTTCCCATATTCATCGATGCCCGGGAAATATCCTGCGGGGTGAAGATCCCACAAGCCTGTCTCGTGAAAATGTCTCAACAACCTATCGTTCAGCGTATCGTGGACAAACGACTGATCAAACTCGGGCGTATCCGGCCAGTACGTCCCCTCGGGAAAGTCCATCTTGACTCTGGCTTGGGATAGGCCCTTTTTTCGTGCCCGCTCCAGGGCCCGTTCGCGGAGGAAGCGCTGGCGGCGTGACACTGTCCAATCTTTGCCGGACCAGAGTTCGGGAGGGGTGCGGGAGATGCGTTGCAGGATCTCGCGGGTGGTTTCGCCCGGGTGGTGGAGGTCGTCACGGAATTTGGACCACCAGCTGAAGAATGACATTTTTGTTTCTTAAGTTTGGTTGCTTTCTTTGTGGACGTGTTGAGGGAGAGGAGTTGATGAAGAGAGGAGGCTTGTAGCTTGGTTGCGGGTTAAATCTACGAGGCTAACGCATAAGAGACTGGGCCTTTTTGCAGACTTGAGTTTATTAAGGAGGGGATATCCTTTGCTGTGGGGATTATATCTTATTGTAAGTACATAAACTTGTGGACTGCTGTTTGCTTTTCTACGCCTGTCCATGCTGTGATCCCTACATGCAAGTGATGATGCTATATGCTCAAAGGATCCAGTGGGCCCCCACTGCAGAGATCTTTCTGGCAAACAGTATTTTTTTCTATCGAGAACAAACAATCCGCAACGTGACCAAAAACCATGATACCATTATTCTACCGAAAGGACTTCCATGCATTTTCTTGTGCTACTCTGATTCTCTACGGGTATTGTCAAGGCCGGGACCCGTTTGCTCTGGAGGGTCGTCTCCTCTAGGTGTTCTCGGCAGGTCTTCTGCCCGGTCAGCCGTGTCTGGCTGTTGTTGCTGCTGCTGCTGCTGTTGTTGTGGTGGCTGTGGTTGCCGGGATGGCCCTGGGCGAAACCCCCATGGGCTTCCCATAGGTGGCCATCCATCTTCATCGCTCTCAGGCGGCAAGTCGTGTCTAGACAAATGTCCAAGGGGTAAGTAATGGCGTTTATAATCAACGAGAAGGCAAAAAAAAAGGATAGAAAAAAAACAACCGACTGACTTACCGCTCCCTTCTTCCCCTCCGTCTTCGTCCTGAGCGCGGTTGCGGATGCATCGTCGCGGGTTGGAAGGTCTGCCCGCGTTGGCCCATGGGAGAAATATCACTATCTTCATCTTGCACGTATGGGCCGAATTGTTGAGGGAAAGCCGGATGAGTCGTGGGGGAAAACCCGTTGTTGCCCATGTGTCCTTGCGGGAGCTTGGTTAATATATCTATCATTTGGGCCTAGGGTGGAGATATCTGGTAAATAGGCAACGCTTACCATTACCGCCTACTAGTCCAGGAGCGCCTCCGACTCCCCCGGCATACCCGTTTGGAAACGGGATATTCAGTGTCTCCGGTGCCATGGCAGGCGGGAACATTGCTTGCGTCATCTGCGCCGGCGCAGCGAGAACAGCAGGTTGCGGTTGTTGCGGCTGCGGTTGCGGTTGAAGTTGCGGCTGTGGACGCGGAGTAGGCGTCGGGCGATAAGGCTCAGGAGCCACAGCACGCTCTGGCCGCTCCTTGTTCTTCTCTCGTGATCTTCTCTGCTCAGTCCGCAACTTGGTATGTTCGGTCTCGGCTTTGAAAAAGTCCTCCACGACACCAACCAGGCCGACCACGAGGCCATCTGAGCTGCTTTTTCGCTTGCTTTCCCTTGATCTGTCACGACGTCGCCGGTGTCGCGAGCGTGGGCGACGACACCTGTCGCAGCTGCAATTGCTGCGTGTGGACCCGCGATCGTCTTCGAGTGCTAGTCTTACAAGGCACGAACATATGCCTCCCATGACTCCTTTTCTTTATCTTAGTTTTCTTTCTGCGACGAGGTGGGTGAATTGGGTATCAATCGCCTATGTTTCATCCTTTTGGAGCTGAAGGTGCCGTGTCAGATAGATGCAGCTGGCGAGCCTTTATCAGGCCTTTTGCAGATGTGTAAGTTCATCTCTGCACATGTGAACCTCTGGAGGTTAGTTGGCTTGCTCAATGCGTGTTTGTTTGCTCAAAACACGATTCGGTTGTCCAAACAGTGACAAGAATGGTAACAAAAAAAACCTGTAGCGGCAGGTTGACATATTGTACATACAAGTCAGACGCTTGTCATACGTAGAGTTGAGGCAAACAAGCAGTTACTGCTCCTGTTAAAAAGTCGATTCCAAAATCCAAAAAGTATGACTGAATGTATGCTGACAGAAAGTAGACAAAATATATTAAAAATTGTCATCTATACACGAATCCCCAACTCCCGCTTCTTTTCCTCGCTCTAGTAAACCCCCATTTATAACCTAGTACTCCGTAGAGATCTCGAGATCTATGATACAACCTATACCAGTGCGCCAAAAACCCCATAGCACAACGCAAATTTCAAGACAAGTATATAATACAAAACGAAGGGTAAAGGGCAAGATCGTCAAGATCCTACATGCGTTCAGAATTTACCTCGCCAGTTTTAAATCAAGGCCTGTCCTCGAAACATGGCATCCCTAACTTCCCTAACGACATCCTTCCGGTCCTTTTTGCCCACCAAGACAATACCACGACCTCGTCGACCCATTCGACCGAGGCGGCCCAGACGGTGGATGAAGTCGATCGTCGTGTGAGGGACATCATAAAGGATGACTGTCCGAACAACGACAGTGTCAATACCGCGAGAGGCAAGATCAGTCACAACGAGGACTTTTGTGTCCGCCAGGTGCTTGGAATTCTCATTGTTCGACTGAACATTGATGAGCGGAACCGAGTCATCTTCAAATCTGTTCCGTTTCAGTAGCTTGTAATCTTCTGCTGCCGGCGGGGCCTTTCCAACAGTAAAGTCGGACAAAATTTGGGCCTGGCGCTTGTCGGTAGTATCCCGGGTAAGCGAGACGGCGTTGATGCGCCTGGAGACCAAGAACTGAGCCAGTTCGTCGGCGGTCTCTCGTTCGTTGACGAATACTATTACGGCCTTGGGCTCCTTGAGACCGGTAGCTTGGTAGCCAACGTCGGTGTCGTAGGGGTTCCCCGACTTTCCAATGGACCAGATCGCGTCGGCGCAGGCCAGTTGCCTTCTGCCACGGTATGGTTCCTTGTCAATGTCTATCACGCCGAGTTGGACTCTTCGAGGGATCGCGTGGAGGTTCGGGGTTACGAGTCTTCGGATTTGTGGAAATCGTTCGCGAAGGCGGTTATCGAGGGAACGCGGGATGGTAGCCGAGCAGAGGATGAGTTGCTTGAGGTTCGGTGCCGTTTTGTCGATGATAGTGTTCGTCGTTGGGGAAAACGACTTATCAAAGAGGGAGTCGGCCTCATCGACGACAAGATGCGTAACACGGCTAAAGATATATGGATTGGCTTCGGCGATAGAAGAAACGAGGTGAGGGGTGGTGACGAGGATGTCGAGGCCGGCGGGATTGAAGAGAGTGCTTCTAATCTTGCGGGGAGTGTAGTTGGAAGCCAGAAGCGCCGCGCGATACTTTGCAGTGTGAGCGAGCCGCTTTACGAGTCCGCCAATCTGCTCGACCAGCTCTGCGGAGGGCACCAGGATGATGGCTCTCGGTTTGACCACATTCTTTGGCGCATTGACAGGTTCTCCTTCTTCCTCAGCCGGGTCCAGCTCAAAGACGTTTTCCCTTTCTTCCTTCTTTTTCTGCGCTCGAGCTTGCTCCTCCTTTGCCAGCCTCTCTTCTTCCCTTTTATCCCTAACTTCAGCACGTTTGATCGCATCGATGACCGGAACGAGGTAGGCCAGAGTTTTCCCGGAGCCAGTCTCAGCGGCCAGTAGATACTGGTCGAATCGCGGCATATGTTCCTCGCCTTCCTCGGGCGCTGGAGTGGCGGCACCCTGTTTTAGCATTGACGGTATTGCTAGTCGTTGGATGGGAGTAGGGGTGATGTATTCGAGGCCCGGCAGGGCATTGTCGCGGACCGCCTGGAGCACCGCAGGGAGCAGAGCGAACTCGTCGAAGCTGGTGACGTTTGCGATCTTCGCCTTTGTCGCGGTGCGACGGCCGTACGACACCGAGGCGAGGGCGGTCTGCATCTTCAGCGCTTTGAACAGAGCCGGCTCCTCCCGCTTTTCAGCCGGCGCATTCTTGTGCTTCCCGAACGAAGTCCTCTTGAGCTCGGACTGGGATCGCGGCGGCAGTCGGTCTCGGAGGTTCGCACGGGTCTGGTTCATCGCGCCGAACGGACTGTTCTCCAGCCGGCGGACGGGCGGTCGCTTCTCGCCGTACTTGACTGCAGACTGGGCGACATTGGGCGACAGGGTCATCCGAGATGGTTTGCGCGGTCGCAACCGAACGGAGGAGGCATACCTGACCGACTGTCCCAGCGAAGAGGGACGTGCAGGGATCCTAAGCTGGCACCGGAGACACACACTTGGCGCGGCAGCGATCGCAGTAGTACTAGAGCCAGAACCGAGCATGCGCAGCCGAGAGAGATGGAGCAGAGTGGGCATGGTTCTAGGGAGAAACGGGTTTCGGGAGCTGTGTGAGTGCCCGGGCTGGTCGATGATGCGATGACTTTTTTTGGATTTGGGGGTGAGTTTTTTCTTCCCTTCCTCAAACCTTCCCAGTCCGCCAAGCCCCAATCAGCCAAAAAAGTTGGTCCGTTGCTCTGCCAACCGCGCGACCCCCCTGGCCAGGCCCGCCCAGCTAGGAAAGGGAATTGTCCATGTCAACAATGCTGACGGAGATTTGTTTGGGTGGTCGACAGCGAAAACATCCCGGACAGGAAAGAGAGAGCGAAAAAGCGAGAGATAGAGAGGGAGTGCGGCCAGAAGGAGAAAGAGAGTCAGAGAGGGAAAGGCCCGCCCGCTGTGTTTATATTTGCCCTCTAATCAAACAGAACAACAAAGTACCGGATAAAGTAGAAACAACCTCATTCCATCCGCCTTTCTCCTCCTCTTCCTCTTCACCACCTCCTCTTCTTCTTCTTCTTCTTCTCCTCCTCCTTCTTCTTCTTTTCTTTCTTCTTCCTCTTCCTCTCTCCATCCTCTTCTCCCTCTCGCCTCACTTTTTTTTTCCTTCTCCTTTTTCTTCTTCTCGTCCTGTCGCTTCATCGGATCCCACTGTGACCCTACGTCGGTTTCTCCTCTTCCATTTGTTGCCCATTTCCTGCCGTCCCACTCTTTCTTTCAACTCCCCCTGCCCGTTCCCACTCTCGTGCTTTGCTCGTCTGTTCTTGCGTCTTGGACTTTCTTTCAGCCCAAAGTCGTGCACATCGCGAACATACCTCGGGCGCCCCAACCGCGACAGCCCTGATTGACTGACTGACTGGATGTATTTGGACCTGCTAGTCTGGTAGTCGTTGCGAAAAGTATGACTCTGATGCCCCTACTTTTTCCCCCTAGTATCATCAGTTGAAACTAACATGGCTTTTGATCAGAAACATTTCCACTGTGTTTGAGTGATTGCAGTTGGCTCGGAAAGATGGCTAGTGGTCAGCGCCCGCTCGCTGAAATCAGCCCAGTGGCGCCGCGGCGCAACTCTCCTGGAACAAAGGTATGTTTCTATGATCCAGTTCCTTTTCTGCTAATCCCTTTGCTCACGCGCCCTCGACGAAATGAAAGGGATTTGCAAGCGGGGATTCGTCGCCATTTGACTCATCTCCCCTGAACGCGTCCGCTTCGCCACGTCTGTTCTGGCAGGGCCGTGACCCCGCATCTCCATATCGCATCAATGTTGAAAACAAAAATCCCTTCGATGGGTCATCGCCAGCGTCATCCGCCAAAAGGTCGTCAATTGAAAATTTGAAAAAGGCCTCACGCGTGAAAAACAGTAGCATGTTTGCGCGAGAGCAAAAGGGGGAGTATGATCCTGCCCAGGTCAAAGTCCTCGAGCGTCCGTTAGCTGGCGGGAGGCCACTTAGTCAACAGCGCAATGCCTATATGACCACTGACGCTGCTGCTGCTGCTACTCCAGATGCAAGACGCCAGTTGCCCTCTCAGGTAGGAAGCTCCAGATCTGGCCCTCAGGAGACAAGCCCTTCGCAGGAAATTGCGACTCCACGTCAAACACAGCAAAATAACACTGCTGCTGATACGAACCAAGTATCGCCGGCCAGAGCGCAACCTTCGTCGCCTCCCAAATCTTCTTTGAATAGGAATGGGCGTTATAGTGGCAGGTCATTCGACCCTCACAGCGAAATCTGGTCTGACGACGAATCGACTGCTATCGACAAGTCGTTTGGAGAGGGTCGTAGCTTTCATCGCCAGACAAAGAGTGTTACATTTGACGCGGCGCCTCCTCAAATCAACGAATATGAGATGACCACTCCTGTCCCTTCGTCGGTGGCATCCAGCTCCCGCGAGGGTAGCTTTGAATCGACGGAGAACGAGGAGAGCTTCGAGGCCAGCTTTTCGCTCCACGACGACAGTTTTGATGCGAGTCTCGAGGACACTGACAAGACACCCGTTATGTTACCTGATCAATGGCGCTATGACAATGCTGACGATACCAATGACGATATATCTCAGAATGAGTACGACCCATTCAGCCCGGATTATGATACTCCAGAAGCCGAAACACGACCTTCGTCTTCCAGTGCCTCCAGTTCCTTCCGGTCACGAATTGAATCTCCGGATTCCAACGGAGAATGTCGTCCGCTTCCACCTCTGCCTTTGGCAAATCTACAGCGCAACCCAGAGCACAATCGACGGCTCACCGCAACATTGGAAAGAGCGAGCAGCGTGTCTCGTCCTGCACCTCTCCGTCCAGCGTCTTGTAGTAAAGACGATCTCATCGGGTTGAGTTCTGGCTCGTTAAAGGATAGGCTTCGCTTGATGATGACCCAGGACCAAGATCATCAAATATCCGAAGCCGAGACCCAACGTGAACGACGAATGCGGCGCGCAACTAACAGGGATAAAAGCTCTGACAAGACCGAAGAAAAACTCGATGATAGCGTGGTGAGCGAACTCAGCGCATGTTCCGAGCAATGCGCAACTCCACGAATTTCCAGGGAATCCATTTTGCGCAACATGAAGAGGGAAGAGAGCTTCAGCGATGAAGTCAGTGGCATTTCCTCCCTCGGTGATTCGAGTCCCCTTCGCCCACTTCCACTGGATCCGGACGTCCCCATTCCATCCCTCGAAATAGATGACGCGACTGACGACCATGTCTGCATCAAAGAGGAGGACCAAGAAGATATTGATATATTTGATATCCCGGAATATTCTGATCAACAAAGCGTCGATGATGGTTTGGATGACGGACAAGACCATTCCGTACACGATGAATATGATGATGAAAGCCACTACTCACGGACATCGAAAGACGAGGATTCACGCATCGAGCATTTTGAAGATGCCGAGCGCCAATCCACGCCTGTTCCAACGCATATCACACAAGATCGCTCAGCTGATGACAGCCAATATCGTTCACCATCGATATCCCCACTTCCTGACGGTGAGGACCACCAGTTTGACTTAGAATTGCTTTCCTACGTAGATAGGTCCACTCCTCCTGTTCCAAGTTCGGATGATGCCCCGCCTCCACTCGACATGGCGGCTATTCGGGACTCTCTCCACAGACCAGAAACCCCACAACAAAACAGTGGCCAGTTGGCCCAGAACGACGACGAAGAGGAGCGTTGCCCTGACAGCCCAGAATCCGTTATCAGATATCGGGTATCGGAAGCTGAACCTGCTCCAATCATTCCAGGTCCTCTTGCCACAGTAAAAGCACCTGGTGCTGGCCTTAAAACCAGACCTTCACTAACCCCAGCAGACACGGAATCAATGGCAGCGGTCCGACGAAAAGTAAGCGGGCAGGAACCAAGGATACCGTCGATTTCAGAACATGCGCACGATGTTCGGCCCAGCACGGCCTCGGAACTGAGTCTTGACTCGGTGAAATCTGATCACCCGTCATTCAATCGCATTTCAGGTACCGAGCAACGACAGTCCTCCCTAGTTAAACTCGACATTCCCGTCGGTGATTGCGATGGAGGTTTGGGATTTGGCCTTGACGAAGAGTTTGATCGAGTCATTGAAGCCCAAAAGGTTGCGTTTGAATCCTCCCTTTCCCAGATCCCCCCGTATAAGGACTCTCGTGATATCGGCCAAGCCATGGCATGTGCAGGATTTGCACGAAAAAATGATATTTCCACCCTTGAAACTCCTCTAGAGCACAAAGCTGACGGTAAAGTAACGAGACAGAGAGGTTACCTAATGAGACACAACACGAAAGTGATCGTTGCCACCAGTGACGCGAACCCCAAATCCTCCATGGGGGCGCCACATCTGGGTAGCACGCCGCGCAAGGCTAGCCAGCAAACGTGGACAACGGAACCTTGGAATGGGAAAGCCAGGCGTCAAAGCATTAAATTCTCCGGTGCGATGAAGAAGAAAGCGGAACCAGTTCCACCTTTGCCTGGTCATGAGAGTGTTGTGAAAGACGGTCTAGGTGCAGTGGACGAAACCGAAAACAATGGCCATGCAGATGATATGGAAGATGGTAAGGATAGAGGTCGACTCTTCGTGAAGGTCATGGGAGTTAAAGACCTAGATCTTCCCCTTCCTAGAGGTAAGTGATTTCGATTTAGTTCTTTTTGACTCGAGCAGCACTGACACAGACCCAGGCGAACGCTCGTTTTTCTCATTGACACTTGATAACGGACTTCATTGTGTGACCACTGCCTGGCTCGAATTGGGCAAATCCGCACCCATTGGCCAAGAGTTCGAGTTGGTCGTCATGAACGAACTTGAGTTCCAATTGACCCTTCAAGTGAAGCCAGATCAACTCAATCCTAAACCTCAGATTGTTCCACCTTCGCCTCCGAAAACCCAAAAGCCTCAGAAAACCTCTGCATTCAGTCGTGTATTTGCGTCCCCCAAGAAACGTCGGGAAATGGAAATGCGCCAGCAGATGGAAGCCCAACAGCTTAAGCAAAAGGCAGAAGAGAAAGCACATGTCGCACCTGATCCCTGGGCTAAGGTTCGGAACCTGGTTGCCAAAGACGGGAGCTTTGCCCGTGCATACGTGTGTCTGGCTGACTATGAGCAACATGCGTTTGGGCGGCCATTAACTGTTGATATTGCATGTTTTAACGAATGGGCGGTTGATGAGATTCCTGCCGGCAGTAACAACTCGAAGAACAAACGAAATACGGTAGTATTAGGGGCTCAACGCCGGCCGCCGTACAAAGTTGGGAATCTCGAACTTCAGCTGCTCTATGTTCCAAAGCCCAAAGGAGCGACAGATGACAATATGCCAAAAAGTATGAACGCCTGTATCCGTGAGATGAGGGAAGCCGATAGTACGGCGATGAGGAGTTGGGAGGGGTTTTTGTCGCAACAAGGCGGAGATTGCCCGGTAAGCTTTTCGTTCTATCTTCCTCGAATAGCTGGATTGCTGACAATGCTCTCCTCCACAGTACTGGCGCCGCCGATATTTCAAACTCCAAGGCTCCAAATTAACTGCGTACCATGAGACCACTCGGCAACCACGGGCCACTATCAATCTTGCCAAAGCGTCTAAATTGATTGACGATCGTTCGATTTTGACTCAGAAGGAAACTTCGGCTAAAGGTGGTGGGCGACGTAAGTCAGCCTTTGCTGAAGAGGAAGAGGGCTATATGTTTGTTGAAGAGGGATTCCGCATTCGTTTCGGGAACGGCGAGGTCATTGATTTCTATGCCGACAGTCGCGTTGAAAAGGAAGGTTGGATGGGTGTTCTCGACGAAACAGTCGGTAAAGGATATGCTGCAGGAAACGGTCAAGCCAAGGCTTGGACGGAGCTCGTTCTACGACGAGAGCGAAGCACCAAGTCGAAGCAGCCTCAGCATGACATGCCCTTGAGCGAGCGGCCCATGAGCGCTCGCAATCCAATGCCGCCTGCGCCGCCTACTCCTGCAAAGGATACTGCGCTATCACACCCATCGCGACCGCCCATGGCTCCCCCGCCGAGACCTAGGCACAAGCACCACCAATCTCAGCCTACCGTCAGTTGGGAGGATGCGAGAAGACAAAAAGCCCGGTCGCTCATTTTCTAATATCTTTCCCACGTATATGATTCCCCGTGTCGATCTTGCGTGGAGTTTTGGCTTTTTTCTTGCTGTATCAAAACATACCTTCTTTATTTGTTAACTGAGTTTTGTCTGTTGGCTTTTTTGACTTTTGAAATCTTCTTCTTTTGCGCTGTGCGCTTTGCATCTAATGATCTGTTCCTGGTTAACATGCCTCATCTCCCCTTTTGTTTTCTTCCTCCCGGTTTCTGCTTCAGTTCTGTGCCAAATTGTCAGTCCAGTTTTGTTGGTTACTCCCATCTACCACTTTCATCGAAGCACTTTATTTCCCACACTCCGGATGAGAATGGGGCTTCCGAAATGTTGACATGGAATTGAGATGAGACCAAGATAAACCGAAACCATCCTTTTGAGTAAAGCTGGTTGGCTGCTGTTCATTTTTGGTTCGGATCTAATTGTGTCCTCCCCAAATTTGCTCTAGAGCCTCTCATTTCCTTTCTTTTGTGTGCGATTTTCCTAAATGTATGCAGTGTACGTATCGATCGACCCCTTTTGCTAGTTGACTTCCATTTGAAATGAGAAATTGATTGGGATTTTATTAACTTCGGAGTGCGATGTTCATATTTGATGAATCTCATTGTGCGCATGCAGCGAAGCCGAGCCAATGATTTGGCTGGGGCGGGGATATAACTCATACCCGTTATCAACTGAGCTAAAAGAGAGTGAACACTCTTCAACTGGTGGAGAATCATCGTGATAACCAAATACGTAGTAAATATACTTGACACCAGTTAACTACCATACTGAAAATATGACTGTTTGGTAGTTACATACCTACAAGCACCCAGCGTCGATCATCTAACTCCCATCTACCATCACAGTAATCATCACCAGTAGCTCTACTATTAGGTACCACTGCCAGTCCCAACCCGGCGTCTATCAAATCAATCTTGACCATCGAGCACTTTTTAACGCTGTCTATGTCAACCGACTTCCATTATATTCTGCTTGATATTTAGCCGGCCCTATAAAGCTATCTCACTCAAGACTTGACGCTTCAAACTACGTATTGAGGCAAAATTCTTTGATGCCCCCGATTTACCCTCCTTCCTCGCCGCCATCTACAACTTCATCTTCAGGTTCGGATTCAACTTCGGCCAAAGCTTCCTTATCTTTGCCAGTTGCGCCCTCTGGGGCCGCTGGTATCCCTGAAGATGTCACGTAAAGGAAAGCATCCTCCCGAAACGTGTCGATGTGATTGAAGAAGTTACCAAATCTGTATTCAACAAAAATTAGCTAGAGAAAAAAAAAAAAAAAAACCAAAGCAATAAAGAATTGAAGAAACGCTCACGCATTTGTTTCCTCTTCCTCTCGGAAAATCCGTTGGTATACTTCTCTATTTTTGAATTCATCTATTTCTTTTTCGTACTTGCTGAAGTCGATCGGATTTTTTCCTAGGTCCTTTGCTGCTTTCTTATTATATGTATCAAAGATAGGGCGTTCAAGGAGGAGACCAAGTCCAGGCGCCTTTGGAATCGGTATTTTCTGCGTCCCGTAGCTTTGTGATATCCGTTGCGGATCAGTCCCACACCGCACGATCAAAGCCGCCATAGCGACCATTTTCCTAATCTGGTGCATCATGAAACTTTGCCCGTGGACCTTTAGACTTAGCCACTCTGTGCCGTTTATGATAATAGGATCTTTTGATATCTTGAAGGATTTAATCACTCGCTTCGCAGATGGGTCCTGGGATGTTTTCTGGATAGTGTAGTTATGGAAGTTTCGAGTGCCGACGTATTGGTCCAGCACTTGCTGAACGCGAACCAAGCGGGCAGCAGGAATCCGATGGGCCTTTTTTGCTTTGAAATAGGCCGCTCGGACGGTCTTAATGACTTCGTTGATGGCCTGGTTCTCAGAGTCATTGGTTTCCGTGAGCTTCGCATCTTCTCCTACGCTTTCCTCCCCAGCAGCAATATCATCTGAGGTTTTGTCACGTCTTCCATTTGTTTCTGCACCCTGGTTGCTCGTGTTCTGATCCTTGATACACAGGGCTTCTTGCACCTTTACTCGTGTACTCTCGGGAAGAGTGCTTAGAAGAGGTCGAATATATTCATTATCAACGGTCTCCCAATAGGCGAGCACTTCTTCTTGCCGTTGTTTATAGGCCTCGAGATCGCCTCGCTCCTCGGCAGCTTCTAATAACTTCTTTGCGAGAAATGTACTCGGATGGGGCGGCACAAAGCAATGTGTCGGTATTAGGTATTCGTATATCCTCGAGTCGCAGAATTGATAACAACTGAAGCCCTTGTTCGTTGGTTCAATTCCCCATATCCGGATCTGCGGGCTGAGAATATCGTTGATTTTCCTTACGAGGTCCGGGTCTTCGATGATCAGTTTCAACGAGATTACATTGCCTGCAGCATGCACTCCTTTGTCGGTTCTCGCACACCGGACGAACGACGACTTTTTTGGGTCCATCGCATTCGCTTTTGAGATGGCACCGGCCGCAACCAACGCTGGGAATATTTCGCCTTCGATTGTCCGTTCCTTTGTGCTCCTATAGAATGAAAACATCGTCAGTTCCATAGTGTCAGATGCTCAAGCAGCGGATAGTAATTTACATTTGCATTCCATGATAACCCGTGCCCGAGTATCCAAGTAGCACGGCAACTTTCCTCTTCGGTCGTCGTTGATCGGCCTCAATGTCCTCTTTGGAAAACTGCGTCGCGTATATCGGTATATCTTCCCCATCTTCGGTTTTTCGACGTTTAGCGGTTTGCTCAGTGTTCCGTTGCCTTCTGTCTATAGGTTGACGGCTACATTAGTTAGCTGCGGAGACTCTTGAGACCGTTGCGCCGGGAGAGGTACCTCCAAGCTTTCCGTCCCAGATCTTTTCGTTTAGCTCTGCGATCTCCTCTCGTCGCTGCTGAGTCGGACTTGGGCTTAGTGTTGTCTGATGTCGGAGAGGGAGACCGAGATGGCCCTTGAGGAGCGGTTGGAAGTGTCGACTGGTCCTGGGGAAGCGGCATAGTGGGAAGTGAAGCAGGCGTATCCATGACGACGACGTTGGAGGCACACAGCCACTCATTTGCTGGTTTATTTGACTGCTCAATTAGCGCTGTCTTTTTTTCTTTTTCTCCTTAATTGCCTTCCCTTCTGAGTTTCTTCCTGTCTCGAAAATCGTGATCGAAAAGTCGGGAAATCGAAATTTTGAAGCAAGCGCCGCTTAGTAAGCACAGTGTGAGTTTTCTTGCCTGCTTTGAGCCGCAGGGAGGGCCCTTTTGTCAATTCAAGAGAGAAGCAGAAAATATCTCTATCCATTCATTCCTCCATCAATAGAGCGCCGGCAAAGGGTGGCTGGCAATTCTTTGCATCATCATTGTCACCGCCAGGGGCTCTAGGGGCCTGCAGATATTTTCTCTCTAAGGTGCCATCTCCCTCTCACTATCAGCTCGTTGCTGTTAGGAGGGGAAACCGCTGCCATTCTCGCCATGCGAACGATTTCATTCAGCATATGACCGCTTTTCTTTTGCCTTCATCGCGCCGTCCTCGTCTACGCCTCCGTAACCACAGCTCGCCGCGATAATGGATCTTGCAAGGAGCCTCATCCGGATTGTGGCTCGCGCATTCTACGAGACTCGTCACATTCTTGTGATTGATGCTCTTTTCATACACTCAGTGTATGGGCCAATGCATTCTTGCAAGTGCTTCAGTGGTTCTGAGCTAACATGCCTCCTAGCCTCCATGCGGAGGATCTAGCCCACCTTTTGGGGATGCAGCAGAAGGACCTTCGGAAGCTCTGTGGCCGTTTACGGGAGGACCGCCTTCTCGCAGTGTATGGCCGGTTGTTTCAGCACCAGACGTTTCTTTGACCACTCTTTGCTGATTTAGTATCTTTCTCTTGACTAGTCATTCACGCCCCGAGCTTCGCGAGGGACAAACTCGACCCGTGAACCGTGAATACTATTATATTCCCCTGCATCCCGTCATCGACGCCATCAAGTACCGCGTATCTCGCCTGACCTCCACGATAAAAACGCAATATACCCCGAGCGCAGAAAGGAAGGAATATGTATGCATGCGATGCAAAGCGGAGTGGACTCAGCTTGAGGTCCTTGGTCACGTTGGGCTTGAAGGCTTTGAATGCCAGCGCTGTGGACACGTGCTCTCTACCGCAGATGAGGTTGAGGGTGGTGCGGGCGCTGATCGCACTGGCCACGAAAAGAACAGCAAGCTCATGGCGCAATTGGACCCTATGTTGAAGCTCCTAAAACAGATAGACTCTGTCGAAGTGCCTCCCAATGATTTCGATACGGCTTGGGATCACAAGGTCGATATAATTCGTAATCAATACACAAATCCATCCCGGCCTGGTGTGGCTGTATCGAGGCAATCTGGTGTGAGAGGCATCTCCAAGACAGACGCATCCACTGTTGAGGTTTCGCTTACTTCCTCTGCCGACAAGAGTGCAGAGGAGCAGGCCAGAGAGGAGGCCAGGAAAGCAGCGCTTGAGAAACAAAATGCATTGCCTATTTGGCATACACAGTCCACTGTTAGTACGGATATACGGGCTACCCAGGTCAAGGCGGAGCCCAATGGCGTCAGCATTAAGCCTGAAGTGGCCATCAAACCAGAGATCAAAGAGGAGCAAAAGCCCGATGTCGAGAGCCTGGACGACAGCGTGGCTGCATACTATGCGGAAATGGCACGTGAGAAAGAGAGAGAAGCCCAGGAAGACGTGAGCGAAGAGGAGTCGGATGAGGAAGAAGACGAATTTGAAGATGTGGGCATCACGCCGAGCGCGGTTGACACGCCTGCGAACCTGGATGCGCTCAAAGCACCATCGCTCAATGGCTCCTTGAAGAGAGAATTAGAATCGGAGTCGGGAAGCAGTGCTCCTCAGACCAACGCACCAACGCCCCTTACGCCGGCCGACGATGGGCCGGCATCTAAAAAGATCAAGCTTGAGCCTGAAGTTAAAAAGGAGGAATCGGACGAAGAAGAGGATGAATTCGAGGATGTCTGAGTGGTTCGGCCATTTGCAATCCCGATTCACAGGTAATTTGATTTGGGGCATAGCACGTAAGGCTTTTTTCTCTCACCAGCCAAAAGACACGCCGGATGGATTCTTTTGTATGGTCCTGCGTATCGAATGGCGTTAATGGTTCTATTTTTTCGAAATTCTTACATTGCGATAACCAATCGTAGAGCTTGGTGGGCTTTAGGTACGGATTGGGGTTTTCGTTTGAATTAATTATTCCCCTGCTGCCTCTGACTTGGGTGGATTTGGATTTCGGTATTATCAAGGACTACATTCATAGATGCATGAGACACCTTTTCTGGGTCGCAGGATATTTGTAAACTACTTGACACTGTCTAGAGAGATCATTGTATTAAATTTGATATTTTTTCCAAATTCATGGGAGGTAATAAGGGCTGCAGTATGTTTTTATCACCCTTGTTCAACATCCTCCGCTGCATCCAAAATGAGAGAGTTGTCGGATGTGATTCCTCGAGCGAAAATTCCGCAATGCACTCGTCCCTCACCAACATCGGTCTTTGGTCTGATATGTGAAGTGTGCTATAAGATTTATTTTCAAAAAAAGAAGAAGAAGAAGAAAGAGAAAGGAAAGGGTATTGCGGAAATTGTGAGGAGGGAGAGTTAGGGAGGGGAAAAAAAAAAGAGAGAGAAAAAAGATATTTGACAAGAGGGAGATTCGAACTCCCGCGGGTTGCCCCACTGCAATACACACCACTTTTGATAAGCGGCGAAGCTTTGGATCACTTGAGTGCAGCACCTTAACCGCTCGGTCATCTTGCCTTGATGTGAGTAATAGCAAAACAGACAGTATAAGTAGCCACCCTGATTGACCACTTGACCATGGTGGAATCACTTATCTGGAGAGCAGCGAAGATTTGAAAATATAGTAATTTCTTCAACAAAGCCTATTCAGGCTGTAATTATCAATCTACATGTGCTTTTAACTCTTAGTATGAAATTTGTTGCTTCAGCGGAGTTTTATTCCCGGTGACATGACTACATAGTTACGAACTTTGTCAACTGTTATGCAGATTGCCTTTGAGAGTCGGTGAAGCCAAAAGAGTTAACCTTCGAGTAATTTTAACCAAAAACTCCATACTGGTAAAAGCCATGCCTTTGTTTCATCCTCTAGGCACGACACATGACTGTATATGCTGTTCGAGTATATCTATCAAAAAATCTCTTGAAAGGCTGCGCGGTGATGTTTCTTCAATTGTCGATCGATCGGGATAAGATGGAGAGGGAATAGGAAACCAGGAATTTTTCATCTCGGGAGAAAACGCGCGCGCTTGTGTCAGAGCTTCAGATCCACCTGCCTCGGTGAGTTTTCTCCCTTCGTTTTTGAAGTTCAGCTACTGTGGAGATTCTGGTTCTACTGTGTGGCGCAGTCATGCAGATCGCGTGCTGGGGCGCGTGAATTGAAGAAGCAGATGACGTTGGGAGCACGGCCGTTTTATTCCACAGAAGCAACTATTAGAACTTAGAAGCAACTACTATAACTAATTATTTCGTACAATAGCGCTTCGTTGGTTAACTAGCTAGCGTCTGCGGGGTGGGACATGGAGGACAATGCGCTCCTACAACTCTTGCCTACAAATTTCAATCTCACATTCAACAGGGGGGAGATCGCGAAAATAACAATATGGGGCGGCCGGATTTGAATACGCTATTCTTGCACTAATGGGCATTCGGAGATTTTTGGTTTTTTTTCACCAACCACATAATTTTCGGTTGAACGGGCCTAGTTGTGTCAATTGGGCAGAAATCCTGAGGAATGCAGACACAGAACCGATGCAGGTGAAAAGAAGAAATCGTCAGTGGATGGGACAACATTGCCGCTTGGCAGTATTCCATTTTTTTTTTTTTTTTAATTCCCCCATCAATCGGCGCTGAAGAGGATGCCGAGGACACGAATGTGAGCTTCTGCACGGCTCGCGTAACCCTGCCTAATCCATTCAAGATAGGAAGCTGTGAGCTTTGTGTCTCTCCGATTTGCGCCAAGCAGTTAACTATCTCGGAAATCGATCTTCGCGCCTGCTCGATAACGGGAAAGGAATGGTTGTCTTTGGGCAGCAATTTCATATTCAAGCACTCAGGTATTCCCGCGGGTCGGACAAGGTGGACGTGAAGAATGAGTACATGTTATCTCAAGCTCCCGTCTTACATAGGGAGTCGACACTGTTCGCAAAAGGGTTACTTAATGCGCATTCATGCGCGATTCACTGGCAGCATCGACATGCGCTGGGTGATTAACTAGTTACCCCAGTTTCCGTCAAAGTCAAGCAAGAGACATCGACCAACGCTCTCCAATGCTCTATCAATCACGCCCAAGGGAAGCCAAAAGAAGAACCTTAAAATGGTTCCTTTTGGCGCAACAGCCTCGTGTTAGCAGGGATGTTTTCTTTTTTTTTTTTCTTTATCAGCCTCTCAGCCGGGACTGACTCAGTTGAAGCCGGGGTTTCCCCCAGGGCTTCCAATCAACAAGGAAAGCTTAACTATGAACGGAAGTATGTAAATTCTGGTGTGAAACCTTGAGTAACATGGGGCGCAAAAGCTCCAATGACAATGGATTGGGGTTTGAATATGCTTTGATCAGACGCACAATGGCTTGATGGAAGTCCGATTTGATAGAGCTTTTGCGGCCGGGGCCGCCTTGCAAGGGCGGGAAATACAAGATTTTGGGACCGAAGATCTGCAAGCCATAGATAGAAAAAGATTCCTTAAAAACTCTGGCGGGAATAAAGCTGGCTTTGGGCTGGATTGGGATTGGGGTTGAAATTTCAGGGTACCGCCTGAGTATCCCCGGAGTAGCGCGGATGGAACTCTGTCATCAAGATGTGTGTGACCGGACAATCACGTCCTGGATTGAAGGAGCCTTGGGACCAGCAAAGAAAGAGAAAAAAAGGAAAGGGAAAAAAGGAAATCAGGACCACGATGATAACCGAGATCTAGATTCCGAGACAGCCACAGGTCTGTTACCCTGGAGGGCTTGTTCGTGGAACCCGAGGCGGGGGTGGATTTCACGGTATCTTGGGGCTAGATCGGCGCATGCCGAGAGAAAGGGTTCTAGGGACACAAAATGGAACAGCAAAGCAAAAGTAAAGCTGGATGGAAGTACAGAAAGCTGAACGGAGTGAAACTTTCTTGAGATGGGTCATCAGAGAGAGAGAGAGAGAGAGAGAGAGAGAGAGAGAGAGAGGAGATAACTATAGGAGGAGCTCCCCTTTTCCCGCGTCTGTAACGGAGCTATCAGAGTTTTGAGGGATTTTGAGAAGAGTCTAACCAGTCAAGAGAAAGAGACGGGGAGGTTTTGGAAACAGAAGAGGGTTTCCACCCGCGCTAACGAGATGAGGTTAAATGCTGGATGCGCCAATGCATGGCCGGTATCGCGAGTCAAGCTTTTTTTTTCGCACAGAACCACAAAGCAGAGACTCAGAAAGACATGTGTTAAAAATAGGTACATTACTTTGTACATACGCCGTAGTTAACTTGGACAATAACAGACAAGCAACTACATATCCTATCCTTACTTTCCCTTTGACGCAGAAACAAGGTAACTACCGTACAGTGCATATACACGCAGGCCGCCGCATGTGGTATCTCTCAAGTACTGCCATTGGGTGGGTGAGACTGGTCTTCGGAAAGACTTGGGTACTGCAGGAACATGGCCAGCATCCACCATAAGTTGTGGTTAAGTTACAGTAACTGACACAAAGCCCGGTACTTTTTTTGACTTATCATTTGGTTAAGATGTCCAGTAAATTAATCTTATCTCGACCGTGGGCTTGTCAACATTCTAGCTCTGGAGACTTGATTAACTTAGTTAACTAGTTAGTTACCTTGAGAGTAGCCCACACACATTTAACTCGTTAACTGGTTAACCCAAAACCTACCAGCTCAAAAGAGGAGAATAAACGTCCAGGATATTCACGTCTTGGCAGGGAAAGCCGAAGGCTTGATGGCCAGGGAAGAAATTTAATCAGTTACAGAGCATGTAACTTGTGTACATAAAAGGTACGGCGCGCTCTCCCTCTTTCTGGCGCAGCGGTTGGACAGGGAAGAGAGGCCCAGGCAAAGCCGAGCACGGGCACGGCGAAAAGAAAAGGATAAAAAAAAGGGTTCACCAATCAAGCTCGGAGGGAAAGGGCTATTTAACAAGTTAACCACCTTTTTGTAACTACCTAGTTTATTGTCCCGGAACTGAAGGGCGAAAAAAACCTTGGAATGACAGTCAGTCGAAAGCTGAGCATATGACTGTTGCTCTTATATTTATATTTTAAATAGTCACCGGCTTTTCTTTTTTCTCATTTCCCTCCTAGCTTCCCCCCTCACCCCGTCTACTATATTAAGACTGTATTCTTTTATCAACTCCGTATAATTTTCTCCTCCCCTACAACTTCGCATTTCGGCCGCCATCTTTCCCTTGAACCCTTTATATCTTTTTGTGCATCGTTTGCTGCCCGTCTTTCACCATGTGCTTTCTGGATCTCTGACATTTGCTCTGCTTTGCCTCGGACTGTCGAGGTCTTCATTCATAGTTCCTTTGGTGTCTCTGTCTGGAATTCGTCTCCCCTTTTTTCTACTCCCGCGTTTCTCTTCGTTTAGAACCTGGTCTCTTTATTTAGGAGCAAACGTTTCAAGATGTGGTCTCCGTCATTCCACATGCCTCATGTCAACTTCATCCGGATACACTGTGAGTTTTTTTTTTTTTTTTTTTTTTTTTTTTTTTTTTTTTTCCTTCTATATCCCATAGATTCGGACTCGGGAGCAAGTCCTGATTGAAAGAAAATCGCAAAAAGCTAGATGCCTACATTCTCGGGCTCAGTATCGTGGGCACCATCTTGTTGTATCCGCTGAAGAACATGAGCGGAATTGACGCCTTCTTCCAGGCCGTCAGTGGCTCGACCGTCACCGGCCTCAATACGTACGTTTCTCTGCTCTCTCCCGATCTCCCTTTCTCTCTCTCTCCCCCCGCCAGTGAAAAGCCACCGATGGTTGCGGCTCTATGCCTGTGGCTGAACCGGTTGGGTGTGGCTTGTGTTTCTGACATGCCGCCTTCCTGATTAGGGTTGATCTCAAGGAGATATCCCTCTACCAGCAGATTGTCGTCTGGTTCCTCCCCACGCTGGGGAACATGTGCTTTGTCAACGTCGTCGTTGTCTTTGTCCGGCTGTTCTGGTTCGAGAAGAAGTTCAAGGATATCGGTAATTAACGGAACTACTTACTGCTTCTTTTCTTTTTTCTTTTTTCCTTTTTTTTTATACTAATTTCGAAAACCCTCAAAAAGTACGGTTCTCGCGTTTGCCCTCGTCCGAGCGCTCGCGTGCTCATCTGCTCTCGGTCAGTTCAAAGGCTGAAAGGAGCGACGAGACGGCCAATTCACACAATATCAGGGTCTTACGGGCCGACCCAGTTGACGAAGATGTTAATTGGACCAGTCTGCGGCAGAGACCTGTCATTGCCAAGGGCGAACAGCCGGACTCACATGCTGCACTGGAACAGACCAAGTCAGCTGAAGACAGTTCAGAAAGACCTCCCGCCCAGCCTGGCCACATCACTTTCTCGTCTGATACCTTTAACAAGCCGACCCGCGGAAGGGCACTCAGGATCCCTGGTCCAAGGGAATTCGAGAGGGGTAAGTAATGCCCCAACGGCCCTGTTGCAACAATGAATCTTCAACTAAGCCAGTACTTGAGAATAGGTCACAAGGTTCAAGAAGTCGACGAGGATGACGATGGTGGGGAATTTCTCTTTCCTTCTTATGCCAACTAGCGCAAAACTAGTGCTGACGCGATTGACATAGCCGATATGACAAAGAGCATTGACGACGGATCTGCTGGCCCTTCCGACGCCTCTCGCAGGCTTCCCACGATGGAGAGACTCCTCTCGCGTGCTGCATCCGTGGAACATGCTGCTTCATCTGCTTTCATCATCGGAGGCTCCTCCAGACCCAGGTCGCGGTCAAGGTCCAGACTGCCAATCAGCAGGACGTCATCCAGAGGAACTACGCAAGCACTTCCATACCTCTCTTATAATCCCACAGTTGGACGAAATTCCAAGTTTCTGGGGTTGACCGACGAGCAGAAGGAAGAGCTGGGTGGGATTGAATATCGTAGCTTAAGATTACTCCTCAAAATTGCTGCTGGTGAGTATTTGTGGCCTTTCGCCAAATACCCTTGTTGTCTCCATCATAAATTACCCAGTGCTAAACACAGTTCCCTAGGCTACTATGTCTTTTGGCACACCATTGGAGCTGTAGGCCTGGTTGCATGGATATGGAGCACTGATCCAAAGTATAGAACTTATGTCGCAAAGGATTGTGGTGTCAATCCTACCTGGTGGTAAGAGACTTTCCATTTCGCGGGCACCAATAATCTCTGATCATTGTTCCAAGGGGGTTTTATTCGTCCATGACCACGTTCAATAACCTCGGGTTCACGCTTACGCCAGACTCCATGGTCAGCTTTCGAGAGTCCTCGTTTCCAATGCTATGGATGACCTTTTTGATTTATATCGGAAATACTGCGTACCCCTGCATGCTGCGGTTAATTATTTGGGTAGCTTTCAAGCTTGTACCCGAAAACTCGGCCGTCAAAGAGCCACTGAACTTTCTGCTTGATCATCCCAGACGCTGTTATACCGTTCTCTTTCCAAGCAAGGTGACTTGGCTGCTCTTTGGCAGCTTGGTTGTGATCAACGGCTTCGATGTGATTTTATTCTTGATTCTGGATCTTCACTACCCGGAAGTCACGGCAATACATTCCGGATGGCATCGATTCTGTGCTGCACTGTTCCAGACCGCCTCTGCACGTACTACAGGTACTGCCAGTTTCGCCGTTGCAAAAGTCCACCCCGCTGCTCAATTCAGTTTGATGGGTAAGTGACATTGGGTGTGATTGGAAAGCAAATTTTAACTGATTATCCTATAGTGATGATGTATATTTCCGTCTTTCCGATTGCTCTCAGTGTGAGAGGGTAAGCATATTCATTGACTATGTTTTTAATAAGCACACACACTGATAACCACCCGTACAGAACCAATACCTATGAGGAATCGTCTCTAGGCATATTTGATTCTTCAGAAGAACTGGTTGAAATGAAACGAACGTCATATCTAGGAGTTCACATAAAAATGCAGTTGGCATTCGATTTGTGGTATGTCTTCTTGGGAGTCTTCGTCCTTGCCATTGCCGAAGGTAGCAAGATAGCCGATGGGACCGATCCTGTGAGTATTGCCCGGCCAGAAATCTGATACTGGTATCCAAAACTAATAAATCATCTCGCTAGGGATTCAATATGTTTGCCATTTTCTTTGAAGTGATTTCTGCCTAGTATGTGGTGAACCCCGCCTGTCACACCAACTCTAGCAATTGTTAACCCTCTACTTTAGTGGCAATGTCGGACTTAGTCTCGGCCACCCGGCAGTTAATACTGCCTTGGTTGGAAAATTTGGCATCGTAGGCAAATTGGTGATTTGCGCCATGATGGTACGTGGTAAACACCGTGGTTTACCGTACGAACTAGATCGTGCCGTGAGTTATTCCGCCTTTTCGTGCCTGATCCTACACCAAATTCTAATCCAACGACAGATTATCCTGCCTGGCGAGAAGCGCATTGTCGAGGAAGACGCAAGGATCGAGGCGATGAGTCACGACTTAAGTCGACGACATACCAATTAATAACCGCCCGAGCATTCACCATCGTTCGCAATGCGGCGACCATCAAAAAGATACGCTAAAAGACCCGATCATTAATTGTCATATAGACAGTTCTTGCTGTTGCAAGGGATATCAAACAATATCAGACGATCTATGGCAGAGTTTAGATTTCAGAACGCGATCATTCTATATTGTTGTTATCTAGCAGGAGTTTTGGAGCAGTGAAAGAGCACTCGTAGATAATGGGAGGATCTGTTTGGTAAAATACTGCAGCGTGCGTAGGAAGCCACATGTGACATAGCTCAAGGCATGATAAATAGAGACGAAGAAACGATAATAGATGAAGCATTGCAATCGCTTTGGTTTTTTCCAATAAATAGTTTGCTTTGAGTAATGAAAAGAACAAGGACGAGTCACGAAACTATGAGAAAAGGCCTTGCTTGTTGCTTGTCTGGGAAGCTCTTTACGAAGTCTGAAATTGAATGAGCGGTGTCCCCTCGACGTCTATAGGAATCCGTTGCTCCTGACTATGACGTCATGCGTTTAAGTCACTCATACATTGTATTGATCTTGTCAATTCCCTGGTAAAAGCTGGTGTGAATAACTGAGAGCTTTATATACTTCTCCTCCAACGGTATTATTGTTATTCTTCATTATTTTTCGTAGGCTCTTATGCAATCTTAAGACTATGAAGAGCCACCAGCTATTTCACCCAACTAGTTAGAGAATGAGAAAAGATAATCAGCAAAGAGTACAGTACACTGTTCAGGGAGTAGTAAGCTATCCACTCTATCAGGAAGTGTAACTAGTTCGAAACATCAACCCCAAATCAACATTGAGCTTTCTGTATAAAGATCACGTCCCCAAACTGTTTGACCAAACCCAATGACCGAATCCGCCCGAACGGGGAAAAAAAACGAAAGAAAAATCGAGAGAGAGCGGATGCATAACTACCTGAGTTGACAGAATCTCGACTGAGTACCCGTACACTTCCTCTTGCAAGTAACTAGAATAAGAGTACAACAACACCAAGCAGATAGAGCAGGAAGACACTCAAAACAAAAAAATGGTCAAGGATGAAAAGAAAAACGCGTCCCACCCAAAACGCCAGAAAACCTAACGATTGCGGAAAAAAGGGCCATGAAAATATCAAGTGCAGCAAGCAGTCTTTGAAATTAATTCCTCCCAAGCCCATAAAGCCCATAGTCTCTGCAAAATCATTATTCTGACAGAAGTAAGCTTCCAAAGTCGAGAATTTCGAAACAGAAATCTTGATGTAACCATAAATCTCGAATACTTCTTTTGTTTTGGATGGAGAAAAAAGAAACGCCGTGCAAATGCTTTCATTGCACCCTCTTCGTGTCGTCGTAGATCGGTAGATGGAAACAAACTCCGTATAGAAGGATATTTTCCTCTTCCGATGGCCCAACAGAATCCAGTACCAACTTTTGCCGGTGTAAACCTGACTTTTCCCTTGTGCTTCTATTTCGCTCCAATAAAATGTCTATCAATTAACCCTTTAATGTAAACGCCGCTGTCCGTTCTGTCAGGGCATTCCAGGTCCTTACGTTGGAATGAATCGAAGAAGGAAAAGGAATGTCAATTAGTATCATGGTGATCCGGTGAATCCGATGTCAGAGTCGCTTCCCATCATCGAATTATCCTCCCACGCATCTGAAGGGAAGTCAGATCCTGGCAGAAAAGATAAAAAAACGCACGTTAACCACTAGCAGCAAAGCAATATAAGAAAATAACTGATACGTACCAGATATGAAATCATCAGGGACCTCCACCGCCATTTGCCCGACCGCAGCAAGGATGCCTACCATAAAATCGATTAGTCAACATATTGCAGCTTCTCTCACCGGAGAGTTCTTACTTGAGGCCTGTTGGAGGAATTCTAAATCATCTTCATCCTCATTCTCGTCAAAGTACGTTTCCGTGCAATGGTTGACCACATGATTGATAGCTTCGAGCGATCGAGCGTCGATGCTCAATTGAGCCGGCACCCTCCCAATGTACAAGCTTTGTAATTTCTCAAGACAAGCTTGGGCAAGTCCTCTCCCGATTTTTTGGTAATATTCACGGTGTGGTTCTGGCAACTCCTCCTCCTCCTTTGAAAACAAGAGTTGCTGTAATAACTCGAACGTGCCATTTCGAATTCCTCTGTCCTCATATATAAGGAGACTTGGAGCCCAATCTGGAATCTTCTCAAGCACAAGATACCAGAACCAGCTCTCTTCCTGTCCGATCTTGCTGTTTTGCACCTCAAGCAATTGTCGCACAAACGCAAGGTAGTCACTGCCGGTTTCGTCCAGAGACTCAACTCCCTTGATAGCAAACTCAACGAGCCCAAGAACCCGTTCTGCATCTGGCGCAAACTCACAAAACACCAGGGTGGCGTCAAGAAAGGGCATGGTAAAAACGGAAGGTTCCATAGCTAATCCCTCCTCTATAGCTTTGAAGACACCATCCAATAAAGGATTAGGCGGAGGCAATTCGACGAGAAGTTTGATGATTTGCTTGGTTATGGTAGGATTGGCTTGCTGCTCAATGATTTTCTTCATAACGGCCAATTCTCTGTGCCGTCCGAGAAGACATATCAGGTCAGCTTCGTCCATTAACATCGAGAATTTCCCGTCCTGGCTTGTTCGCTGTTGCATATTAGGCAATGGTGGAAGGCTCCAGTCAATAAAAGTGAAAAGAAGATAAAGGAGCTCGATGAGCTTGATCTGCGAAAATTTTCGTCCTTTTTCCATCAGCCGAAAATAGTTTGCATATTGGTATTTTAGTTTCTTACTATCCTCTTTGTCGAGCCAGATTATCTCCAGGCATTTAAGCATGAATCCATGGTCCAGGATCACCTCAACCTCGAAAGATCCAAACTTGGCAATGCTCAGAACAAGTTCAAAATAGTCATCCCACGCGCGGGAATAGAGATGAATTCCACTCCACAGGTGGTGAAGATTCGCCAAGATATTTTCAAGTAAAATAGTGTATTCTTGTGAATGACGTGTCGCTGCAACTGGTTCAAGGCTTGGATCAGTTAACCGAAGTTTCAGTTTTGCCAGGGAGGACACGAGCAGTGTAGAAAACCCTGCACGAACGACGGGGTTTGGGCATTTCAGGAGGAGGTTTCGAATCCCAAGGCGACGAGTTGTCGTCCATTCAAGAACCCAGAACGCTGCATAAGGGTTGTCATCTATTGCTAGGTCCAACTCGGTGAACAATTGCTCCAAAGTGGGCACCTCCTTGGTTCTCGATACGAGTTGATCCAAAGCATCTAACGCAACGCATATAGCTGCCTTCTGGAGGGTTGAATTCTTTGTACCTCCCGAAAGGATGACCTTTCTGCATTGCTGGAGAAGGCCAAGCACAAATCGAGCATGATACGGGTCCAGAAGACAGTAGGTTCGAAGGAATAGTTCGTTTTCCATGGCAATATGGTTGCCAAGTTCTAGAGGGAGAGGTATGGTAATCGGGGTGCTGGTCAGGGATAGTTGGTATTCTGCCTGTGCCACTTCCATACTGGACACGCGCTGGTAGAAAAGCATATAGGCGTTCCATACTTTGTTGAAGCGAACTTGACCTAAACCCGTTCCCTGAAACGAATCATGCATTCCTCCGAAACACTGATCTGGAATTTTAGAAGGATCAAATCTGCTGACGTCGGCATCGTTAAATTCCACCCACGAGCCAAAGTTTCGGCTGGGACGTTCTTTGATATAGGAATAATAGTGGCCAGATTCAGCAGTACCACTGTGAACTAGAACGCCTACTAACTCGAAAACGTCGGTTTCCACGGGTGCATTCGGGTTGCTAAGATAGTCCACCTTGAAAGGAGCCATATCAATACGCTCTGGGAAGTGAAACTCGTCGTTGATTTTGCTTCTCATCATGGAGATGACGTCGAAATCAAACCGTTTTAAGTGAAAGATTAGGTTGTCAGGAACATCTTTCAAACAAGCCCTACTTATTGTCAGTTGTTTTCGCGCTTTGGAAAAGGAAGGTTATACCTTTTTACGGCGTCAACATGCCGATTACATGACGTGCATGAGTATTTATTATCTAACCAGATCAAGTCAGAAAGCGGTAGGAAACTGGATGATGAGGGCAGAGCTTACCTCCTTGCATCATTTCTCCTTCCACGTAAGCTCGCAAACTATCTTCAAGACCGCTTTTGCCCTTGATGTCGCATTGAATAGCGGAGAAGGGCTCCAGGCGTTCGGAGATATGGTCGCATTCCTTAGACTTTATTTGCTGAACAAGTTGACCACCGTAGAAAGAGCGAAATGCTTTTTTATCTTCCGCTGATCGAATTTGACCTTCCCATCTGTCAAACAGAAGATTATAGAACTCATCGACGTCCATCTGAATGTTGATGTCAATCATTTCATTTTCGAAAGTGCGAATAGCCTCTACCGTAAGCAGCGTGTCCACACTCTTCTGCCATGTGTTTTGCATATAAGCGAATAGTTTCTTCGTTTCCGCTAGAAGCCTCTGGTTTGGATCCGTGTCCACCACAGGGACCTGCAGCATAAATTTGCGGAAATTGATGTTCATAAACAATTGGGTGAATAAGGAGTTGAGGTAACAAGTATTAGACAGATTCCTCAGACCTGCATATCCTTCCGGCGATCGAATGGTTTTATAGCGATCAAAAACCCAACTAGGATCGTAAGTGTAATCTAGAAAGGTAAGTAGGGGTATAACCAGGACGCATACGCATGTGTATCACCAACCTATCGGAATTACATCTCCCAAAATCCCTAGCATTTGCTCACAGTTACCTTCGTCCTCGCAAAGCAGGAGTAACACGTTGTAAATTTCCTGGCGAGTCCCGGTATGCATCACGGGTATAACTGGTTCGATGGTCCTGTCATCTGTTCCCTCTGACAAGTCTGGGAACAGGTACGTTGTGAAAAGCTGTTCCATGAGATCTCTAACTCGTCGTTAGTCTGCGGCGCAATTAAAACCGAGTCAGAGGAAGGACTACCTCGTGTCTGCAACGATTCTCTTCGGCTGCGAGAGTTCCATGCACTTCTTCAGGAGATGCGCAAACCCTAAGACGACGTAGTCCACTAGTTCCCGCCCAACAAACTGGAAAACCATTAATACAGAGCCAGAAGCTAGGATAATTTTCAGGTCAACTAACCTCGCGACTTCGATGGCGGAGAAGCACCTTTCCCCACTGCTTCAAGTAATCACCAAAGATTAAGTCTTCTGGTGACAAGCTTCCCACTGTTTGAAAAACTACTAAAGCCACCTCGAAGAATTGCTGAGACGTTTTGGAAAACTCGATACTACGAGGAATCAACGAAGTGAGGGATTTCCACAAGGTGCTAACAAGATCAATGCCAGTCGGGCTTTCGAGCTTTGCAGGAAATTGCGTTTCCTTCGTGGAAGTCTTGGATGACTGCTTTTGCGATGGTGATGTTCCACACAGGGCGAAAACAATGTTGGAGACGTCTTGCCGAATACCTGGTCTCGGGTCACGTAACAAGAGGGTCAAAATGATATCGTCCATATCAGTATTCTGTTTGAATGCATCCCAGACTTTTCGATCATGCATCGAGGCTTCTAGTAGGGCTGCAAATGAATTTGATATCAATTTTTGAAGGGGAAATTCTGCGAGTGGTAACTGGGAAGTGGATTTTGCCAGATAGGCAAACTTCAGCAGGCAGGTGACCAAGCCCGAAGGGCCAGTGAAAAGCGGTTCAGAACTGGCCGTAGTCGATTTGGCTGAGGACAGCAATGTCAGTAATGAACACTTTTGAGTACGGAAGGGAGATGGGGAGGCGATACCTGTCAGCGCTGCTAGTAAACATTCAACGAAGTTACAAGCAAATGTCAGTTTCAAGGGACTGGTATCCAGAGATTCGGACATTTCAGGGCGGAGCAAGAATGTAGACAGATTCTTGATAGTCCGGTCAATGAATCCTTGGTCAGGATTTGCCTGGTTCAGGTGCGATTAGCTTCCATTCGCAAAGAGGTTATAGGGAAATACCTTACTTCAAATGACTCTTCCCTTATGCACACTATTAAGGAACTGATAGAGTATAGAAGTTTGTACGGCTTGTCTAAAGAGAACATCTCAAACTCTGGGGTGCCCGCAGATCGCACAAATTCTCGGACACGTTTCTGTGGCGGAAAAAGAACCAAAAAGTCGAATATCTAGCATCGGTGTTAGCCAAACATCCACTCGAGTCCTGAACTTTCAGTCATACTTCTTTCGATAATCTCTCATCCAAGCTCAAAAACTCATGGAGGTCATCAAAATGTTTCAGTACTTCTGAATCAACCAGTGTCAAGGACTGTCTTCTGCCACCGAAAGAACTTTCCAACATATCGGAGCTTTTCCTGACAATAAGCAGGCCCGACGAAGGGACCTTCAGTTCACGCAAGGTACGGTTGCCATTGCTACCAAGATCAAGGAAGCGTCCTCCAGTAATTAGAGTAAACTTGGAGAACCCCGTCAGACGAGCGAGCCTTTGTGATAACTCAGACAAAGTCGTAAGATCTCCAGTTCGCAGAGTGCGAATCTGAGTTTGCGAGTTTCCATTAAATGCTTGGTATGAAATTTGAATCGATTCCCCTTTCATTTCCTCATTCCTCAGGGGTAACACTGGTGGGCTACCTTGCGGAGGGGTATAGTGCGGGCGGGTCCGCAAGCCGTTAAGCAGCTGTTTTAGAAAGAGCAGGGAGCGACAGAACTTCAATTCCTCTGCCCGTGATTCATTCGCAGGCGGAACAGCTAGCATAGGCTCATCCTCCCCATTGGTAGTTCCATCGGTGAAAGCCTGGAGTTTGCTGGCTGCTGCTCTTAGCTGTTCAACACACCGGTCGACTAAGGATACATGTGTAGCCTCGGCCGCCGACTTTGGAGCGTTGCGTATCAGCTCATGGTCAAGATAGACGACAATGGCAAAATTGATAGCTTTTATTCCAATATCAGGTGATGGTGCGGTAAGGATAATATGCCATATACGATCCATTCCAGGGACAACTATAACCTTGTTTTCTTGTAGGGCCAGCCCCTCCTGAAATCGGATGTCGTAACTGACAGCTTCTTCCGCAAATGAGAGAATATCTGCGGTGAAATCGCCGGGTAAAACGCGAGGGAGGTATTCATTCATGCAAAGCTCTAGGAATGAATTTTGTTTTCCACATTTGCCGGCACACCTGGACAAGATATCCCAAGCAAAACTTCGATTTTGGCTGCCAATTTTCTTTGAAGAGAAGAGGCTATCCCACAGTTTATCGGCCAATTTTGATGAAATAGTCTCCGGGACCCTTTCAACAATTCGCTGAAGAAGTTGAATCCGCGGGGCCAAATCGGGGCTCAGTCCTGGTTCACTGAAATTTGAAGAATCAGAATCAAGCGCATGCGCAAGCTCTTCAACTACTAGGCTGGTAAAATCAAACTCCAATGCTAATCGTCGAATGTCTCGGGTATCAAAAGGCGAGATCATCGCAGTTAACGCGTTTATACTTCCCACAGTGAATCCATTCATTTCGAAAATATCCTGGATACATTGCCCAAATAGCTCCATTTTGTCGCGGTCGGTAATTCCATGTTCCATTAGAAGGAATAGATGCCGGCTGGCAAAACTTTGAATATGAGACTTCTGTTCCGGGGGAATTTCTTGGACAGAAGATATCTCTCGAATTAGACGAACGCACAGGCGAAGGGGCACAACATCCATAGGCATGTATTCCGGAGTGTTTCTACCTCTATCTCCATATCGCATTCGGAAGGCGTTCAAGAGCTGCTCACAATAATCTAACATCCTAGCATCGAACCGGTTTAAGGGTAATTCAGTTAGTTTTTTGCATAGATATAGGAGAGAAGTAGAGCCATGGGAATGCATGTTGAAAGTGCGAGTCAACATTGACAAAACCTCAGACACAGTGCGCGGATCGTGGCTCTCTGTGACTGTTTTCCAAATAATGTCAGTGTCCTCATTAGTATAGGTACCAGTCACAAGGAGAAATCCCACAATGTTCCCACTTCGGGAAATCAACTGAGGATGGGAGTCAACCCCAACAATGTAATCGACTACTTTGTTATCTCTTAAGAATTTCACCAAAAACCTCGTAATTGGAAAATCCACTCCCGCCGGGTTGCCGCTTATATTGGTTTTCCAGACACCAACAAGGTCTTGCTGCATGGTGTCCACCCCAAGCACACGCAGTTCCATTCGCCCGTCAGTGATATATTTTCTCAAATGTCTGAATTTCCAGCCGTAGTATACGATCTGTGCATAATCTGCAGGAGCGGTTCCTTCGGGGTATACAATGCCAAGGTCCCGTGCAATTTTGAGAGCTAACTGGTGGTCGAACGCGCAAATGTCGGAGTACGTGGAGACGATGGAACGTAGAATCATCTCAGCGATATCACCAGCAACCCATGCCGCTTTTTTCGCGATGAGGGCGTCATACGTTGAATCAATAAAACGAAAGAACTCGTAGGCCCGGTCAACGGTCTCCACAAATATCACCGATACTGGTGTTTCGTCATCCACGAATTTCCTTGTTTCACATCCCGTTTCGACAATATTGTGAACCACAGATAGAGCGGTAGCAAACTGGGGCGCCAGTGTCGGCCATTGTGAAAGTACCTCTAACAATAGCTTTGCAAATTCTGAAATAATCCGAAACGTGCCCATCTCCGGTCGGCAAATCGAATCATTTATATGGGCAAGCAAACTTGCAACTTCGGAGCCGTATTCGTTCTCCATTGTTTTGTAAAAAGGGATATGTCGGGCTTGTAGAACCCAATTCAAAGGGGTCCAGTATGTCTTTGATACCAGATCCAGGTGACAATTGTTATCCTGGATATAATTCCGTAGCATTATGGTATCTAGTCGTACGAAGTGAAGGGTAAGTTCGGCGTAGGAGATGCAAAAGCCGTGTAAGCACTGCCAAGGGCCGTCTCCTTCATCTGGGTGAAGTTCCATCCTAACAAGGTGTTAAATCTATGCAAGTATTCGGTTTCGAACAGACAAAAATCTTACTCGCGCCGCACTAGACCATCAACTAAAGCTGGAACCTCCTCCCAGAAGTCGCGATCTTCCATAAACATCTCATAGGTTATCAGGTCCAGATTGGCGACACATTGGTCGAACCACTGCTTGACTGCTACAAAGATAGCTGCGGCGCGCAATTGACCTATGAAAGCGGTAAAAAGACTCAGTTACTCAGCCGTCATCAAACTTGGGTTTCAAGTTAAAGAAGGGCATACCTTTTTCTATTATGTTTTTGATGTCGTCTATCGCTTCTCGGCCATCATAGATTGCTCGAATGCGCGGAAATGTCTCAACGGGGGAGAATTGCTCTTGAATTTGCACCACCTCTTCGGCCCTAGAAGCAGCCTGCAGAGCCTCTCCAAGCGGTCTCCAATTTGACGTACTTGGGGCCTGATCCATATCCTCCAATTCAGCCACTTCAATCTTGATGCTTTGAGTTGGCGAAGGAGACGAAGCTATTGATATCGCCTTGTTGTCATTCTGGGCTGACGTTCCGGGAGAGACAGGCTGTGGCTGGACAACAGGAGCTTCGGTTTCCGCAATAGACACGATTGAAAGATTATCGGCGGTGACAGATTCTGGATTGGAAAGGACGGGAGATTTCATGTTGATTGTAACCCTGCTCGACGGGCGCTGAGAGGTGGGGGAATCTGGCGTGGTAGGGTGCGAAGGAGGCGTGGGAGTGGCATTGGTAGGCTTAGCCCGATCGCTATCCCCATCAGCGGGACTATGGGTGGACACAGCCATGGATTCAAGTGAATCGTTCCCACTGTCAAGACGAGGTCGTTTGCGGGTGGAACGTGGGTCTGTATCTTCCATGAGTTCGTTCGGAGACGTGGGGTCAACTTCTCTTGAAGCAGCAATTTGTGAGCAGCTAGATATATCTAGCGGGCAAGCTGCCATGGCATCTTCCGTCAGAAATGGTTATCCAGCGTATCCAGAAAAAATATGGGTTTCCGAAAGCCTAAGGACGCGGGTTTTGGGGGGTAAGTTGGACGGAATGGCCCGTCTGGGAGAACTATAGCTGCGTACACTTGGGCTTGGGAAATTGCGTGACGAGAAGACTAATGCGTCATTCAGTCGTGTAAACCGTCGGGAGGACGAAAAGGTAAAAAGATATGGAATGGTGGGGTGGAAGACGCCAATTATGGAAGATTTGAGGCAGCTGAGTTTCCAAACGAATTCAAGTTGCTTGGTCCAAGGGTGGCACGCGGCGAGAAGCGACCAGATCAACAAGCGGAAGGAAGAGCTGCCGGAAGATAAAATCTTCAAGCTAGGGTGACGACAAAGGAAAGATTGAACGTGTCTCGAACTGGCATGGCCTTGATGCGGTGCCTAGCCTTGTCAACTCAATAAAAATGGCCTTTGAGGTGATGGGTTGTGGAGGTTGATGGGAATGAACAGGCTGCTATCTATTTTATCGAAGGAAGTGCTCTGATTGGCTAAACCTTATTGGAGCTACCCGGCGTCCGTTCATTTCATTGGCCACCGGGCGCCCAGTGAGGTGCGATATTTCAGTGGTATACCGTCATTCTGCTTAGTCACAAATATCTGCACTGCTGACGTAACTAACTAGCTATGTTTGAATTGGGTTGGAAAGTCGCAAAAACTTGTCATGTACTAGAGAAGTCCGGAAAACCACCCTTGCAATCTATCATTACGGGATAAATACTCCGTATGGTTGCCTTGGCTTTTTGAACATTGATTTCTTTGAGCAATGTGAGTTTGAACCCTGTGTTGTGAGGTCATTAATGTTCAGCTATTCTAGTGGCAGTTCTGGACCCAAGAGACAGACAGGCACAGCGAAGCCATGCTAAAGAGAGGCAGGATGACTGATGGAAGACAAAGCATGTTCGCATCCTGGCCTTCTTGCTGCTGTATCACCCTTCATGAATCTTCACATATCACGGTTATTTCATTCTGCAGAAGGGTGCTGAAACACACACAGCTTGCCCCACAGTCAATCTTGAATTGTTCTTTGAAATCTCTCAACACATACTCCGTACACGGAAAGGTAGTTATACCTGCATTGTTTAGACAGCAAAATTTAAACATAGACAGCATGATTTTACAGCAATGCCTCTACAACAGTGCTACTCTGTTGCGGCGGGCCTTCTCTTGCGATTTTGTGTTGGCCGAGCTGTATTGGTCTGAGGGCCAGGGTCCCCGGGCATGGTTTCGGAGCCCTGCCTGCAGGTGAAGATTGGAAGGACAGTTATGTATCTCTCCGACCCAGCTCTTTCCTGCAGAACCCCATGCTCTTGGCATGCCCTGCAACAAGCAACCCGTTTGGTCAGACAAGCCTTTGTTGAGGAGGGAGGAACTGTCTTTGTAGACCCTGGAAATGTTTGCTAAACTATTATAACTATGTACTACCTACCTACTAAGGTAACTAGTTAAGTTACATGCAAACAGAAATTGAATCTCATTGCCAAGTCAACACAAATTAACTACCACCCCACCTGACCTGGCCTTAGCAGAAATGCTTTCAAAAGTGAAAGCCGCAAGATTCAAATTATTCCCCAAAATTGACTTGAACTCAGCCTAGCCAGATGCAGTTTCTCACAGAAAGTTATTGGGGACAAAATTGTTTGCTTGTTTCCAATCAAGAACAACAAAATAGATCCTAGAATACTTCAGGTCAGGAATTGCAATAGTTAGCTACAATAACTGTTACTTTTTAATGTGGATCAAGATTGAGTTTCCCACCAATCAGTGAACTGGAAATTCTTCCAAAAGAAATCCTTTGTTCCAATCAAACATCAATTATAATTTCAAGATATCAAGCAGTAGTTCTGGACTTCACTATATCGTATCTCAACACCAAAATGGCTGGCGAAAGAATGACCTCTGGCTCCATGTATAGTTATATTGACCCTTTCAGAATATGCTTTGGGTTACTCTGCTGAAACTGACTTTTGCAGGCCAGATGTCCCACCGGAACACCAGGCAGTTATCTTAGATCTCCTTTGTAGGTATGAAGATGGAAAAAACTATCAATCCATTATCGTCTGAATCAATTGGGATCGGTGTTTCATAGTTCAGGCCGTTTGCATATTTCTGTGCCCAATACAGGAGAGAGAGAGAGAGAGAGAAGAGAGTCTCAGGAGCTGACTTTTTGACGGTTCCAGGTTGCTCTCCCCAATAGGAGAACATCGAAGTGAACTTATTCCATCGCGCGGTCGCCGCTGGAGAAAGCGGAAGCGTAGGAAGATGTCTTCTGTGGAAAATCAAGCCGCGACCTCTGGAGACCCCAATCCGCCAGATATATTGAAGTATATTACAGTGGGCTTCAATTCCACGATGCGGAGCCTCGAATCCATGTGCAAATATTCCTCCCTCGCCGAAACCAAACTTTGTTCCAGCAGCAAAGATCAAACGGAGATTGAGCAAATAGCTCCCCGCCAAACGCAAGACGAGCTTGTTGCTGTGTTTGTCTGTCGTTCAAACTTGCCTGTTGCCGTTTATGCCCCTTTGCCGTTACATGTTGCAGCTGCATCCCAAAATCTGCCCTCTGAGAAAAAGATTAGGCTGGTAAATCTGCCAAAGGGCTCAACTATGCGTTTATCAGAAGCTTTAGGCTTGCCGAGGGTAGGTGTTGTCGGGATAACTCGGAGCTCTTCAGCTTCAACCCTTGTAGATTATGTTCAACAAAATGTGGCCCCATTTGACCTTTCAAGTACAGTATGTGAAATCTATCCTGTTGCGTGAATCATAAGCGGATCTCTAACATAAAACGTTACAAGCCTCTTTCTTGACATGCAGCATCTATACATGAAGGTCTGCAGGACTACTCCTCTCGCGCGTCTGCCATCTCGCTCTCCAGACGGCGGAGGACCCTTGCAGGATTTCCGGCTGCTACGTGGAACGGAGGTATATCCTAAATGGCCATTAACACTCGTCAAATATACACCGCCAAGGAGGAGCATACTCGAGTAACAACGCTACCCGCCCCAATCGTGGCCCCTTTGCCGATCGTCACGCCAGGCAAAATAACCACGTTACCGCCGATCCAGCAGTCTTCGCCAATATGAATTTCCTTTCCCAGCTCGGGCCCTTTTGTCCCATTCCTGAGTGCCGGGTCTAGAGGATGGGTTCCACTATAGAGATTTACATTGGGACCTAGCAACGTTCTGGCCCCGATTGTTACCAAACAGGTGTCGAGTATTACACAGTTGAAGTTGATAAAAACGCCCTGCCCAAGCTTCACGTTGAACCCGTAGTCTATCCGAACCGGCGATTCGACCCAGGGTTCATCCTCAAAGAGCTGGCTGTCGGCTACAGGATTCTCGGCTGGAGGTGGTAGAGGTCGTTCGTCCTTGGTGATGCTATGCTAGTCAGCATCTTTTTCGACGTCGAACAAGCCTTGAACGAGCGTAAGATGGTTAAAGTTGGCATGGACATGCGAATCAAAGCAAAAGGGCATATTTAGCTTAATTGCATACGGTGTGGTGTGGAATATTTGTAAAGAACATTCTTAGCAACCTCCGGCGGTATAACCACTCACTCTCTCCAAAGTTCTACCTGCCGTCGTCGAGATACCTCGCCGGCGTTATTGAATCTTTCACAAGCGTATTTGCACCGTGCCCTAGCCGCCACAAGATCCGGAGTAAAAGCATGGTACAGCTCGCCCCTGAGCATCCTCGCCTTGTTTTCAGTCGAGTCTTTAACCTCAACCATGATGACCAAATTGTGTCCGAATGATATGCTGCAGTCACAGCAAAAGAAGAGAAGATGTAACTATCGTGTGCGGCTCAACCCTTCACGCGTCATGTCCCACGCTAGGTGTGGGCGGGGCACTAAACCAAATCCGGCTGATCCGGGCGATTAGCTCGATTACATAATGCTTGAGCTCTGTTCGCATTCATCTGATGCTTTCGCCGGCTCGAAGAAACAATATCGTATTGTTCTCTGATTTTAAAATATCCTTTCTTTGTCTTCAAATCCTGCATGAGCAAAATGCTCTGAGAGACATGTCTGCGGGGAGCATCTGTCCCCTTTCTTCGTTCAATTGTAAACTCCATTTCTCCTCACTAACTATTTAATCGCCCGTCGCTCGCTTTCTTTTCATTCTTGGATGCCTCCACGTCCTATTCTTCTAGAAGATTATCCCAATTGCACCGAACAGGACATCATGGAGCCTGCAGCGTACTCTACTTCCTCGACCACTAGAACTGGATCTCCATCGCTCAATGGCTCTGTTACACCGGTGCTTGACGGGCAGCCACGTCCAAACTACCAACCCTATCGCCCCGGCGCTAACAGGCCTCAAAGCATTGACACAGCGTATCTTCCCGGTGGAGAAAAATCTCTCTCAGGCATATCCGTCCGCTCATTTCTGCTCGGCCAGGTTGCAGGCACCTGCGTCGTTCTAACCGTGTTGCTCTACACATTCTCCAACCCGCTTTGGCGCGTTCCTTTCTTCGTCGCATCGTTGGCCTTCTTCCATTTTCTCGAATACTACATCACGGCTCGTTATAACAATCCGTTTGCCACGGTCACCGCGTTTCTCTTGACTCAAAATGGTGCTGCGTATAACATTGCCCATGGATCGGCAGTCGTGGAGTGTCTACTCGCTCATCTATTCCTCCCTGACCGGTACTTCGAATGGACGGCTGCAGTCATCGGCGGGGTAAAATATCAAGTGATTCTGGGGCTAGTGCTGATGGCCGTGGGCCAAGTCGTTCGGTCTTTGGCGATGGTACATGCGGGCGCTGGTTTTACTCATACTATTCAACACCATCGCAGGGAGGAGCATCGGCTTGTAAAGGATGGGATCTACAGCATTTTCCGGCATCCAAGCTACTTTGGATTTTTCTGGTGGGGTTTAGGCACGCAACTGGTGCTGGGAAATACCATCTGCTTCTTGGCTTATGCCCTCGTGCTTTGGGAGTTCTTTTCGTCGCGGATTCACAGTATGTTTTGACATCCTTCATTCAAGTTGGGCCAGTTGCATTCATGCTAACAACTTGGCTTATCTAGAGGAGGAGAAGCTATTGATTGACTTCTTTGGCCAGGAATATGTTGAATATCGAAGTAAAACCTGGGTTGGGATTCCAGGTATCCCCTGAATCATTGTTTCATTCAGCTTCAGGGTTTTGTGAAAGTTGTCATTTTGTTGATCAAAACTGAATTGAGTTCTATGTCCATATTTTCCCCTTGTTGGTCCAAGGTATTATTCACAAATGGATTTCCACTCAGGTTGTGATGGAAATGATCAAGAAACTCATGACTCTCTTGATAATTGGATTTCGTTTGTTGCATTCACCAATACAAACTTGCATTGCTCCTGAAAATCTGGCAGGGGGTTACTTGGTTGCAAATGAATGCAATCATGATTTTACCGTATCCTATTTCCCTTTGTGTTCCTGGTATCCAAGGTACTCTTGTGACTGTACGGCCATCCAACGTTTTTGACGACATATCCAGTCATTCCTGAACCAAGTGACAGCCATGCCGATGTCATGATTGACCAGGATATAATTCTCTTTCTCCACCCATTTTTTCTCCTTCAGCTCTCCCTCTGCAGTCAAGTTTTCCCTTCCACCAGTTGATATCCTGTTCACCATTCTTATCAATCACAGAACATATCAACTCTCCACGCCTCAATCACTTGGCTATCTAATTCCAAAACAATCTAACCTCTAATCTACTTCTCCTCTTCCAAGCACACGTCTTGTGCCTTGTGCCAAATGTGCCAACTCCGGACGCACCTCCACACCGTCTGCAAATGCGAAACCCACTATATTCGACTCTGCAGCACCTTCAAAATCCCACCATGTCCGTCCTATCCCTCCCAAGAGTCTAACTTCGTCCAAGTCCGCAACTCCTCCTTCGTCAACGCCACGATCTCCCGCTGTCCCAAGCTCGACAACTATCCCGAGATCGTGGATCCATACCCATGCTCCCAGCACTGGAACCTATTGGAAGAACACCCCCGTCTCTTATTGGGCCCGCCTCGGCGGTGCAGCCGACGTGCCTCTATCGCCGAAGAATCAGGGGCATGCGCAAAAGAAGATACCCCGATGGAGCTTGACAGCGAGCCGAGTATCGAGTCGGGACATGCTTCGAAAATCCTAGGCGAGAAGGAAGGTTCAATAAATCAGCAAACCTCCGGCAAGAGACAAGCCGGTAGTGCCACCCATCGAAATCGCCGTTGTCGTGAAGAAAAAAAATGTTTGGGATTCTGGAATCTCTGGGGTTTACTGGAGTCGTGAACGATGATGTCTGGGCCCTTTACACATGTTGCAGGGATGCTGTGATAAAGCCCACTAGACGTGCTGAAAGTGACAGGCAAGGGTGATTCAGATCCCGTAGCCTCTACCTACTCGGCCTTTTGCTCAAGGTTATTGTGGAGGCGAGAAAGGAAAGTCCGCTTCACTTCAATACAGGAACGCAACCCTTCTGAGATATACTGGAAGTCGATACTCTTGAGACCAACTGAGAGAGAGGTGATACTGGGAGGAAACTTAAGGATTATTCTGCCTCAGTCAACGTACCAATCTATTTTGTCCAAACATCTGAGATATTGAAAAAAAAATTGGTATAGAAATCTCAATTATCAAAGCTTACTCTCCCTTGGCTCAGCTTCTCCAACCTCCAACGCCCCGCTCATATATGGAATTTGCACGTCTTCTTCCGCTCCAAAAAGCACCTTCTCTCTACCACCCCTTGTGCTCCACCAAGTTACGCAGAAGTAAGCCCTCTCAACATCCATCTCCCCATTACTCAGCATGTCCCAGAATCTTTCCTGGCATGCACTTCTCATAGTGCGGTCTTGGATTTGGCTAATCAAATGGGCGCTCAAATTTAACCATTCTTCTAACGCGTCAACCCGAAGAAAACAGAGGCAATCAATTATAGTAAGTGTAAGAACTGCTTGTTCGGAGAGTAAAGGCCCTTCGGTGGGTGTAGGGTCGGCAGTGACAGTTGGGTGTGGCAAAGGGGTCGTGGGTGCGGTCAGCGCCCGATCATACAGAAGCTGTAGAAGAACGGACGGGAGTAAAGGCTGGCTGTTTGCTAATGGTGACGGCGGGGCGGTAATCTGGAGAATTGTTTTGAAAGCCAGCCTAAATTGTCTAGAAGACAGATTCTGGGGGAAAACCTGTTCCAAATTAGTTATTACTCGCGAACACAGAAATGGAGAGACAAGTACATTAAATAGGGTATCAACGTAGTATGGCAGGTGTTTAACTGCCATGTCAGCACTCTTTGGAGCAGCGAGTACAGCTAACACAACACTGTGGGCGGCTTCGAAAATCTCAAGAAGATTATTATTGCCGCCGGCTGAAAGGTAAGGCAGCGCCGCAGATATTAATAAGCGCTCGTTTATATCGGGTGAAAGAACAAGAGTAAAATGCTCAGCAGTATTCAAAAAGAATAAATCCAAGCATCTGTCCACCGGATGTTCCGGAATTTGACCGCTCTGCGATGGTTGGATACTTTCCAGAAACTCTTGTGCCAGTGTCGGGTACTGTGATAGGATATCAAGGGAAGTCAAGTTGATAAAGACGAATTGGGAAGAGGAATTATGCCCTATTCGACTTGTTATGAAGGAGAGATTCCGAAGTACCTGAAGGGCTTTTGAGGCGAGGAAAGGGGCGACTGTATCTGTTAGGAACTATGCAGCTGCATGACATAGGATTGGACATACATCTATCAGCGGCTAAAACTGGGTCGTTTAGCACTCTACCCAGGGCCGCTCTCAGTACAATGATTATTGAAAACAAGGAGGTCTTCAATAATCGCCATAGTGTAGGAAATGTTGATTTCAGCGTAACCTCGTCAAGAAACTCAGTTTCTTCCGACACATCCACCTCCGACAACTTGTTTTGGCGCCATTGCACAAGCACCGTGCGAGAATATTCGAGCAGAAGATCAACAAGTTCAACAACCAGAGCTTGATTCTGGACATTGTCAACAGAATGCGCTATCAACCGAGACAAGGGCCCTAGAGATGTTATAAGTGGCCTCGATAGTATGCTATTAACCTGACGGAATGTTGAGGAGTTTTCTGGCCAGGCAAATTTCTTCTGGGCGACCTCTCGAACATCCTGGTCGATCACTCCCAAAAAGTAACCCGAACTCAGACCTTCCTCGGAAAAAAAAGCACAGTCAACGACAATGGGAAGAAGGATGTCATAATCGATCTGACTTCGTTCCCAATCCGACAACAGATCGAATGTATAATTCAAGATCAATACAATGGTCTGCGCAGCCAGTTTTGGAGAGCCTTCCAATTCTGCCAACGAAAACTGCAACGCTTTGACCAAGGCTGACTCAAGCTTCTTCCTCCAATGCAATGATAAGCTCTGGCGATTCTGTCCTTCAAATCCTAACAGCACACCTCCAAGGAGCAGGAGATGTCTCCATCTTGGAGACTTGTCGTCGGCGCCGTTGACCACCGCTTTCAGCCATTCTTCTCGTTCGAGTCCGCGCCGCTGGAGGTACGGTGGGGCTGGACTGTGGGATGACTCGTGTTGTATGATGGTAATAGCCGCGCTGTTGAAGACGCCGACCAGCCTGCGGCACGTCTGAAGATCCACTTCTCCCTCCCATAAAGCCGGACAGCATAGCAATTGCGAGGATAGGAGCGATACGTTCAAAGGGTTCGTAAGAAGTGATAGAAGGCCAGTCGCGGATGGTAGTAGCCTATACTTACCATATTAGTGCACGTTTTAAATGGCAGAAATGGGGATTGTCCATATATTACCTATAAGCATCTTCAGGCTCAGATGCGGTTTGCAGTGATCGTAGGAGAGTTGAGAGGGATCTCTCAGTACCCATCTTGTAATCCGGATCCAGCTAGTGGTGTCTAGCTCATGCAATACCTAATAAGACGAGTCCTCTGGAGAGTTCGTGGAGTCGATGCATTGAAGCAATGAATGGGAGAACGTAACTACGCCTCCTGATGGCTGTGACAGGAATTCCCCCAGAATCGAGACCAAGAGAAATTGGCCGAGGTTAACAGCTTAGCTCGTTAGTTATATAAGCAGAACAGAGTTCACGTGCAGTGGATTTGATCGAACCTTAAAGGCAGCTGATTAACTACCCTTTTTGGGCAACAAGTTTATTACCTACTGGGCTTACTTTTCAATGAACGAACTCACCGGCCGATGGGAGAGTGCTTCAACTACATGCGACGATGTTTACGCCGGTAGACTATCACGTACCACCTTTTCCCTCTCTCTACTCTCCCATCCACCCTTCTCGCGGCGAAGCCAAATACCTGCGACTTACAAGTGACGTTTGGCGGTTTACGCTCTTCTGGACACTCATACTCTACGGCGGAGCGCATATCACTGCATCCTTAATTGTCATTTCTACACAATGGCGCTGCTGGAAGATTGTATGGATGGTGCCCTTTGTTTACATTGTGATCGGTGGTCTGGAGGGCTTGTTAGCGGGAAGCGTGGTAGGCCTGTTGTGAGTATCGGGATAGATTCTTTGACTTGTGATTTTGCTTTTTATGGAACCACCGTAGTTAACTAAAATGATAACATAGGCTCGGAGCAGTCTACGAGGCCGGGAGTTTCAAGATGTCAACTTGGTTACCGTTTGTATGGGGTTGCATCAATACCTTAGTTCTTATCCTTTCTAGTTTCTCTTTCCAAGGTGGACTCTGAAATATCGAAGCCCGTTGCATATGCATATATTCTAGCCGCGAAACCAACTTAGATCTGCGATTTTGGTATCTTGAAATACAGGCACCAGTCCAGACCGAGCCTATCTTGAAGCCAACCCTCCGACTTTACACGTTGAACAGAGCACCGTATAACTAAACGCCGCCTAACTTGACATAACATTCACAAGCCATATTGATGCATAAATAAGGGTTATCAGAAACCTCGACACATTTCCAGGTCCAAAGAATCTTATTTTTGAGGTCAACCGGTTTAGGGCCATTATATTGTTATCTTGGCTGCTGAGGCGCAGGTTGCGGCAGGAACATTTGGTTCGGAAACTGCGGGAAGTTAAGGTTTGGCGGGAAAGGACCGGGCATACCTGGAATGGGAAAGTGCATCTGCCCGGGATTCTGAGAAGGCGGGAAATGTTGCGGAGGAGGTATTGCACCAGAAGAAAGTATAGCTGCTAGGCGACCGGGATCCATATGGGGCATGGATGAGGGCATCTCAGGGGGAGGCGGTTGTGGAGGCGGATATGCACCGCCGATGCCAGGGATTAAACCCGGCAGGCCGGAACCGTCTTGGGGTGGCATACCCTGAATTCCAGGCAACAGTGATTCCGTGGGTCTTTTCTGGTCGACAAGACCCTCGGCTTCATCCTGCATCTCTTGCTCCTCCTCTTCTCGCATTTGCCGGCGACCGAACCCGCGACTCCAAGTGCCTTGAGCTTCGGCGGCTTCTTCACCAATGTGGAATCTGTCTTTCAAATAGGCAGTCTCGCCAGGTCGTGCCCGGGACCAAAAGCGTGTGAAATTGTCCTTGGACCCAGAGGCCAGGATATGGCCAAGCGGATGCCAATCAAGCGACCAGATGGTAGAGCCGTGAGCGAACTGTGTGCGATGGGCCGGGAATATCGCTTGGGCAGGAGTGTTGCTGGGGTCGGTGGTATCGTAAGGCGCGACGGTGGGAACCTGTCCAGTCGGCAAATTGGGCTCATCTAATAGGTAGTGGTGTAAAGATCCATCCTCACTCCCTGTTGAGACCAGGGTGCTGTGAATTGGATGCCAAGTCAGTGAAGAAATGGGCTTCTCGTGGCCTCGTAGAATGCAGATATCACGCATCATTCGTAGATCAAAAATGCGCCCGGTTTGATCCCGGGAAGATGTGGCAAGAAGGTTGGTGTTTACTCGAGAGAATTTCGTCGTCGTTACTGTATTCTTATGGCTGTGGAGGGTAGTAAGACATCTTCCCGTTCTGGGGTCCCAGAATTTGACCTGGTGGTCTTTAGAACCCGATACGAGCAGTCCTTTTGTAGGGTGCCAATCGCACGATTTGACATCCCAGCCATGACCATTTAACACCAGTTCGCAGGCCCCAGCATTGAAATCGAATATTTTAAGTGTCGTGTCGTCAGAAGCGGAAAGAAACCTGGTATCGTTGGGACACCACGCCAGATCCCGGACGGCATCGTGGTGAGCGTCATCTACCGTCTCAACGTTGTTAAAATTAGGTCGCCAGTATTTAACATCACCCTTTTGACCGCCGGATATCAGCCATTCGTGACTGTTCGACCATTCCGCAGAGGTGACTCCCGCCTGGTATTGATCATAATGGGCCTGTGGGTTGTAAGGTATCAGTTAAACGGGCCATGTTCGCAGGACCTTTACGGATCCAAAGAGTTCTTACATCCATCACCGTCTCGAAGTTGAAAGCCGTTCCGTTCCACAACATGAACTCGCCAGTATGCCCACCAGTCAACAGTCGTCGGCCCTCAGGCGTCCATCTCACAACCGTAATAGGTTTCTTCGACTTCCCGATCGACTGGTGTAGGTGGCGTACGGGAATCGTATCTGCAGGGGAATGTATGGCCGCGGAAGGAGGAAGCATCTAACAACGACAACGCCCGTCTGTTTAATATCTAGGAATCTCAAAATGAAGCCACTGTCCGGGGGGTTCGATCAGAAAAACTCACATCCACGACATAACTGGCACTCGGCCGTTCCCACTCTAGCCGGTGGCATCCCTTGTATTTCGGCTGCCGTACGCGCATCCATTGTACCAGCGATGAGCTGTAGTCTGTAACGGGTCCTGGCGTGCTTTATCAGAATGCGGGATTTCGGGAGTGTGGGAGGAGCGGCTAAGATACTTACTTGGTCTGCGCGGTCCTAGCGATCGGGGTGCGAAATGCGACTCCGTCGCGCCTTCATCGTAGTATGCCATAGTTAAATCTCCTGAAGAGGTATTCCGTGTGGAATCCGGGAATAACCACGCTGGCGAAGAGGTTTATTGCTCAACCGGACGGGTCGTCTTCAAGACAAAAAATAAGAAATCAGGATAAACCCAGCAATAGACAAGACCGAATTAGGAAAAAGAAAAAGAAACAGGGATATCACAGTTCCATTAGATAGTTAATTGAGTGTCAAATGGGTAAAACGCTTCAGTTTCCACGCAAAAGAAGCTCAACAAGAAAACATCAAGCTAGCAAGCTTGGCCCAAGCCCAAGATCGTTCTTTTTTTTAATCGCCACACCCAGGTTAACTTGCTAGCGTTGGCCCTATCTAACTTAACTATCAAAAACCAAGGACACTTCCCCTCCGCTCCATGGAACTATCGCTCTTCCTCTTGGTAAACGGTCATGAACGACCTGAATCCTTGCTGGGAAACGGATTCGAGCCGCTGGCGTACCATGACTGTGCAATTGCAAAAAAAAAAAACTCGCTGTCTAATTATCCTTCAATCTCTTCGTCACCTTGTGTGAGCTTGCGATCCCACTTTTCTTATCGCGGTAGTTTATCTACTGCCGTCCCAGTCTCCCACATGCTTGGAAGTCGACGCGAGATGAAAATATCCGCTTCCTATTAAACGGTTTCCTTTTTTTTTTCCCTCTTCGTGAAATCTCTTCGGATCTCATTGAACCGGAAAAAAAATGGCTCAGGTTGCAGCTTCAGTCACTTCCACTCCTCCGGCTTTTTCGAGCAGCAGCGAGATGCTCCCTACGCCTGCAGCAACCTCGGAAGAAGAATTCTCTCAGCCTCCCACATATCTGCCTGAAGGACCAACGAGAGCGACGCCTCGGACGAATCAAAGAAGCAAGTACCGCCATGTCACTGCATACCACTCAGAAATACGGCCGTCGTGCCTAAGTCGCGAATCAACGATATCACCAAGCTTCTTTGGATTCCGGAATCTCATGGTCATTGTGTTGAGTAGGTCCCGATGCCTCCGCGCTTCAATTTTGTGAAGAAAAAGCACTGACGAATCCCCATTGATGCAGTTGTTATGAACCTACGGTTGATCATTGAGAATTTCATGAAGGTTTGCTGATGTTTTCGACCTGGAAAATCTCTCAGACTTTTACTGACCAGCGAATTAGTATGGCGTTTTGATATGCATCCACTGCCATGATTACCGGGAACAAGATATCGTCCTCGGAACTCTCCTTTTCTCGTTGGTCCCATGTCATCTCTTCATAGCATACCTCATTGAGCTGGTAGCCGCGCAACCAGTGAATAAAATAATCGGCCGTCGTAAAAAGACCGACGACGAACCGGTCGAAAACGAAGAGCAGAACCAACCGGCCGTTCATCATGCGTGGTCATATATCGCTATCGCCCATACGGTGAATGCGACGCTGTGCCTCTCGCTGACATCGTATGCTGTCTATTTCTACATCAATCACCCAGGCATCGGAACTCTGTGTGAGGTCCATGCTATTATCGTGTGGTTGAAGATTTGTTCCTATGCATTCACGAACCGAGATCTTCGCCACGCCCTTTTGCATCCGTTCCCGGAAAGCAATCTTCCAAAACTTTATGATTCTTGCTCTTACCCGCATAACATTTCCGTCAAAAACCTCACGTACTTTTGGCTGGCGCCCACTCTCGTATATCAACCGGTATATCCCAGAACAAGCTATATCCGATGGAATTTCGTCGCGAAACGAGTTGCTGAATTCTGCGGGCTCGCCGTCTTTATGTGGATCATATCCGCGCAGTATGCATCGCCAACCCTGTTGAATGCACTTGAAAAAATCGCGCTGCGAGAATGGGCGTCCATTGCGGAACGCGTTATGAAGCTTTCGACGATTTCCCTTGTTATCTGGCTTGCTGGATTCTATGCCTTGTTCCAGTCGTTCTTAAACGCGCTCGCAGAAGTTCTGAGGTTCGGCGACCGCCAGTTCTACACGGATTGGTGGAACAGTCCAAGCGTCGGTAGGTACTGGCGGACGTGGAATATTCCTGTGTACCAATTTATGAAACGCCACGTCTTCTCGCCTCTTGTCGCGCGAGGATGGAGTCCCTTCACAGCCAGTGTTACGGTTTTCACGGTCTCAGCGGTGCTGCACGAGTTGGCAGTGGGTATTCCCACACATAATATCATCGGTAAGATCTCCCTTTGAGTTCTTTCCCAGTCTGTCCCCTCTGCAAGGCGGTTCTGACACGTGGACAGGTGTCGCATTTGGCGGTATGATATTGCAGCTCCCACTTATAGCAGTGACTCTGCCGTTGGAGAAGATGAACAGCCAAGCCGGCAGGGTTATGGGAAATGCTCTCTTCTGGTTGAGCTTCTGCCTGGTCGGTCAGCCACTGGGAGCGCTGCTGTATTTTTTCGCCTGGCAAGCCAAACATGGCAGTATTAGTAAAGTGTCTATATAGCCGGTGTACTTCCTTTTCTTTTCCTTCGGTGGAATGTACTCTGTAGTTCTTTCTCTTTTTTTTTGGCCTGTTTTTTGCTCTGTATAGAGCGAATTGGATAACTAGCACTTGGATAGGTTCAAGGGGTTATTATGATCAGCAAAAGGGCAGCAGCCAACCTGCTTTTTGGATGTTTAGTTGCGTTATTTTGCGAAAAGAATGCCACTCGATCTTTCCCTGTCCTCAAATGCAGATGGCCCGTATAACTATGAGATATTTATGTATGTTACGTTTGAAAAAGGAGATTCCATGTGAATATTTCGGTCTTGTATCTGCTCCGGATCCGGGGTTTGCGCAGAGCAACCGGCGAAACGGGGCCGGTGTTTTGGCTTCGTGGGCCACTTGTCCTGAGCGGAACAATACAACTCGCCGTGTCCGCCAGAGGTCTGAGGCTTCCCATTCGCTGAACGGAGAGTCTCTGTCTTGTCGATTCTAGGCAGAATCATTTCGAATACGACTTCCCCTCATGTACAAAAGCTGAAGTGGATGAAATTGCTTGCCTAGTGATGAAAAGCAGCGTTTGGCGTTGTTGTTCTCCACGCAGATGATGCTGATTTTTTCGCGTCGGATGTGCGGGGGCGGCCCAAGTTCAACTAAGCAAGGAGTGGTACAAGCATTGATTTCAAAGCATTTTCACCTTCAAGAGAAATATAAAGCGATAGGAGACCTTTTCTCCAACCATCTTCAAAGCCACTTCGTTCCTCCGTCCAAGGTATTCCGAGCTCTTGAAAGTCTTACATACATAACTTATACATACACCCCCCATCTGCTCCTCTCCGCTACAGCTCTTGAAGCAGTTATCATCCTCAAAAACAGGACCAATGGCGTTGACATTCACCGTGCCAAATGACTATGGGTAGGTTTGTTTGGGCTCTCCTGGAGTGCATCAAATTCACCTGCAGCTATGAAAACTTCCCTTTGCTGATCAATTGTTCGCAGCAATGTTGCCATGGTCGCCCTCGGCGCGATTCCCTTACTCGCCTTCGTCCACGGTAACATCACAAACAAGTTCCGTCAACGTGCAGGAATCAAATATCCTCACGCCTACGCAACCCAAGAGCAATGCGCCAAAAGCGTAAGCTTTTTCTTTCTCATCCTCAAATCTCTTCCCATACCCGTCGTCTAACTATGTCCTTTTTTTTTCGCACCCACAATAGCAAGCAGCTGAACAATTTAACTGCGCTCAACGCGCACACGCCAACTTCCTCGAGAACATGTCGCAAACCATGATCTCTATCCTCGTCGCTGGCATCAAGCATCCACGCCTCGCCACGCTCCTCGGATCAACATGGGTGGCCCTCAGAGTACTGTTCATGGTCGGATATGTCTATTCGGGCTCGAAGAATGGAAGTGGGCGCTACATTGGTATTCCATTCTGGTTTGTGCAAGGTGCACTTTGGGGAGTCAGCCTTTTCGGAATGGGATTCCCTGGGTATGACTGGATTCTGAGGAACTAGTGGGCCGGCCAAAGGATATTATTTCGAGGTTTGGTTCCTCGTGTAACTGCGGTGGTTTGTGTATTACCGCATGTTGGTGTAGCTGTACGAAAGTAAATGGCGTAACATTTAGTTTTTGAACATAATGATAGAAACGATAGATTTCTTACTTCATAACCAGCAGAGTGTGAAGAGAAAATCCGGCAGCAGCCTTTTTGAGCCGAGAAGATGTCATTCGCAACCTTCGAAGCCCACATCTCGACGCAAAACCCCACCAAAGAGGAAAAAATGCGACGGCCGTGTCTCTGTCGTCACGAAACACAGATCATAAAAGACCAACTATTCACGCGCAGACGAGGCACTCTTTATATTCATCTACCAGTGCAAGCCCTTGATACCTCTAATTGATAGATTGTCTACCGCCCATGGCCTCCAAATCCCATTTACCGTACGAAGACCGTGCGCGGGATCACCCCAACCCGCTTGCAAGACGGTTATTCCAGATTGCAGCCGAGAAGCAATCAAATATCGTGGTATCGGCGGACGTCACGACTACTAAAGAGCTTCTAGACCTGGCTGACAGTATGACCCAATCGAATCCATCTGTTTCAGTCCGATCCCCTTATCCCTCCGCCCCCCCTCACCTCTCGCCGGCATACCACGAATACCAAATACTAAAAAAAAAACTTCCACAATGAACAGGACTCGGTCCCTACATCGTCGTTTTCAAAACCCACATCGACATCCTCTCCGACTTCTCCCCCCAAACCACCTCCGCACTCCAAACCCTTTCCCAAAAACACAACTTCATAATCTTCGAAGACCGAAAGTTCGTTGATATCGGCAGCACGGTGCAGAAGCAATACCACGGCGGCGCCCTCCAGATCTCACAATGGGCTCACATCGTCAATGCCACCGTGCTTCCAGGCCCGGGCATCATCGAGGCCCTTGCGCAGGTTGCGTCCGCACCGGACTTTCCCCACGCCGCAGACAGAGGGCTCCTGATCCTGGCGGAGATGACATCGAAGGGCAGTCTGGCCACTGGGAAATATACAGAGCTGTCAGTTGAGCTGGCGCGGAAATATAAGAGCTTTGTTCTGGGGTTCGTGGCTACCAGGTCGCTGGGTGGGGTTGAGACGGCTGGGAGGTCGGATGATGAAGACTTTGTCGTCTTCACGACTGGTGTGAATCTTGCCTCCAAGGGTGATGCATTGGGACAGCAGTATCAGACTCCCGAGTCAGCTATTGGAGGCGGGGCAGATTTTATCATCAGTGGGCGTGGGATATATGCTGCTGCTAACGCTGGTGAGGCTGCTCGGCAATATCAGAAGGCTGGCTGGGATGCTTATCTGAAGCGAGTGGGTAGATAAGATGGGGGAAATTTTGATGCAGATCTGCTCAGAATATAACCAAAAGAGAGGCACCAAGGGCCCCCGAACGCTTCGAGAATGCCTTGACAAGTAGTCATATGATTCGATATTATCCGAGATCATGAAAGCGGCGCCCATGGGAAGAAAATAGCACCCAGAGAAGAGTGGCTACTAAGATACACATCTGCCTTCAGTTCTGCTTCGTACCATCTAATTAAAAAGGGGATAATACAAAGATATTCTAGCGCAGCTTCTGATGTATGAACCGATGTCAAAAAGGTTGCAGTATCGTCTTCAGTATTACCGAAATTAGCCAAGGCGTGTAGTCTCTTCACAGGCAAGTATGTAACTAAAGCCGACGGAAATCTGGGACGTGTAGAAAACAAATAGTAGTTATCAGATAACCATCTCTTGGCCGAGATTTGGAGTGATAGACAGAGACTTTTGAATCTAACTCGCTGTTGATGCAAGTTAAACAGGATGTATCTACACTGTCACAGCAACAATTTCAACCCCGCCAGGAGCTCGAGAGACTGGATAGCGGATCAATCGCCCGGTTTTAAACGGAATCTAGTTCTGATATATCAAGTTTATGCACGTCTGCGCATAGGCGACTCTCCCCCGAATGTCGGTGTAACTACTGTGCATACATACGTTTGTCCCTACAACTGTCCATCATCAGATTATTTTGATATTTTGCCTTGAGCTGTGATGAAGACAACCATGAACTAGCACCACCAAATTGGTCCCAGCCAAACCCAGGTCTCTGCCATTTGCAACGAGTATTAAAACACTGCTTGATTGATAGCGGTAGTTATGTATCGTGTGTCTTTGAGGTTGCTGGGAATTAGTTGATGAGGCGCCGTATCCGCAGTAGTTAATGGCTAGAAAAGCCAAACGCCGTGGCACTCGAGAAAACTCTCAAACAAAAAGCAATCTTTTATCCTCCCATGACCCTTCTCCGCAGTCAACCCCACCAGACGCTGATCCACGACCAACCCAGAGCAACAATGCTGGTTTTTGCGTCCTTGAAACAGAACAGACAGACGTACTGATTTACTGCCGAATGGCCAGCTCAAATCAACTAATTTTAGTAGCAGTCAGTCTCTTAACATGGGATGTTTCTCAGGATGAGATCGGATGCTCCAATTTTGGTTTTACCCGCCCGGTTTGCCCTTTGCCGTGGTTATAACGGAAGAAGAAGAGTGCTTGCTTCAAAAGGTTCTAGAGCAGGATCGTTGAAGAAGCTAGGAGCCAATCCAAAGCCAAAAACCCAAACTAACTCGGCTTGGTAAGTGCTTGTGATTGATGTCAACTATTGTAGTTTAGGTGGATCCGCATCTGCGTACTCCGTACGTGTAGTGTTTCCCTCTCTGTGAGAAAATCGCGCTCCATAGAACAATTCTGTTGTCATGGGCTATCCCGAAGTTACATACCGTGGGAAACTGCACACAGACACCCGAGTCCGAACTGATATGAAGTCAGGTAGGAGTTCTCTGGACTCAGCGATGGTTTTGTGTAGTTTTATCTACTCCGATCACGGAGTACGGAGTATTTTGTCTGTGGAAACTAGTTATTTCCCCGGTGCCGTGAGCCGAACGCTGCTTTCGCTGACAGGGAGCGATCTCGGCGCTAATGCACAATAGAATTTTGCAGTCAAGATCTGAGAATCTGGGCTTCCAGAACGTGAAGTTGCGAGCTTCTCTTCCCGTGCATGTAACCCTGTGACAACCTTGGTGGGTTCTTCATCCTGGTTCCGAATAGGATCAAACAACATACTGTGTATGTATAACTACCTAGTTAAGCAACCAGGGTGTTTGATAGTTCGAAGAACCCAAAGGACAAGAGGAGAGGGGTTGCCACTCCAGGAAGAAGTGCAATCCAGGTCGGGGCCCATTTTTCCTCCCCTGCATTCGTGGTCCACGTCGAAGGTGAATTTAGCGCCTGCGAGGACCCATCGTTGGGCGGTAATGGGGCGATCCATCTCCCGCACAACCTTAGAGGAATGGATCCCGCTGCTGAGATGCGATATGCTCCGCGGCAGATGATTCGTCCAGTCCCATGCAAGCCCGCTCGCTGTGGCTGTTGTCACGCCTGAGATTGGCGAGTTAACTTGACCATCATGTGGATTGGCCTGCGAGAACGTGGTCCGCTCTCGCTGCCGCTATGACAGCAAGAAGCCAAGCAAATTCAAAGGCAAAAAAAGCAATCACCGGTGAAAAAAAGGCCCATCCCATCGAATCAACGCTTGGAGGGAGTACCCCGCCCTTGAATCATGAAGCACCAGGACGATAATCGGGTCACCGCTCCTCAAACCCTTTTTATTATTTTTTATTTTTAAACAGAAACACGGCGCCTACCCAAACGTTGAGTCTTGTCCGGGATTGTTGCAATTTGCCTCGGGGGGAAGCGAGGCGCCAAACGGTGCTCAAACTTCTGTTTCAACCGGGGGACTCTGGCATCCAAGGCGTCATCTTAATAAGGCATCTCTATCTGCCTCTCTGTTTGATATTTGACTTCATCCTCCTTTGAATTGACATTAGCTCCTGGCTAGAGATATATTGTTCAGAAAGCGAACTTTTCTTTCTCTCTAACCACTTTCACATTACTACCAATAACACGCCAAGTTCACTCTTGCCGGTCTGTTTCTTCAGAAAGAAAAGAAAGAAAAACGCTTTTGCCTGGACTTTGACAGTGGCTTGAGTTGCCTACAAGTATGTCCAATATGAAGATAAAATCACATGCCGTTCCTGCTGACAGTTCCTGCAGCCTTGTTGTTTGCCTTGTTGTGTTTGGGCAGGCTCTTTAACTAGTTCAGTCCATCACCAGGTGCTACTTACTGGCAAACTCCATAAATATCAAAAAAGGAGCCACCCCCCACCCCGCTTTCAACCACACGGCAATGAAGCGGCATGGAATCACTCACATGCCCTAACAAGGACAACCTTAATGATGGCTTTACTTCAACAACCAGAGATCTTATCATTGCCCGTCAAATGCTTCACATCCCCACAGCCTTCCAATACGATGTTTCGACTGATGCCAAACTCGATATCCCCGTCTCTCCCTTTCTCTTAGCTCGTGCTCTTCCGTCACCCTTGAGCTTCGTCTCCGACACCAAATCCTTTTATACCGCGTTCGAAGTGACCAACATAACTGCACAGTCGCCAGACTCGCAGACGTCCAGTCCGCAGTTAACCTTTTCGGGGTATAGTACCGACGACGATTACGACGACGACGACATGCAAGACCTCATTGAATCTCTCGATCAGAGTTCCTCTGCCGTTCATAACGAGTCGCCCGCATCTATATTACCAGCAGCTTTAGAACAGGACTCAAAGAAGAATAGCAAGTCTAGAGAGGAGGCACCAGATTCCCCAAAAGACTCCCGGTTAAAATCTCACACCCCGACTACTTCCAGATCGTCATCCGTGTCTGGTTCGAGATCTACGGCACGTCGCAATCAAACTAATTCTTATCGCCAGCTCCAAGTTGCAAGAACTACATCTGAACGCCACTTCAAGTCCGATCGAGAGGGACGAGATCTGGTTGCACTACATCGTGAAAGCTGCCGTTTATTCGAATCTTTTGGTGTTACAACCAAATCGAAATCGCAACTGCCAAGCGATCCAGTGGACAAATCAGCGTGTCTGCTGGCTCGAACGTCTACAGACCCTGTACGAAACAGCTATACGACGAGAATAAGACGACCTGCTCGCAGAGGCTCGGCTGAATCGCCATCTCTTGTTCCACTTTTGCATCCCCACCACTCCCCATTATCGCCAGCAAGATCTGAAGAGCTTTCTCCGGACCAGGAAAAGCAAAGTCATTGGGACCCTGTCCCTGAACCCCAGTCAACTGATGACACACAGCCATCAAATACTCTGCCTGCATATAAAGTGATCCCTCCCACTGTGATTGACTGGACTTCTCCATCGACTCGCAGGCGTGAATACGAGAAGATTGATCGTTCCAATCGCGGGATCCGTGGAATGTGGAAGCGACTTGCTCCGAAATGGTGTCAAAGCAAGGGCCAGCGCATCCCGTTTTTCGATGAGGCCAAAGCAGGAAAGCAGCCGTATGAGGGCAGCGTGAGACGTTTCCGAATGGACATTCCCGATGAAGCTCCCTCCCTAGCCCGACGTACCCAGGCTACAGAGAACACCCTGAAGTCGAGATGCGCTGTGACAGAGACCACAATTCTTGCGGCCGATGATGACTCTGATAACCTTGAAAGGGCTAGAACTCTACACTGTTTTGGGTTCAGGCGAGGTTCTAAAGCATAACTGTTCTATTGGTTCCAAGCAATATTTGATTTTGCATGCCTTTGATGTTTCATGAGATACCCCAAACTTAGTACTACCATAGAGCGTTTATTGTCTGCTGTTCTCCTGGTTTTTTCTGGGCGGCATTGCCAATTTACAACATTACAGGAATTGTCTCTCACATCTCACGTTTATTGCCTGTGTTCCTTTTCCTAATTTGCATTTTCTTCATACACCAATGTTGCTTCAGGCATGAGACGCTGGAGCAGATGCATACTGTGGAGTTGATAATATTCCTCTTTCTCTCCCTCTTTCTTTGTACTTGGACAGTGGAAGCAAGTGTCAGTGAGGTTGATACTTTGGCTGCTGAGTCTGGTAGCCTCCATGCATAAAGACTATGGATTACGACAAATGATAGCATAAATAAAACAATGTCATGATCTTGCATATAATAATGGTATATCCCAAAGGAGCTAAATCCACCACGAGAACGCCAATGTTGAAAAGTACAGTTTTATGTATCCAAACGCCCTTTGCGGAGAAAAACCTGGCTCTGGATCCCGAACAAATGTCGGAGATGTCGCATGAAATTCGACAGATCCGTAGCACAGCAACACGCCCAAAACGATCATAACAGGTCGAAGTCGTCCAGTTTCTCTTGATACTGTAGAATGTTGCGTTTGATCTTGCTCGAATCAACCCACGTCACGTAGTCCTCCATATTTCTCCCAACCAAAAACGCAGGATCGGTCACGACCTCGGTTCCAACGCGCACATGACCCTGCTCGATGAACTTGACGGCCTAAAACAGATGGCACAAAATTAGCTCACTCGAGTCAATTCACCCCATATAACAACAAGCTCAGCGACTTTCGATAAGCGATCCATTTTTTTTTTTTTTTTTTTTTACACGCACCACCGACACATTCTCCACCATCCCCGTCCTCGCCATGAACACACCCAATCTCCTTCGCGCAATCGCACTGACGGTGACTTCCCTCTCCACCCTACTCAGTCCCGCACCCTGTTCCCGATTCTGCTTCAAGATGCCCATCGCCCATAGCTTCTCGAGCACCTGGGCCTCGATCTCCTTGCGGAAGGGCGAGTCCGGGTCGATGGTGGAGAGCTTGTGAGCGAGTTGGCGGAGGGAGCCGCAGAGGGTGTTGTATTTTTTGTAGTCTAGCGGGTCTTGGAGGTGGTAGCGCTGGCGGATGGTGGTTTCGCGGTGGTTGTTGTCGGATTTGTAGGTGTAGAGGTCGACTTTGCGGAGGAGTCTGGGGGCGAATTAGTTTTGGTGAATTCCTTTTTTTTTTTTGTGGTGAAATGGCGGATTGGGAGGATGGACTTACTTCTTTTCATGGTGCTTCAGTTTACGAACCATTGTGACAGAGTATCAGAGGGCTGCTAGGAGGGGAGAAGTGGACGTTTGATTTCTGTGAAGCTGTTTGATTTTTGTGATTTGCGGATTTTAATCTGATTTGATTTTATTTTTCTGCAATTTTTGGCAGTTCGGAAGCGGTGAGTTGTAGTTAAACTTAGCGCCAAGCCTTGAATTCTTGGCACTATTTTTCGCTGACAACCCTCCCTCTCCTCCCAAAAAGACGATTGACAGGATCATCCAAATGCAACTATGTATGAAACTCATGCTCTTTTCAAAAGTCAAGGAGTTTGTTCAACTTGATAGACAAGCTTTTCGCCGCTTACTCTGTTATCTCGCATCAGCTGCAAGCCTTCGAGCACTCCTGCAAGCCCATGTTTCTCAACTCGCGGAGGGTGGGGTATGATCTTCCGTGCTGCTATCAATTCCTCCGCGATTGACATTAAAAACCTGGCGAACTCGTAGCTTTCAGTGTCCGGTTGCTCAATCGGTCCGTCTTCTTCCATCTTGAACAGCTCAGCAAACGTGTAATAAGAATTGGTGAACCTGGACTGTACGACTTGCCGAGGCGAAGCTTGGGGCAGGAATGGTGAAGTATTTACACTCGGATTCAGAAGAAGTCGGAAGGAGAAGAAAAGAGCGCCTCTGCACAGATCCGAACCGTTTCGGGCAATGATATTGCTGTCCTAGGCGAGGTGAAGCTTATTATTTGTGTATTTCACGTATCTTGTGCCCGCATTGGGGATCGTGGTAATCAAACGCCGCACCGGCTCCCAAGCTTTTGACAAACGCAAAAATTGCGGGGTGAACAGGCTGTTATTGGTGTATATCCAGAGCTAGAAGTGTCAGTGCATTTTGGGTAACTAGTTTTGTTGTCAATTTTTCGAGACTTCTTTGGCAGCACCGCATGGGGATGACACGCAAATTTTGGCGAATTGGATCGCAAGGGCTTGAAAACCAGGTGTTGAAATAGGCCTTGGCAGACAGAAAGGTAACTAGCCTGCCTCTTCAAAACCCAGACGGTCTGGAAGCTTCGCCTGCAGGTCGCCTTTTGCCACAACGTATTCCGCAAATGCACCGCTCTTGGGGGCGAGAGGTTGCAACCGTGGACTGATCCGTAGACCCTTATCTCCCGGTCTGAAGGGTTTGGTGACGCCTCTGCCTATCGCTTCCACTACTCCGGTGTAGTCGCAGCAGCACCTGCGTCGATGTTCTCTTTATTCCGTGGAGTTGAGTGCTACGGCGACTGTTCTTACCAGGATGAACCGGTCTGGAGCGAATAGGATCCTGGGGATGGAGGCGACTCGTGCGTGGCCGAGCCCAATACTGACCAATGCTTTCTGGACTGCCTGGCTCGATAACCTCGAGTGCAAAAAACTTGTCTCGAGAAGCTTCAACTTGACCCGAAGAATTGGCTGTTGGAAAGACAAAAATCTCAACACCAAAAATGCCCCGTGTCAATGCCTGCATTTTTGTTAAAAAAAAGCGTTGCTGTTTACTGTTGATCTTCAAAAATGCCACGTTTGCCTTAACTAACTAGTTAATTACCCCTCTTTATTTTCCCCCCTTCGCTCGTGTTTCCAAGGCCTAGAAACTTGAAAGACAGCGGTCTATTCTGATCTCTGGGGTGTGTGTGCGCTGCTCTAAGAAAAAGAACGAGATCACTGACCATGGGTTGTTCCACAGGAATTGGGCTTGATCGCCTTTCCCTTACGTCACGAGTGGTTCCACTGGCAGTCTGGGCCCTTCGATTGCGCAACCTTAAACGAGTCTTGGAATTTGGCCGTTTTCTAGGGGGTGAAAAGAGAAGAAAGGGAGGAAGGGAAGTTCAAGGGGGGAGTGATAATCCTGGAAAAATCGTTTCGCTTCAGAAACTCCTTTTTTTCCGCCCTCCCGGCTTTTCTCAAGCAGCCACATCATTCCTTAAATCCGCCAGGTTTTTTGTCTTTATATTTTTCCTTTTTATCCCCACTCCCGTTGCTTCTTTCTTTTTTTTTTTTTTTTATATCCTCTCCATCTACTCTCCATTGCTCATTGCTATCCAATTCTCCCGAAAACCAATTCGCTATAAACCCGCAGCAATCCAACTTCAACGAAGCTTTCCTCAATCTGCAAACACCTCTTTGCTTGGGAGACACATAATAACTCCTTCGAATCCTACCGCCCTACATAATTACCCCTGAGAGATCAAAAAACAACAACCCAACTTGAAAGAATCTCTCAACAACTCCTCGCAATCCAAACAACAAACAACCAAAAAGAATTCAATTCGAATTTCTTTACCAATGCTCTCTTCAAAAAGCCGCTGGGCACTCCCCGGCACGGGCCATTCGTTCACTCAGCCGTCCACCCGCTGCAGTTCTCCCGCACAGGCATCCATTACTTCGTCTCGGCCCCATCCAACCTCCCGATACGCTTCCACTCCACCCACCTCTACCCTCTTCTTCGAGTCAATCGACTCTCGACTCTCCTCGATGCTTCAGCGAGACGTTGATAAATCAAACGACAGCGATTACCAGCTCAAGCTTGCCCTCACAGACCTTCTGAACTGCTCCGACATCAAGTCCGACCAGGAAGTGCGGCGATGGGTGCAGAACCGATTGATGGACACCGAACATCGATTGAAAGCTCGACGCAAGAGCCGCATCATGCGATGTGACAATTGAACCTCGAACAACAACATCATATTATCTTGATTCCTCTCTGGGAATATTTTTTTTCTCCCTTTCCTAGCGATCGGAACGGAGCCTTTTTTTTCGTTCTTTTTCATGGTGTTCTTTTGGATGGTTGGACATTGCGTGGTTAGCGTTACACATCCATCGGTCAGGCGTGTCGCCTCTTATTCTCTCTTATCCTTTCAAGTCTCCCGACTTGTCTTGTTTTAATATTCCGATATTCGCTTCGTCTGTGGCGCATCTGTTGAGCGGTACTTTTAAGTCGGGTTTTCATTTCCTCTCCCAGCAGCTCATTCTTCTTCTTTTTTTCTTCTTTTGGGCGCTGGATGCTACTCTACATACTCTCTGCCAGTTTTTTTATTCCTTCGCGGGTGACACAAGCACCGAAAACAGCGTTTGATTTTTCATCCCTCCGAATGTTGTTCAATTAGGAGAGTTATGTTTCATCACTCTGTTTGTGCAACGGAATCCACATCAGGGCTGGTCTTGAAAGTGTGTATTTTATATATTCGGGGGCTACCAAACCAATTTTTTTTAAAAAAAAATAACAACTTATCGGAGCCAGATCTCGAGTTTTCTTCATCGCTTCTATTTCTTTTCTGCATGTACTAGACTCCTGTCCAACCTCTCCTGGAAGTCTTTCTACTAGTCTACTCCGTAGTCTGGGGGAATTTAGGTTGAGCCTTGGATCTGTCGAAAGTCAAGTTAGTTCATTCCATCGGAAAAGAAAGCCGGGTGCAATTCTTTCAATTTGTGAAACATCGTTGTCTCTCTAACTAACTACATGACTACCCAAAAACATTGATACACTGTGGGACATCATCCTCTGATCGAAGTCAAAAAAAAATCACCTCTTTGTCCGACCAGGTACAGGGCAATCTGGCTGTTTTTTTTTGAGAACATGGCAGTTCGCCGGCTTGCTCCCCGTCCTTTTGCTTCTCTCGTCCTTGATGTCTCCCGGTAGTTATGACGTTGTGTAGTTTACCTATGCCCGTGCTTACAAGTCACTTCTGGAGGCGTCCGCCCCGCCCCGCCCAACGCGGCCCACTGGCTGATAAGGTTAACTATGATTGATGTGATGTTGGACTGGGCTGCGAGTAAACACCTTATGCAGCTATTTTGGAGTTTAAACTGCTTCCCGCCAGTCCAGGACACGGATTGGTTCACAATCGGACAAGCTCGGTCTTGATCGATTTAACTATGTATATATGTGCATACAAAGGCCATCTCAGAGTCAAAACTATCAAGGGAAAACGGTCAATCCAACGAATGGCAGGGCAGATGGCCAGAGTGTTCTTCACCGCTGATTTAACTAGAACTGATGTACTGGAGTCAAGGTTGCTCTCTATGTTGAATCTTCCCACATTCGAAGACTTGGAAGGTCCCTTTCCACCATCTTGGCTTGTTCTGTTTTCCGGAACGACACAATCGTGAAGTGCCTTCGGAACCGCCCGATGCTTGTTTGGTATGTCCTCTCTTTCCGGCATTTCTGGAATCTGGATAATATCCTTCTTTTTTCCCTTTCCCGCAGCATATCCGGCATTTCTTCGGCTAGTTACATAACTTACCATCTCGTCGCCTAACTTCCAACGGCTCGTGGTACCCTATCATGTAGCTTGGAGCTGTCACGGGTGAAGGGAATGTATCATGACAAGCTGGAGAAGAATCACAGTCTTCCTGTTTGGCTGAAATCCAATGGCTAACTATCATACCATTCCCTTCCCACCCCCCTTGGCTCATGTTCGGGATCCCCCCGCACGCGAACGAAATCCTAGCCACAACCTTATAAAGGTAGGACATCTACTTCAAACTAAAACTAAAAAAACTGCCATGACAACTATACGAAGATGCATGTCCTGTCCACCTATCTGTACACTGCAAGATAGCCCTCACTGTTTCCAGATGCGTTTTGGCAGTTGAAACCTCACTTGGAACAGAATAATACCCGGTGCGTCCATCAAACGAGACCACGTAGCTCGGCTTGCCTTTTTTTTTTTTCAACATCATGTGCGCATCATGCAGGGATACTTGGTTGTGAAAGAAAGAAAAGAAAAAAAAAAAAAAGCAAATCCGGTCAGGGCGGGGTTTGGGGTGATTGGTGCATCTAAAAGCTCTGCTGAAAAAGGAATTTTGAAGACTGGAAAACTCGGGACCACGGCCGTGGAAGTTCTGTTATCAACCCCAGCATGGGTAAATAACTAGCTAAATGGCTGCTGCAACTGGTGGCGCATTTGAAGATATCGCGAAGTTCATAAATAGCAAAGATTAGTGTAATATTCATCTGTAAGTCTGTCTAAAGTCTGGGTATTGTATGGGCTATCGGATTAGATGTAGGGCCTTGATACAACTATAACACTAATTTTTGGTGTTATAGAGAAGATTCTACAATCTGGCAAATGAAACTGGGACTTCATGGCATATATAATGTTCTGGAGTGCAAAAAATGATCACCAACAAAAACTCTCAAAGAGACAAGGAATGCAAAGAAAATGAAACCGGAGTAAAAAGAAAAGGAAAAGAAAAAGAGTGATGCCCGCCCGCAAATAGTCTCGCCAGCGACAACATAGCACTCTGGCAGTTTCTCGCAAGGCTAAGGATGATAGATGTCAAGTAACTAGTTAAGGAAGAGATGTGGAATTTGATGGGACATGTCCTGCTCAAAGATACAATTTTGTGCTCAGCCAGCCGCATCTCAATTTTAAAACATGGATAAGTTCCCTAGCACGCTAACTTTAGTTAAATAACCCCCATTCTGTCAACAACGCGACTCAACCTCGGTGAACTGGCTTCAGAAAGGATATCTTATAGTAAACTGTGAGGCGGCAGATTACGTTTTTTTTTTTTTTTTTTTAACTCGAATTGGCGTTGCAATCACTCTTGAACCAAGCTCAGGCAGATATCATGGCCTCTGCAGTTCATCAGATCCTACATGGCCAGAAAGCATCCTATAGACTGCTTGGGATGCTCAAGGAGCCTTCCCTCTATAAAGCTGCCATCTTTCCCCATCCAAGTGTAGCAACCAAGACACAGTTGTGAGTTCGATTGGTGCTTTGTCTTTTTATTCCCCTTCCATCTTATCACTAATTATTTAACTCACAGCGCCGCCATCAAAGATCTCGTGCTAGAAAGAGAGCTACGCGTACATCAACAGCCCCCATAACTGGCTGTAAATATATTCGTCAAATGATTGATATCATCAACAAAGGCGAAGCGGAAGACTGGAGTCCGTCTCAACCTTCCGTCAGACAGCGGATGGTTCTTGAATGGCTGGATACGGACCTATGGCAAACTCGTCCGTTCGGAAAACCGTTTTCCAACCCCAACCTGCCTGCCATTGTTGCCAAATCTATACTGAAAGCACTGCTGGTGTTCCAACAGAATAATGGTGTGCATACAGGTAGGTAATAGTGATTGTTTGAAGTGTTCCTCTGATTAGTTATTGTACAAGCATTTTTTGACTTCAAGACGGGCTGGCTAGATGTCAATCCGAATAACATATTTCTCTCAAACCTCGATGACCAACAACCTCTTGTGAAACTTGGTGATTTAGACAATGGTGTGTTTCCTTCCCCATATCAGCGAATTTTGTTGCCATTCTTGCTCATACCTTCCCTTCTCAAGTCTTCTCTGAGGGGGTAGCAAAAAATAATATTGGTGCACAAACCCATGAGACTCGAGCTCCAGAGGTGTGGCAAGGACTGGGTGTTTGGCATTGCTCAGATATCTGGTCACTCGGGGCGACTGTACGTTCGTTCAGACATCCCATCACCCAAAATCTTTAAAAATTACATCTGGCTTAATCAACACTCCTAGATCACGCATTGGCTCATGTCAGGCACTCTATTTGGCCCGCGGGATAAAATCATCCAGGGTCATCAGATGGCGTGGTGCTTAGCAAAAATATTTCGACTTATAGGCCGCATTGACCCGCCGGAGAACCCTGATCATAGATACGAGTTCGAACTCGCTGAAGAACTCGAGGCCGGTCAATATGTGGACCCCAAGTCTAACGAACGGAAATATTTCATAACTGTCGGGCCTTTGCGGGAGGAGCTGCGTAAACTCCCTCGAGAAATATGTTCAGATCTGTGTATCGACTTTATCGAGCATTTGCTTGTTATTGACCCAGAGAAGCGGCCGACGGCTGAAGAGGCCTTGGAACATCCATTTGTTAACTCGATCGTAGTTTAATCTAGGCCTGCGCAAATAATATTCTTCGCCTGCTCCCCATCAAGGCCCGCCTCACCGGCAAGCTGCTCATCGAAGATACGGCACATGATATCGGCATGATCCTGAACGACATGGGATACCTGCTGTGCCCACGGACGCGTGAGCCAGCGATGCAGCATGTCTTTCGTCTCCGCCGGGTTCGTGGGTATGTAGGGTTCGAGCCTCCTGATGCAGAGCGTCTCTCTGAGGAGGGTGGAGTTGAGATACCCGATCTCGTCGATGTTTGAGGGTTTGAATGTGTCGCAGAGATAGTAGATCTGCGAGGCGTCCTGGACGACGCCGAGGATCTCGGTGCTTAGGATCATGGTGAGAGCGTTGATGTAATCGGCGCTGCGATGGTTGATGTTCGGGGTGGCTGGAGTGGTGTTGGCGATATTATTGTTAGGTGATGTTGGATCTTGAATCACACGAGGGTCATCGCTTGGAGTTTCTATTAAACTTTCTTTGTCAGTGGGTGAAAGCTGATAAAGGGCTTGAGAATGAGTAAATAATGCCAATGGGCCACAAGTACTTGATATTACTGACCAGGTATGTGCAGGCTGGGAAGCTCGCTCGGCCCTGTGTTGATGTTCTCCCTTGTGCTATTCCATGTGCTATTCCATGATCGTTTCAAAGATGCACTTCCTGTGTGTGCGATAAACCATACGAGGAAGATAGCATGGGTGAGAAAAGGCATGAACCCCTTCATCATGGAAGCTTTTCTTGGTAAATTTGTAAAACTGGCCCAAGGCAGAGGAGAGGTTGATACTTGATAGGCAAGAAAAATGAGCATTGCAGCGATCTTCAAGAGGACAGGATGGGCAGCTATTAAAAATGCATATAATATCCAGAGATACTATCTCGCAAGGCAGTGACTATCAATGAGATAAATTTGTTTGCTAGAAAGATATAAAATGAAGCAATTACACAAGTCCAATACATGCTGTTGTATTGAACGATCTCTCTATCGCGTCTTGCCCAGTCACAATGGATTCTAAAATATCTGCATCAGAAGCTTGGAGTGCAACGTATCTTGGGGAAACAGCAGGTATTACCAGACATATAACACATGATCCACACTGGAGAGTCTGGATGGAAGAAGAATGCAAGAAAAGGGATATATATATTATCACAACTCATCTCTTGAAGGAATGGGCCTGCCAGAATCCTTTTGCAAGTCCACTCCATTTTTTCTTCTCCACTTCTCGAATAGGGCGAAGAAATCTTTCTCCATCCCCTTTTCCATCTGGTCTGGAAGTACAACAGCGTACTCCACGTAGAGATTCCCAAAGTCTTCATCGCTATGCTCATGCAAATGGCCTTCGTGCCAAACAGGCATCCCTTCTCCCCGCACTGTCTCAACAGATAGTGGCTGGACAACTTCTCCTCGTTTTCGGCCAAGTTGAACGACATGGCCGTCCAAATGAGTCAGGTTCCGTGACCATCCTCCCATCCAAGCCTCTCGGAGGCTGAGAACCTCTTTCCAGAACAAATCCTTGCCTCTCCGGCGGAAAAACGTTCCATCAGTCCTCTCCTCATCGTCATCACCAAGTTTTGGCTCGCCCTCCATCAAAACGACCACTAAATCCCCAGCAACCCAATCCGGATTCTCATCTCCTTCGTTCTCAAATACTATCTTCGTCCCTTTACCCATTCCACGTTCTATATTTGCCTTCAACGAAACCGCCTTCCGTACAACCCGTTTGCCCTGACAAGCGGAACAGGGGTTACGTATCGATTTCCCCTTTCCACCACACTGGTCACAGTGCATCTGAACCTGCTGGAACATGCCCGGTGCCAACATGTGTTTCTGAAGGATGATTCCATGCCCGCCACACTTGCTGCAGGTATCTACTTTGCCGTCGGCGGACCCAGAACCTTCACACGTGTCGCAGATCTGTTGTTTCTCAACTTGGAATTCGGCCTCTTTACCATTGTACAACGCTCGAAGGGGAACATGCAGCCGCACTTCCATATCCGGGCCACGTCGTTGGCCGGAATGCCCATAGTGGCCTCCGCCGCCGAAGAAACGCGAGAACAAATCAAAGGGATCGTGGGTGGCCGCCCCGCCGCCTTGTTTGTGCTGTTGGAGGCCCTCGTGGCCATATTTATCGTAGATCTTTCGCGTCGAAGCGGTAGACAGGGCATCGTAGGCTTCAGCTATATCGACAAACTTTTGATGTGCTGATTTATTTCCGCTAAACATCAATCAAGACGAAAAAGAAGTCAGCATAATGTCACCCATTTTCCGAAATTCACAGGGGGCACTCCCCAGATTCAAAAATCAGAAACGCAGAAAAAAATAAATAAAAAACAATCAGAGCCAATAGACATACGGATTCTTATCGGGATGAAATTTTTTACTCAAGGTCCTATAAGCTCTCTTTATATCGCGTTCTGAAGCTGACTTGTCTATTCCCAGAATTTTGTAATAGTCCTCGGCGCATAGTGTGAACGGCAGTAGGAGGAGAAGCGATACTCCCACCAAGAACGATAGTGGGAGCATGGTCGGAACGTATGTGAGCAGGAAAGTGGCACCGAATCCACAGCGAGAAGCGTCCTTGGTATTTTGAGATTCTCAGATGCGCGCACCAGGGGAAGGTCTCTCTGGTGAAATCACCGGCAGCGTCTTATGGGCGGCACAACGCACGTAACATTTCGCAGCGTTAAGAAAGCGGGTAAAAAGATACCAATTAAGAGCTGTCCGATATTCGCGTGGTAAAGCTTTGAAAAAAAAAAGCACAGTCTCCGGAGAAATTGAGGCCACTTCATCAACTAAGCCCTGTCCGAATCACGACAAATTACTGTTAGGTGGCAGCTTTGGCGATAAGCTTGTCTAAGGTTTGCCTGGCCCGGGCTAGCTATCACGGATTATCATTTGACCGGCAGGAACGGCATAACCTTGGTCACTTCCTTTTGGCGGCGAACTGCCCCCCCCGGCACAAACTGAAGCCACTGCGCTGGTTGCACGGGAGATATTCCCGCCATGCTTCTCGCACGAAGCAGTGGCTGCAGCGCAGGAAATTAATACCCTGCTGCATCAAACCCTTTTGCAGCTCAGCCTGATCTACAGAGTCGCTATACCTGTGCCTGTCCCGTCTTCAAAAATTCCCCGAAACAGGCATATAACTAACACAAAAGTAGAACGAAAAAGTCATTAATCGTATCATATGCTCGCCTATCATAATCCATCAATACTCAAGTGAAGCCCAAAAAAATGGTACAAGAGAATAAAACAAGCCATCCGCTAAGCAGTTTGAGTTGGCTGCCGAGAAGCATGTCGCGAAGGTATATAGTCGAAAATCCGATTCTTCCAGGTCAGGCCAACACCGCCACTTTCATCCCCAGCATCGACAAATTCATCTGCTCTCTCGCCTTCTTCGTGCCACATCTTCATCAAGCTCGCAGGTGTATACACACCCTCAAAGATGCCCTTGCGATGTGCATCAATCCCCACCCTAGCATACAAATCCGGGTCAGGCTCAGGAACCATCCTCGCCAAGACGGCCTTTACAAAAGTGACAAAATTCTCTGGGTTCGCTATTCTTGTCGCCCGCAGGCGTTCTCGCATGAAGACGAGCTCGCGATTGACGACCTGGGCGGCGGTAACAATTTGCTCTGCAATCTTCTTCTCCAGTGTGCGACGAACCATGTGCTTGATAAATGGTTTCACCATCCAAAAAAGAAAAGACCAGCTACTCTTCTGAATTGTATAGTCGAGTTTATGGATATGGACCCGCACGGCACGCAAGTCAAAGATTTGCTCCAACCGCTGTCTGCCAAATCCGATTTCAACCGAGATATCGATTCCACGCTTGTCAAGCGCAAAACTGGCGATCCCTTCATCTCCAAAATATGGTAGGTAAGGAGGAGAGTGCACGCGAACCCAGTATCCAAACTCTTGCGCGCTGATGCTGAGCCCGTTCATTGTAAAGTTTATGATGTTTGTCATTTCCGTGGTCGTCTCCTTGGAGTGCGTCTTACGAACTTCTAGAGAGTTCGTGGTTGTGAAAAGGACTCGATACGGAAGGAAGGACGACGAATGAACAGTGCGGCCCGGTTCGAGTATCACGTTCTCGAGGAGAAGGTCCATCTCTGGCACGGAAATCTCCAGTCTGGGGATTGGTATGTGCTGGATGGCTCGTACTAAAAGTGGTAGGAAGATATGCATGGCATCAGCTGGTAAACGGGACCCTTCGGTCCGAAAAGCATCCACCAAATGGGTGAAAATCTTCCTAGTGGCCGCAACAAGTTTGGCCATGCATTCATCCCGAGAAGCGAGATACAAGGTTCGTTTTAGCTGATCGTAAAAGTCAACTAGGTTCTGCTCAGAGTCACCGTTAGCGTCCTTCAATTTTGCCCTGAGTGCGTCAATAGATGCGTCTGCTGAATCATAAAATTCGGGATCTGTTAGTAGGCTAAAAAGTGTAGATCCGACGTTGTTAAAATTTTGCTTGAACTTTTCGTCATCTTGGTAGTTTTTCATCAAATCTCGGAATTTTGTTTCCAGGAGGTCCCAATCGTCCCGATTACCAAATGAAGATACAAGTGTCCACAGCTTCTTCATCGCTTCGTTGAGTTCAGGGTTAGTATCTATGTCTTCCTCAACGTTAGTGGCCGTCGATCCTATGGCACGATAATATATCATGGCATAACGTTGGATAATCTGTGACACTGTATCTGCGGAGTTGGTATAGTCTTCCCTTTTGCGCAAACCGTCCACTGTTTGCTTGATACGATGTAATAGGGACTCTTTCTGTTCTCCCGTCAAGTTCCTCCCTGTGCTTTCAATGGCATCCTCGCCAACTTGCTGGACGGCATTCTTAGTGATATCAGCAACTCGCTCGGCTTCTTCAGTGACATCGCTAGTTGTAGGCGGATGCTCATCTTGAGATCCGTTGCCTCCGACGGCATCTTTTTCTCCCTTTGAAGGCTCAACTTGTTCAGAAACCTCGGCAGCAACAGCAGACACGGAGAAGGCTGTGTCCGCGAATATCTGGCGAGAGACCGTCGTTAGGTCACCAACCAGGAGACGGAAGTCAGCATTGGTCATCAACAGGCTCGCGATTGTTCGCACACTTTCATAGGCTGCTCCAAAGTCAGTACTGTGGTTCCAACACTGCAAATAAGAGCCTCGCCGCCAGGTTGAGATCAAATACCAGCTGCACTGTCTGCCCGCGCCTTTGCCATTGACGCGCTCCCAGCAAGGCCAGCGGTGTCAACGGACACCTTTGACCTTGAAAGATTCCAAACGACTTCTTGTACCTGGTCTTCTCCATTCTTCTCACGTAAAACTTCAATGAAGACCCGCACCCATGCCCTGCAATCACGGGCCAGCTGCCGACCAGAGTTGCTCAGGGTTGGATTGTCTGGGTTCAGTAAATCTGAGACAAGTAAGGCTCGAAGATGTGAAACGATCTGGGCAGAGGATGGCATGAACCCCGAGTAGGCTGCACGAACCATCTCGTAACCGTGCATCCTGTCCTGCAGCTCACGCTGCAGATGGGTATTGGCTTCATGCTGTGGGAGAAGCGGTTGGTTCTCGCCGTGGAGTGGTTTGCGGGATTTGCAGCACGACAGCATTGATGCGATGTGAGACAATTCTGCATCGAAAATCAGCAACAATATTAACAACTTAAACGGCCCTCCAGTGACGAACATCTTCTCGCACGTATTCTAAAATTTATGGACGTACTCTCAGGTCAGCTCTGCAAGATAGCTCTGCTTGTAAGTTGTAACCTTGCGAGGAATCAATCTAACAAAATCCACAACCAAATAATCCGAAAACACGGGTCGTTTACTAGCAATTATTATGTTTTTTGTTCAATTGAGATTCACGGTTGATTCAAACATGATGAGTTATCCCCCTCAGACATCGCAAAATGCTGGTTATCGAGGTTTGACGATGACGTTGTGACGACTGACTAGTTCCCTAGTTACAAAGCTGGTCGTGCGGAGTAAAGCAAGTTCGCACCAGCCCCAAACAGTTGCAGGAAAAAAAAAAAAAAAACAGGGAACATGGTGCCAAGACCGACAGAAGATTTCTAGAATCTCTAGCCACAAGAACAAGCCACAGCAATATCGCGATCATCGATGTGATGAACCTTTGCTGATTGCGGATTTTCAAAGATATGTCAGACTCACAGTCTAGACCCCGTGGGCTTCATTCTGAACAGATTGTCAGTTTCAAAGGAGTAAGAGGAAACTCTGCTATCGGTCGCAAATTGCGGACCGGCGAGGATGAAACCGTAGTATGGACTCAAAGTTCAGGATCGGCCCGATTGCACTCTGCGCCTTAAAGTAGTAACGGAACTTGGCAACGTCGAGGCATTAATTCACAAAGCCAGGGGAATGTGCCAAACTCATTGCTGGTATACATCCCAGAGAGATAGGGACAAAAAGAATATATAGTTATATGCAATTTGTGGGTCGCCAAACTAGTGGGATAAAAACATTCTCCCAGACACCAGCCAGGTAGGAGAAGCCGCTCAGTCACGGTTTGCAACCTCATATCCCCAATTAGGAATTATTTGTAGGGGAAAGAGATGTAACAAGAACAAGGATCAATTGTCGATAGCAATGCCGAACAACATTTCACTTATCCACACATCAAAGTTTTCCTTGCTGAGACTCGATCAAAGGATCGTGCCTGGAAGCTAGAGCTTGTTGGAAAATTGAGGAGCTGGGAGGATATGTGAAAACTTCGGATTGTTCGGCTGTCGATGACAACCTCGAGAGATGCGGTCTTGAACCAAAGGAACGCCGGAAGTTCAATTGCATAAAAGACGTGCAGTGCCGGGAACCCGCGTCAGATCTGCTCTCATTCGGGACGATCACATCGCATCCAAGAACCGCTGTAGATACATGATTTCGGATATTGTAACCCTGGCATAATATAATTTTAGCATAAAGAAAGGCCTAGAGTTGAAACGGGCAGGTGGCTAAATGCGTGCGACTCTTCAACCAGCCTTTGTAAATGGAGAATCTCCTTGGCCCCTTGATAGGATTGTTTTCCTTCACAACCACCAGACTTCGTATTTTGTGAAGTTATCGTTGTAAGCGGGAGCCTCCGTTGCTCCAAGTTAATTGTTATTCGGAGCAACGCAAACTCCGTCCAACGCGAAGGATGGCAACCAACTCGGGGGATTGTCAATCGGTCGGGAATAAATAGATAATCAGCTAAAATCGAAAGACTAGTAAAAACAGCCTATATCAAAAAATAATTCCCACCAAAGGCCAGGTCTTGTTGGGGGGCCCAACCGTTTCCCGAGATTCTGGAAAATAATACTGTCATCGCACTCGTCATTGGATGCCAGAGCCCTGACGGGAACGGCAAGATTGGCGGGCGCCACCCATGTTCCTTGACGCGCGCACACGAGTTGCTAGTCGCTGGGGCAGAAAAAGTAAAGTGCGTTAGCACCCGCCAGCTGGCGTGGCATCCCATCCCAGCCGGGTTGCTTGGCCGCTGGGGAGGGCTCAGCAAAACGGGAGAGCCTAACTGGATGTGTGCCTAGCGCCAGGAGAACGCCTTGCCAGGGTGGAAGCTGGACATCAAAAAAAAAAAAAAAAAGGAGAGAGAGAGAGATGGAAAAAAGAGGCTTGGTGCGTTGGAGAATTATTTTGAGATAATTAACGATCTCAGCTGTTATTGAGATCATCCCGTATGGAATATAATGCACCCATCCATACGGAATACATACGCCGAACCAAAACGGGAGCAAACATGATGGATATTATTACTCTCGCTTTGTATAGACGTATTCGGCAGCTTTCAACTGGAGTTAAGACCACCAAGATGGGTCAGAAAAGTACCATCAGCCGAGGTTTGAAGCACAGCTGAAACCGGGATGCGAGAACCAGAGCAGACAGGAGGGTACAGAGGGCATTTATAGGATAACTAACTAACATTCGAGTTCGGGGGGTTGCCAATTCTGCAGAGTTCGATGAGTCAAGTTCTCTTTCTTTCTTTTGAGACTTTCGGGTTCTCCGCATTGCGGCATATTGGAGACAACAAGTTAAGTTACAAGAAACTCCAACTTTGTAAGCTGTTTAATTGGTGAGAAGGGAAAAGGGCCAGAACTTCCCTTGCTGTTCCCAACCCGATATCGCCCGATCGAAGAAGCTGGTTTTTGCGCCCATTTTGATTGGGAATTGGGGGAACCAACCCGAAGAGGCTCTCACAAAGCTGAAGTCGCAATTTCCTCGAATCCGCCCGCCCCCTTCCGTCTTCGGGGGGGAAGGTAATTGAATAATGGGAGGAGAGGGGAGAATAGGGAGAACAATTCAGGGAGGCTAGGTAATAAAATAATATTAACCAACTAAACTAGCCACCTTTTTGAGGTCCCAACCCCATACCTAACTCCCGAACTAAACTAACCTGACTGATCCTCACTTCTTGGGGCCCACTCGCTCCCCTCTTCCACCTTGCACCTTCGCTTCATATATGTAAGGGCCGTGGATCCTCAAGGGTCGCCCTGGTTCTCTCTTGTTTGGTCCTCCCCAATGCGCTTGTCCCTTATTGCTCATAAAAGCATTTGCTCTCCTGCTTCTTGCTCAGCTAAGATCACACGTTCAGCAAAACATATTCCTCGTTCATCTTTGTCTCCATTGCCAGCAGCTCTCATGATGAGTCAATCACCCTCTCGCTCCCAGCAGCGCAGTGCTGTCCATACTTCCACCCCCGCACACTTCACTGGCTCTGCGTGAGTAGCTATCTAGACAGCCATCTTCATCCATCTCTCTCTCTTTTTTTTTTTTTTTTTTTTTTTTTTTTTTTTTTTTTTTTTTTTTTTTTTTTTTTTTTTTTTTTTTTTTTTTTTTTTTTTTTTTTTTTTTTTTTTTTTTTTTTTTTTTTTTTTTTTTTTTTTTTTTTTTTTTTTTTTTTTTTTTTTTTTTTTTTTTTTTTTTTTTTTTTTTTTTTTTTTTTTTTTTTTTTTTTTTTTTTTTTTTTTTTTTTTTTTTTTTTTTTTTTTTTTTTTTTTTTTTTTTTTTTTTTTTTTTTTTTTTTTTTTTTTTTTTTTTTTTTTTTTTTTTTTTTTTTTTTTTTTTTTTTTTTTTTTTTTTTTTTTTTTTTTTTTTTTTTTTTTTTTTTTTTTTTTTTTTTTTTTTTTTTTTTTTTTTTTTTTTTTTTTTTTTTTTTTTTTTTTTTTTTTTTTTTTTTTTTTTTTTTTTTTTTTTTTTTTTTTTTTTTTTTTTTTTTTTTTTTTTTTTTTTTTTTTTTTTTTTTTTTTTTTTTTTTTTTTTTTTTTTTTTTTTTTTTTTTTTTTTTTTTTTTTTTTTTTTTTTTTTTTTTTTTTTTTTTTTTTTTTTTTTTTTTTTTTTTTTTTTTTTTTTTTTTTTTTTTTTTTTTTTTTTTTTTTTTTTTTTTTTTTTTTTTTTTTTTTTTTTTTTTTTTTTTTTTTTTTTTTTTTTTTTTTTTTTTTTTTTTTTTTTTTTTTTTTTTTTTTTTTTTTTTTTTTTTTTTTTTTTTTTTTTTTTTTTTTTTTTTTTTTTTTTTTTTTTTTTTTTTTTTTTTTTTTTTTTTTTTTTTTTTTTTTTTTTTTTTTTTTTTTTTTTTTTTTTTTTTTTTTTTTTTTTTTTTTTTTTTTGGACATATTCGCTAACAAGATGCTTCCTACAGAGAAAACAACTACGATACAGCCAACCCTGGTTACATTCGCAAGTACCTTCGCACATACGGCCTCACTCCTCCCCACGTTGATAGCTACGAGGTTCAGAAGACAAGATGTGGGTAGCATGCTGGCCTCAAGGAGCAATAATAAAATGAAGAAAAAAAAAACGTCTAATTGGCGTCAACTCTGCTGTGTGCTGATTACAATGCCATCGAATAGGTCTTACGCAATTGGCACTCAAATCAACCGCAATAGACAAGTTTCTTTATCTTAGTGCCATTCGGAAGAACAATGTCCACTTATTCTACCGTTTGGTCATTGATCACTTAAAGGTGGGTTCTTAGCTCTCTCGGATTCCCTTTTGATACCAAACATGGGGGCTGGTACCCTTGGACTAACTTAAACGCAGGCACTGACACCGTTGATTTACACTCCCGTGGTTGGAGAAGCTTGTTTGAAATGGTCGGAGATTTATCAACAACCCGAAGGTAGCACGGCCTGTTTCTCTCTTGCAATTCATGGGGAAATCACATGCTAATTGCTTACCAAACTAGGAATGTATATCAGTTACGAAGACCGGGGCAACATTGCTGCCGTCATCCAGAACTGGCCTCAGCCAAACGTAGATATCACATGCATAACGGACGGCTCGAGAATTCTGGGATTGGGTGACCTCGGTATCAATGGAATGGGTATTCCAATTGGCAAGCTCGCTCTCTATACTGCCTGCGCTGGCATTCGACCCGAGGCTACTCTCCCTCTCACCTTGGACTTGGGCACAAGCAACAAAGCTCTGAGAGAGGATCCTCTATACATGGGAAGTCGGAGAGGAAAGATCAGCCCAGAGCAGGAACTTGAATTCCTAGATGAGCTAATGGCTGTTCTGACTGAAAGATGGCCAGGGTGAGTGCTCTACCAAATGAAGCCACATGTACGCTCTCACGACTAACTTCGTTGCAGCATTGTCATCCAGTTTGAGGATTTCAAGAACCCATTCCCGGCATTAGAACGGTATCGTCATATGTATACCTGCTTCAATGATGATATCCAGGGTACTGGTGCTGTCATCCTGGCTGGTGTGATGAATGCGGTCAAAAAGTCAGGCATCCCTGCCCAGAATCACAAGGCTGTGTTCCTAGGAGCCGGGAGCGCCGGTGTCGGCGTTGCCAAGCAGATCGTTGACTTCTTCGTCCGCGAGGGTATGACTGAAAACGAAGCTCGGGCCTGCTTCTATCTTGTTGATACCAAGGGCCTCGTGACAGCCGACCGTGGCGACAAACTTGCGCCACACAAGGTTTACTTTGCCAGGACAGATAACAGCGGCCAACAATTCAGAACCCTGGAGCAGGTTGTCGACTATGTCAGGCCGACTATGCTCATGGGATTGTCCACTCTTGGAGGAGTATTCACGCCTCAAATCCTTAAGAAAATGAGCGATTGGAATAGGAGTCCAATCATCTTCCCTCTGTCAAACCCCTCTGCTAACTCGGAATGTAATTTCGAGGCTGCCGTTGTCAACACTGATGGTCGCTGTCTCTTTGCGTCCGGGTCTCCCTTCCAACCTTTCTCCTACACAAATCACGCAGGCGAGACTAAAATGCACCATCCTGGTCAAGGTAACAACATGTACGTTTTCCCAGGTATCGGATTGGGAACGATCCTTTCGAAAGCCGTAGAAATTACCGATTCCATGGTTTACGCCTCTGCCCAGGCTCTTTCCACGGCTTTAACTTCCGAGGAAATCGAACAATCACTTCTCTACCCTGACATCACTAGGATCCGGGAGGTTAGCATTGTGGTTGCCCGAGGAGTGATCCGTGCTGCTCAAGAAGCCAAGGTAGATCGTGAGACGGGAATTAGATCCTTCTCTGATTCCGACCTAGACGCTTGGATCAAGGCAAGGATGTACAATCCACATGGAGAGGTTCAATCCTTGGAGAGAGAGGTTGGCCTCCTCCTTTCTTCGATCGGCCGTCTGAATATGAACGGGGCGGAAAGTCCTAATGGACAGGAAGTGAATGGCGATTCTGCAAAGCTTTAATATGTCTCTCCGCTTTTTGGTCCCAGTTCTTTCTTTACATCCTCTTTTGACACCCCCATTTTCACCATCATCTCCCCCTACCATCCATCATCTTTTCGTTTCAGGTCATGGCCCTGTCAATCGCAGGGATGAAATGGCAGGAACAAAAGTCATATCACGAGTGATTCCCCTGTTATATTTTCTTGACGCCTTGGTGTATGAAACTACGTGTTTTGGGGTTTACGATATCCTGTTTTGGTACACATCTGGGAGGCTTACCACCCTTCCTTCACCTCATGGTTTTTCTTGATGCATTTGTGGCCTGTTTAAAGGGGTTTTTTGGTTGTCTTTTCCTTTTTCCTTCTTACCGCTGATTATTTAATTATTTTTTGGACTAGCTTGTAGCCCAGGAATTGTTTATTGGGTGCTGTTTAGTCAAACTTCTCCTATGCACATTGTTCAGCCACCCACATCTCGATCTAGACGATTTCGTCACTAAGCCAGCAAGCTACCGTGCCGCCTTGTCGCCCAAGCACTTGTGGAGGAAAAGCTGCCACCAACCACGTGGTTATGAAGAATCCGGGGAGAGCTTTGACCTGGCGAGCCCCAGGAACAAGCTCTCCACCTGCCAGGAGGATTGTTCGGAGTACTTCCGTAAAGCATAAATTAGCTCGCCCTGGCAGCGCTGGCGCAGAGTACATAAGTACTCCGTAGACCTCCCGGGTTTCTTCCCAGGTTTGATCTCCGTGGGCTCCACTTCTATCCGGGCGCTCCTTGCCTCCTCGATCGATGGAGATGTGGCTTTGCACTTTCCGGTGAACGGGGTTTATCATGCGGGGTTTCTACGGTGGCAGCGTAAGGAGCTTCCAAGATCTTACCAAGTCCAGTGAGTTGCTTGAAGGACTTTTTAATACTATCGTTAACTAACATCCTGACGACCGGTTGGCGCTGATAACGTTCGCATTCTTTCGCGGCAAATCTGGTTGCTCTTATCATTATTTCCATCCAACAGTAGCAATTGGAAGGATTCGAAGTAGAGGGAAACATCGACGCCAGTCTCGATTTGAGCCATTTTGCTCTGGTCTCAGCACTGGCAGCGGACTTCATACGCGGAAGGTTCTCCATTTCCAAACGCAGAGACTAAACATTCCGTTTTGTGTGCTGTGAGGGATATTCCTAGAATATCTGGTATTGAATGATATACCTTTTTCTTAGGCTTGAAGAAGCTAACATAATGTAACTACCAGCCAGCTTTAGGGAAGGCGACAGGTCGCAAAAGGCCTCATAGCCATTGAGCGAAATCAACAGGCAGCCTCTCCAAAACAATACGAGCTTGACGAAGATGGAATTCTCAACTCAACCACCGAGGCCACAAGGATGCTATAATATGCATGAACAAGTCGTATGTAAAATGGTGTGGCAAATTCAACAGGGAAAAGTGAACCATCTTTTATACATCCTCGCCCTAGATGGGAACACCGAGGACAAAGTACGCCCACTTTTTCCGCATCACTACAAACCGTCTGAATAGGGAGAAAGAAGAAAATCATCTAAGTAACAACTCCGTCGGCGTATACTGAGGGTTCAGGCCCTAAAAAGCCCCAGCCTGACCATGTAATTGCGCTCGGACCAAGCCAGTATTGTGCCTGTAACTGCGCTTGAACTGCCTCTGCTTGTGGATCGACCAGGGGCGAACATTGAGGTTGAGGCTGAGGTTGAGATAAGCTATATGTGTGCACCTGGGCCACGAGTGGCTGTTGTTCAAACAAGTACTGGTGATCATCTATCGAAACCGGGTTCGGAGACGGCTGCGTGCCGTTACTCGCAGTACTCATCGTGGAGGAAGGAGAGGGATAGTGAAAATGTCGAGAACTACAATGAGTGGATCGAGAGGAGGCAAAATCACTGATAGAGTGGGCAGGACTCTGTTAGTAGGAATACCGAATTTTGTATGGGAAAAACATCCAACGTACATTAGTCGGGAAAGAATAGGCACGGCTTTCTCGCACAGACTGTTTCTCGACGAAAGTGCTTGAAACACCTGCACGGAATCCAACAGTATGTTCTTGATCTCATCGCTTTCAGTCTTATTGTCCAGGCTCATCATGATTACGGCCAGAACGACGGCACCATGGAATGCATGGAAGCTTGCTAGGCCAGCCGTGTACCACTTGAATGGCGCAAAAGCGACAGACTCCGATAGAGTCTTCTGGATTGCCAAAAGGCCTTTGGCGGAGTCGAGGCAGCGATCGCGCGAGGCACGTGTTGCGGTATTGATTTCTCCCGATAGGTAGCGGTTCAGCACTGGGCGATGGAGGAGCAGGAAAAGTTGATGCGAATAGCCGAAAAGGATGTTCATGTGCGCCACATGGTGATCTGGAAGTGGCTGGGCCTTTGCATCAGAGAGGTATTTCGTATTCCACGCTTCCTGTTGCACCTCTATTTCCCGGTCTAGTTTCGTCAGCACGCTCTGGGAAGGCTGTTGCAAACCGAATATTTCACTGCATATTCTGCAAGCAATGTCGTACAGGCGGAATTTAAAGAGGAGATACGTCATCTGGGTAGGACCGGAGGGTAAGGGCACCGGCTGACCGTCCACCAGGTCACTGTCGTTGGCCTCGGCGGGAAGACGAACGTTACGACTGAGCTTCTGCTGGTCGAGATTCCTGAAAGATATCTTTTGTGTCATGTGTAACATCACCAACGCGGCCCAGCAGCGTCGTCGTTTTTCAGCTTCGACGATACCTAGCCCGAAATGGTCAGGGTCGAGATGGCATCCCATGGCGATGGCAACATGATGCGTCATCCCGATGAGCACCCAGCACGGCTGGCCGCTGTGTGTTAGCGCATATATCAAGAGGACCAGCGCTTGAAGACTATGTAGCGAGTGTCGTGACATCACCTCATCCGCAGCGAGACATTGCATTGCCGCGGCTCTGTAGCGGGCTGATACTACTCTGATGTTGGCAGCAGGGCTAGTTTCTCGTCCGAGATCGGGAAGTAGTGGATCATCTTCGTTGAGACCATTGACTGAAATCGCCAACACGACGAAGAGAAGTGCCAACCAAGAGAGAGAAGCCGAGTTGGCGTCTTTTTGAAAGCGAGAGTATTCAGTTTCAAATGAAGGGTCATGAAGAACATGAAACAGCTGAATTGTGGTAAGTAAACATGTAAGATATCTCGCCATGGAAGAATGTAACCTACGGGGGAGAAAATTTGGAAATATGTGGTTTTTAAAAGGTCACAGTAATGCTTAGGAGGCAAGTGTGCCATAAGCTCGGTGCGACTCGCAATTGACTTCCCCGTGAAGGGAAATCCACAAGATTCCTCTCGAGTGCTAACATTCAACTCATCGAAACATTCTTTGACTGATTCCTGAACCGCATCCGATCCTAGCTTCGACGATTGAGGTTCAAAACGGACATAGCCAGACGAGGATATGTTAAGCGACCCGACACCCTGTACAAGCTTGGATGTCGAGCTTGGTGAAGTCTCGCTCGACCGAAGGTCAGTGTCTGGATTGGATTCTGTCGACATCGTCTCTGATCGCGACATCAGGTCGGCTTGCGGTATAACATGATCCCCAACATGCTTCCGAAGCAAGTCTTCCAGGTTACGTATCCGTTGGAGGAGTTCTTCCTGGACTGGGTATGAGGAGGCGGCATTTCCTGAAGCTGCTTTCGGTTGTCCGAGGAAGATGCACTGGGACAGGCCTAGTCCTCGTCGTGAACAGGTCTCGCAAGGGGGTCCATTTCGGGTGCATCGAATCTTGCGCTTTCGACAAGGCTCGCAACTGATTGGGAGACGCTTACTCGTAGTGTGCGGGGCCATAGTCCGGCGACTTTATTTGAAAGCAGGTATCGACGTAACTATTTGGTGGCGCGAGAGATTTAAAAGGACAGTGCGCTTCAGTGGCTTCTCCAAAGAAAGAATATGAGCCTTACCGCTGGCGGGAGAAGGACATCTCAGGCACGGATCGCCGCCTGGTCGACAGTTGCCTTCACTGATCGTGAGGGAGGAATGAAGATTGATTCTTTTTTTTTTACTTCAAGAACAGTATGACCAGGAATAAGGCAGAAAACTCCTTGACCGAGTTAACTAATCATAAGAAAAGATTGCTTGAAGGCACAATGAGTCGAGTTTCCCCCGTTGGCAGTTTTGAGATCGGCTGGCTAACCCGCAAATGGCTAACTAGGTAACTACCCCCGTCGGATGATTAACTGATTTGGTTTTGAATTAGGCCCTCTGAGTTGTGCAGATCGTTTCTTTTCTTTTTCTTGTTCTGGTCCAGTTGCAATCCCGCTCGTGTTGGACGAAATGGGCCAACGGGGGGTCTCTTCAAAGGCCAACACTGAAATGACCTTGGGAGAGATGCGCCGGCTTTGGCAACTAGGTATAGCAAAACGGGGTTTTTTCTGTTAATGGCTAGGGACTTGTCGTTGATAGTCCTCTTTTGAATGTGTTCTCAGCCTTTCGCTGTCCCGCTGATACGTACAGAAAATGTACGAATATGCAGCCATCCGTTTGCTCGACGCAGATTTTCGTTCCATGACCTGGAACTCCTCGCTTCCTCGCACGTATCCAACGCATACAAATCAAACAATCTGAGAATCGGAAGGCATAGGCGAAAGGAAGAAGAAGAAAAAAAGTAAGTTAATGCGGCAGATCGAGAATGATTCATGCCGATAATCGTAGGTCCGTGACACCCGGAAACACAGCTTTTTTTTGCCTAGCAATGTTGCGAAAGACCTTGGTTAGCCCCCATCAGCTCCCGTTCGAGTCCCAGCCGGGCGAGCACTGTTTCCCGCCTCAAAGCTTCATTGTCGTTCTGTTATTAGAATTGGTAAGGTTACACTGATTCCACCTTGTTTATGACTCGCGTTGGATGATGTAACGAACGTTCAAAGAATGATGAAGTTTCTTCAAAAGAAGTTTGTTATAATAACCGCTTGCTAATTTTAACTTCATTCTAGGCTTTAACTATAACTTCGTACGGAGTAGTTAATACTTTAACTGCTGGTTAACCTGCGATAACAATGAGACCGAAACTTCAAATCAGTAAAAACAGACAATTATATTCATCGACGCTACAATCAGTAGCAAACATTCTGTCTGTGGCGCCAAATTGGCGGATCTGATGCAGATCGACCCGAATACGAGATGAAGAGGTTTTAATCCATGTGCCTTGCTGTATGTGAATGTACGGCTTTTGGCTAGGACTCTCGCTGAAGGAAAGCTCGAAGGGAATTGGCCACACCTTTGGGGTCTTCGAATGTATGCCAGTGACCAACGTTCTTCAACACCACCGGGGCTTCGCAGTTTGGGACCAGGCTTGCAAGCTTGGAGCACGCATCAGGAGTGCTGACTTTGTCTTCGTCGCCGGTAACGATCAACGTCTGGCAGTCGAGTTTCTCAACCGCGAGTTGCTCTTTGGCACCCGCAAGAGCCATGCAACCTTTCGCATATCCTTCAGGATCTTGCCCTAAAAGTGAGAGTCTTGCAGCAGCAAGACCGACTGTATTCTCGGCCTTTGTAAAGCTAGATGTCGCAACTTCGAGAATCGTATCGGCAATCGCTGCCATAGATGCATTCCGGACTTTAGACGCCCGAGCCAAAAGCGCTTTGCTCGCGGTATCACAAGTTGGGGATGCTGGTGGTCCGAGTAGCACGAGCTTTTTGATCATGCCAGGGTGTTGCAGAGCGAAGGAAAGAGCAATAAGGCAACCCATGGAATGAGCAACGACCGTTGCTTGCGACGCAGGAGTGATATTTGCATGTTCAAATATCCGGCTCACGTCTGATGCATACGATTCAATGCTCAGCGCAGAAAGAGCGGAGCTGGGGGACAATCCGTGGCCTTCCAAGTCGAAAAGATGCAATGAATTTGTATCTTTCAACGATAAGCAGGAGATGATTGGTAAGAAAAAGTCCGATGTGGCCCCCAGGCCGTGAATGAAGACTATTGGAGGACCATTCCCGACGCAGCTGTAGTGAAGGGCTTTCCCGTCGGGATTGATGAGAATGTGACTGTTTAATGACCGTGCATTATTCGTCACAGGGATCTGCGGTTTATAGGTTGTCCCCTTAGATTTTATGGCAGACGACAAGGGTGCAATTCTATTTTGCAATGTCCCGAGATTTGAGACTGATATCTCAATGTGATCGCCTGCTTTTAAGAATATAGGAGGGTTGTTTCCAATTCCTACTCCTGCCGGCTATAAGAGGCCAAACCATCAGCCTCTTTTTCTTGAAAAAAGAATCCAACAGTCCTATGTTGCAGAGGACTTACAGTGCCAGTTGCCAAGATATCACCTGGATAGAGGGTCTGGCCTTCCGACAATGTCTTGATCAAATATGGGATGGTGAAGATTAGCTGCTCTGTTGTTCCACTTTGCCTCTCTTCTCCATTCACAGTCGTTGTAATGGCAAGGACCTTCGGCATAGCCTTGACTGGAACGGCAATGGGGCCCTGCGAACTTGTCAGAGAGAGCGCGTTGCTACGGGTCTCAAGTCGTTGGCTTACCATTGGGCAGTACGTATCCCCAGATTTGCCAATATAAAATTGCTTGTGATCCCTTTGTCTCTCGCGTGCAGTGATGTCGTTGATGATCGTATATCCCCAAACATGATCCATAGCCTTGTCCAACGGGACCTTGAATCCAGTTTTACCGATGATAACTCCGATTTCACCCTCATAGTCCAACGACTGCGTGAAATCAGGGTCGAGAATGATATCCTGTCCCGTGGCAATGATCGAGGTCGCCCGTTTCGTAAATATCACGGGATGGGTTGGCTGGTCCACTGTGTCCGAGCTGTCATAGCCTGATTGATTAAACTCCTTTGCATGCTCTGCATAATTTTTCCCGACAGCGAGTACGTCTCGCTGGGATAGCGGTGGGAGAATTCGCACGCTGTGTAACGGTATCGGTTCCCCTTGGGCTACGAAATTATCATCGCCGGCTTCTATCACTTGGTACAGGTTCTGGATTGGTGTGCCGGACGCGAACGATAATGGTTGGATCTCTGAAGTCGTAAACTCCAGGTGTCCTATCCTGGGTTCACCGTCTGAGCCGATGGCATAGGCAACATAATTGACCAGAGGAGATCCCATATCCGCCTGTTGGTGTATTCAAAATCTCGGGTCAGAGAATGCTGTGATAACTGAGAGACCAAACATAAAAGAAGCGACCATCAAAGCACACTTATACTCACCGGGCAAGCGGGCACGCTTGTTCGCCATTTTAGAACCGCCACGGGTTTCAGCGCTTACGTCCCGCGAGCTAGCAAAAGTGCGTTGTTTCATATCACGCTTGGAGCGGAGATCAGGCAAATCCAGCTGCCACAGAGGCCATTCGCGACGATGATTTCGCCAATAGTTTCATCCAAGAACAGCCAAAAATGGCCAGGTCAGTGGTTCTCTCATCCCGAACGTTCCTCTGATTCGGCTCCTGTGGATTTGACTCGGTTTTGCACAAGCGATATTTATGGAACTCGATGGTCGAGTTCTCCGCCATCTCCGCTCTCTCGACATTCTGATGCAGTTTGGGCAATGGTGAGACGCAGGATACCACAGAAATTAACTGACCTAAAGGGAGTTTATTGAATCTGTTGATATCCACAACCTGTAGTTATTGCAACAGATGGGATCTAGAGTCTCCATTATTCAGAGTTGAGCCTTGACAAGTGATGGGCACAAGTTTTAACCCTAAAACCACAGTTTAACTCGTTAATCCCCAACACAACGGATAGTTACCTGTGTTCCTTGAAGGCAGGGCGGAACAAAGAATTGATATCTGTAACTACCTTAAAAAGAATATCGTATGCCCTGTGTAACTTGCAAGTCGGTTATTGAGGCAATAGCCTCCTTCAACTCCTTCGTACAGTTCGGCTCTAATATGATTGTTGAGCAAGGTTGTTTTCCCTAATTTGCCCTGCAAATTCTAGTTAACCGAATATTAAACAAGCATACGGATTTCAATGCTTAGCAAACAGATGACTGAGTCTGTGCTCCATACACTAGCACTTGCATTGCATTTCCAGGGTTGTGGACAACATGGGTTGCATGTGCAGTCTTTTTTTTTTTTATCATTGCGCTTCGGTCAAGATTGGAGGTTGCAGCCAACAAACTTCCAACGTTTCCCTTGTGGTGGTTTCAAGAAAAGCAATTCCTTTGGTTAAAAATACACTGACACACAAAGTATTTTCACTTCCGTTCAACACTGAAGGGCCAAAAACGGGTCACCTCGAAAGACGATTGCCGTGGGTTGGCTCGGATCAGGCGACATGGCTCCCCCTGTCGAGGCCAACGAGCTCGATTCCGGGCCGTCCCAGTGACAGGTCGGAGGGCCTTCTCTTTAGGATCATTGGCCGCAGAGGAGCGATGATCCTTGCGACTGGACTGACAAGTTTAGTGAGACTGCATTCTCTCTCATTGCCGTTCGATGCTTGAAGCGAGCCTTGTTCAAAGATGTCCGTATAGGCTCGCCCACGTTCAAAGCGGCGATGAAACAGTCCCGTCCCCCGCAAGTTACGCAGGTTGTGAGGGCGGGATGCGGCCATCTAACTAGTTATTTATACAAAAATAAATGCAAGAGCTTTGTATCTTTATTGAAGACGACACATGGCGAGAAGCGGTGAAAATAACAACACAACCCCCAGCCCCCCATATATATAACCAGCGCCGTCGAGGATGAGATTTTTCACTTGTAGAAAAGTACTTTGTTTCCGCAAGAGATAAATCTTGACTCAGTTCAAAATGTTTGGAAAAATATTCGGCAAGTTTGGCTCCAAGTCTATGGCACCAGCGCCGGCTGAAGAATCTCCGGTTTTCAGCAAAAATCTGGACGCGAAAGAGATATACAATGGGTTACCACGGAATATAGAACACATCAATGCCATCAAATTCGATGAGAGACTGCGTCCAAAGGCCTACGAGATAGCCGGAACCCATCCAGAGTCCAAGATCCTTTTCTTAGATGTTAGCATCCTGGATTCTACTGGAAGAGAACCTCATCGGGGTGATGTTCTCATCGAAGGTATGCTTCATATACTTGCCGTTATTTGCTCCTGGGGAAACAGCTAAACCGTGACTAGGGGAGCGTATCGCCGCTGTCGGCAAAGTACCTAATAGAGAATTGCACCTACGGAACCCTCAAGTTCAAAAATTCCACGGAAACGGTCGTACCCTGATGTCAGGGCTGGGTGACGCTCATACCCATCTTTCATGGAATGGGGGAGACCTCGATCGACTTGGAGATTTGAGCGTTGAGGAACATACCCTGTTGACGGCGAGAAGCGCAAAATGCTATCTTGACTCAGGCTATACAATGTATGTATGGAGCCAATGGTTAAGTCTTCTTATATATATATTGGGTATTCTCCATGCCTCAACCTTCTGGATGCTGAGAAAAAACAAGGTGCTGGGGCGCAGCTTCAGCCAAAGACAGACTCGACGTCGTTGTCCGCGATGCGATTAATGCCGGCGACATACCCGGCCCGAGATACCTTGCCAATGGTAAAGAAATAGCACGCAGGGAGGGAGCATTGGTAGATGGCATCACCGCCTTTGCAGATGGTCCGGACGAGATGAGAGAGGTCATTCGCGGCCATATTGGAATCGGTGTGGACCAAGTTAAATTGAGCATGTCTGGTGAAGAGGTAAAAAAAATAAATTTGAAAGGAATTTTGATAATGATGCTTCGGCACACTTTACTAATAGGCTCAAGTTAGATCACTGAGACCCGATCAGCTGAAGACTGCTACTTCACAGACGAAGAAACAGCGGCGTGTGTGGATGAAGCTCACAAACATGGAAAGATGCTTTGTGCACATGCACGCGCCCGAGATTCGGTTGCCATGTGTCTTGCACACGGAGTCGATGTGATCTTCCACGCTTCCTATATTGATCAAAATGGTAACACCGATAGAAGCACACTTTCCGAGTTTGAGCATGGGCTAACAATGCCCGTCTTGCAGGAATGGACAGGCTAGAGCGTAACAAGACGAAACATGTTGTCGCGCCAGCAATCAACTGGCTTATCGCTACCTTGGATGATGCTGCGGCATTTGGCTACCCAAAAGAAAAGGCCGAACAAGTAGGATATAGAAGGGAGCTAGACACAGCCATCAAAGCCCTGAGAGAAATGCACGAACGTGGCATTGTTATACTTCCTGGCGGGTAAGAACAAACTTGTACCCCAAGGACATTTTTTCACCAGATTTGCTCACGTTGTAATGATAGAGATTACGGCTTTGCCTGGACTCCCCACGGCACATATGCGCGAGACCTGGAACACTTCCAGAAACTCCTCGGTTTCACGGCTCATGAAAGCATCATTGCTGCCACCGCAGGTGTCGCGAAGCTCTTCATGCGCGAAAACGAACTGGGCAAGATCCAGCCGGGATATTATGCGGATTGCATCCTAGTCGATGGAAACCCGCTTGATGACATTAGTATTCTGCAGGATCATGAGAAGCTGAATGTGATCATGATAAACGGACGTGTCCACAAGGCTGGGGTGAAGGAATATCTGAGGACTAGGTCTTTCTTTGGAACGAAGGTCCCAGAGTTCCCAGAGATCAAGATGGATATGCAGAAAAATTATTGAACAAAACTTTCTGAGATCCGGGTATTTTTATTTTCGCTCTGCGTTTGAAATTGTGCCGTTTTTTTGCGATTGCAATGGGTTCCTGTATGTGCGAGCCATTTAGTTTTCCAAGATACTCTAGAGTAGGCCAAGGCGGGCATTAAAAAAAATTAATATGATGCAAAGACGCAGGTATTGACTGCTCTTGCGGCTAATCAAGAATATAGGCTTCTTCAGCTGTATTGTTTCTTTGGGCATAATTGTTTCACATAAATCAACTGTGCCAGAAAACTTTCTCCACATGACATTTCATGGGGTTCAAATCCCCAAAGCTGTAGCTTGTAGGTATGATGGCCCTAAAATGAGTGCATACAGAAGGGCCTCGAATCATTCAAGTGATGCTCATGACTTCCATTCCTACAACCAGTCATTTGCCCTAATTACAGAGCTTTCGCCGCCATGCCTTGAAAACAGGAAATAAAACCGATATGAAAAAGCGACATGACATGACCATAATAATCTCGATTTTATTGATAGGCTTAGAAGACGAGAGCAGCACCCTTGGTTTTCTTATCACCACTGTTGATTCAGAAAACGACAAGTTAGCAAATTATTCCTGACAAACGACCACTGGGATTTCACAATGTCCCATGCCATTGGAACGGGGGGGAAAAGAATGATGGGAACGTACCCCAATTCGAAGTGCTTGCATCGTTTCAAAGCGAGCTGTGCCTTGGTCTTGCACGCAGTGCACTCCAGTCTCAAAACAACCTTCTTGGTGGTCTTGGCCTTCTTTCTGAAAACGGGCTTGGTCTGACCACCGTAACCGCTCTGCTTGCGATCATAACGACGCTTACCCTGAGCGAACAGGGAAGCCTAATTTATCGGGAAAATGAATCGTTAGTAAACGTCATATTTCTCACTTGGCCGGCCTCTCCGGCCCGCCCCGGTGAACGTTATCGAAGGATTGGGTTGAAGCGTTCTCACCTTTCCAGCCTTGTATTGGGTGACTCTGTGCTGGGTGTGTTTCCTGCACTGCTTGGACTTGCAGTATGTCCGGCGGGTTTTTGGAATGTTGACCTAATGCAAATTGGCAATCTGGTCAGTCACTGTTCTAATCAACCAAATTTCAAAACCCGCCATCCACGCGTAATCCTTGTTGCCCCGTGCTATTTCGAAGAGTGATTATTGCAGCCGGAACATGTTTTCGTGCACACGGGGTAGGTTGGGCGATCGGAAGCACCGACGCGGAATTCAGGGACCTGCCCGCAAATTTCGTAAATAGCTCCAGGTAGCCCCTCTTCAGTCGAAAAATTGTCCATTCCCTTTCGAATTTCCAAATTCCGACAGCGAAAATCGAGACAGAGAGTCCGTTAACGCGTTTCGCACTTCCCCAATCTCCCACATTCGTGTAATTGTGTTCCCGCTCAAAGGTATTTCGGTATCGGGTGTCTCGATAGAACTCCGCCGCGACCGGTAGCATGCCGGAATCCTCCTCTTACTGCAATTCGAATTCCAATGAACAAGGGAGAAAGACATCCTTACCATTTTGACTGATTTGGCCGGATCGCAAGCTTGGTGTGGTCGTTGTCGTCTCCGTCGTTGAATGGCGCAGTGCGGGAGGTTGAAGTTGTGCGTTCTTTTCGCTTATGCGACTCCCACACTGCGCTAACCGCATTAGGCAACCAACACCACCCAGTCAAATCCAACCCGCAAACGACTTTTGGTGCAAGAAGTTTCTTTTCGTTGGACGACAACATCATTTTCAACAAAATTACTGGAAAAGTGTCCTAGCGAAAACTGCTTGCAGGATATAATAGCAAACGATTTCAATTCTTTACGGTCTGAACTGTACAGGTATACTATTCATTTGCGATTCCACCTTTGCTGAGGAATTTGCTGTTTCGTCCAACTAACAATCATGCCGTTTTTGAACTACTGATGACTCTGGGGACTACTTATTGGTGAATCCCGAGAGGTACTTGTTTCATGCGATGTATGCAAAATGAAATCTAGATGGCGAGGCACCGTGACGTTTCGGCCTGATCGTCCCATTCAAGGACGGGCAAAAGCCTGCCAGTTTTCGGCATCTCGATTTCCTGGCTTGGATCGGAAGTACTTGCCCAAGTTTGCACCATGCCTCTAGTTAACTATCTAGGTGGCAAGGAACTCTCGCAAACAGATGTTGCGCCAAAATGCAGTGTTCACGAAGAGTGAAGGGAGGCCGAGTTTGGCAGTGGACACCCGGCTTTCTGCTCTGGTAACCAAACTGCTGACATTTTCTATCATTATACAAATATTTAAACGGTATAATTTTTGGATTTCTCCGTAGCTATTCCAAAACTGATTATTCCAACAGCTTCTGTACATATTGAGGCAAAAATGCGGATCTCACAAAGAATATGGGTAACAATGAGTTGCAGTTTCAGTGTCACCACTTTTCATAAATATCAATCAAAATCAGTACTAGAATCAATCTATGATTTATTTTCCTTTTATCTTCTGCTGCAGTCCGGAAGTATATCAACTAGACTGGTCTCTTGAGAGCGGCTCTGGTTTAAGTCGCGTGGTTAGTTAACCAGGGCAGGCAGTCGTCATATCAGTAACTAGAAAGCGGCTTAATAACACCCCACCAAGTCGGGTCTTGTCTGCTCGAGACCCCGCCAATCTTTCAAGATCTTGTCAAAGATTCAACTACCCAAACGTCAAACATATCATTCTTCCCAGACAACAGCACATCGCCCTTCTCTCGTTTGTCGTTCCAGTCCTTACTTCAGCCCGTGTCTGCACACTCCGCGAGACGTTATTACCGTTTCCTCTCTCCTTTCAACCTTCAGCTTTCAGCTAGCCGCTTGAGATCGCAAACCCCCAAAATGTTAATCAAGTAAGGAACCCAGTCCCGTCTATTATTTTAGAAACGCAAGAGCTGATCTCTTCTCTTCTAATCCACCAGAGTCCGAACCCTCACAGGGAAAGAGATCGAGCTCGACATCGAGGCGGACTACAAGGTACCACGCTCTTTCTCTTCCTCCGAACCCCCTCTCACCTACCTTTATCTCGTCCCATCACTTGGGCCCAAAGCTCCCCACCTTTTCAGAAAAAAAAAAAAGACATAACCTTGATTAACGGACGACATAATATCACACCTGTAGGTCTCTCGCATCAAGGAGCGCGTGGAAGAGAAAGAAGGCATCCCACCAGTCCAGCAACGTTTGATCTTTGGCGGAAAACAAATGTATGTGGTACCGCCCCCCTGCCCGCCCGCCCACAGATGCAGATATCACACATAGATTCTTTGGGAAGAAAAGAAAAAAATTGAGCGCACATTGTTGATTTGTTTCCCTCTTTTTTTCCCTCTCTCTACCGAAACAGGGCAGATGACAAAACCGCGCAAGACTATAACCTTGAAGGCGGGGCGACGCTTCATCTCGTCCTTGCACTGCGAGGAGGAGATTAGAAAATAAAAACCCCGCCGAATGTTGTGAGAGAAAAAATATAAGGTGGAAATGAAACGCTGTCTTTATGCGTGACTACTTTTTGTCGAGGGAGAAGGAATGCCGGCCTGCCATTTAACTACCCTCGGGTGGGTTAGGAGGCTTCCCATAGTTGCCGTGCTGGACTAGTGAAGGGACACGAGGGCAAGGAAGTGCGGACAGTTTATCTTTATGATGGAGAATTGGGTGACGTGCATCCGCTGGGAATCTCTTTTTCATGGTGATTTGGCGCCTAGGCGTATTTGGGCATATGTTACTGACAATCGACCTTTACTGTCTTTCATTTGTATTGAGTTTAATCTGTGGAGGTCTTACGAATGCCTTTTTTTTGTATCTTGAAATATGCTTATTCCATGTCTTTTGACCGCTGGCTATCTGATAGATATACAGCCAACACAAGAAATTTGGCAACGGCTCTCATAATGCAATTGACCAAGATGCAAGATCTAGCTAGGTATCATAACAACATTGCTTGGTATTCACTACCAGGAAACCGAATAACATGCTAGAATGAATTAACTATTGTACAAGCGTACAGGCAAAAATATATAAAACCAGGCGTTCCATCGCATTGACAATCACGCTTAACCAACAAATAGCATCGCATATATAAGAATTCTAATTCGAATGCCTTTGCTTGATCCTGAGCTTCCCTCTTCCAAAGAGAAAATTGCTCAAAAAAATTCAAGTGCTAATTTCTTGTCACTTCTTCGCTTTGTGGGGAGCGGGTAAATCATGTCAAATCCGGAGACAATCAAAGTAAAATAAACCCACCAAACAGACGCCAGGTTCATCGGTACAAATGCAAGGTGCCACAGCCTTTAGGAAAAGTGCTTCTTCAATCGAAGGATAGTCCCGCTCTAATAGTCATAATCATCTAAAGGTCACCCTGGGTATCATAACTCATAATAATCGCCAAGCCCCATATATACGCCCAGGTCCTAAAGAGTTTTGATACATGAAGGAAACAAGAGGTGTGCCTCGTAAATCGAGGATATAGGAGTTGAGGTGCCTAAGATATGCGTTGCTTTTTTGCGAAAGGGGTTTCCGAAAGGATTTCCGGTCTTGGTCCAGTAGAACGCAGAGAAGACGTCGATTGGCGAGTTGAACTCGTCTGGATATGCGCCAGCGCAGATGTTGGCCGTTTTTTGGGAGTGTATAGAGGGTTTGGTGGCGGTCGGCGCTTTGGTTGTGGTACGATGGTACTTTTGGGCAGAGTTACCTGCTTCGCGTCTGGTTGAGAGGTTGTGGGTGGCGAGTTATAATTTTGATTCTGTGCCTCAAGATACGATGGGATCACTGTGGCGGATTGGGTCCGTGGTGTCCCAGAAGCAATGGATTTTTGTTTAACCAGGGGAGACGCCGCAGGTCTTGAAGCGGCTTGTGTACCCCTCATCGCGAGAGCAATCGGCTTAAGTTCGGAATTAGGCGTCCTTTGTGAGCTGAGATTGGGAGCGCTTACTCCTCTCGGAGATGGTTTTGCTGGTGGTTTATTGAGGCCAGCATTTCGCTGAGCGAGCCGTTGTTCATACTTGTAGTCCTCAACAAAAGAGACAGGGGCTCGGCTGACCACCGATGCTCTTTTGTTCAACTGATGTGTTGGAATACAAAGGCGCTCGTTCCGTTTAACCGTTGGCAGACCTAGTCTTTTAGATTTGGTCGGCGCGGGCAGCCTCGGTTTTTCAAATGTCCACCGTGATGTCTGAGAGAACGGAGTAAGGCCCTTATCGGTCGGTGGAGGAGCCCGAACAAACACTGGCTGGATGCCGCCCATTTGGCGGTCATAGTTGGCATACTTCTGAAGGCTAGTTGGCTTCTCCTGGGGAAGGCCCAGATTCTTGATATTGACCACCTTGGGCGAGTGCTTTGCCTTTTCGGAGTTGAGCCCGTTCATAAGCTGCCTGACTCGCTCGGCTTGCAGCTCGAGCTCCTCTGCCGCTTGCTCCCTCAGAGAGCAATAAAAGTCGTACCAGCTCTCCGGGTTTTGGGGGAGCTCAACATCCCTCCAGAACGGGATATCCCGTTTGATAAGTTCGGTCCAGATCTCTCCCGTGTGCTCCCTGAGATGAGGAGAATTTGCCTCGATTGCATTCTACGGCGGTCAGAATCAGCCTAGATATTGGATAACTAGCAAAGGAGTAAAAAGGTTGGGACTTACCAGTTGCTTTGGATTCTCTACCTTGAGAAGGACAGGTCGAACAAGCTCGTATGGCGCATCACCAAAGTTATCAATAACTTTTTAACAAAGTTAGTTAGCCCCCAGATGTGCTCCCCTTAACGAAAGCTACGGACGAATGGAGAACAGAAAAGGGAGCGGAACTCACCTTTGGCTTGCTTTACACAGGCCCTGCGAGCCATGTGGAGAAGTGATGGAACAGACATGTTAGGGGAAGCTGGGCAGGCAGGCTGCTTTGTTTTCCCTTTTTTTTTTGGTTCTTTAAGAAAGAAAATAACTCTCAAGGGAAGGTGCTCAGGCCAGGGTCAATGTATCCAAAATGGTGCAGCAGAAGGAGGGTGGTTGCGTGTGAAAGATGGGAAGGGTTGACAGTGGGAAAGAGGAAAAATGAAAAAATGAAAAAGGGAGGGAGAGACGATAGGAGAGCTTTAGTCAGTTTAGTTATATGGTGATAGGTAAATTTAATATATATATATATATATATTGTGAGTGAATTCATGAATCATGAGGCCCTGAATGCCATCAAGGCCGGGGTACTTAGTTACTCACAATCAGTGAATTCACTATTGAAGCTTCCAAGTCATCAGTTATTCAATCGTGCCCAAAAAGAACAGGCAGAACTCTGTTTCTGACGCACATCCAGTCCTCACCGCCTTGTGAATTCATCAAAGCGCATTCATTGGTTGGAGCTAAGGACCTGCCACGTGCAAGTGGCTATTTTTAGCTGCTTATTCAGCGCCCATCATTTTGTTCATTTAAGCTGGCAAAAAAGTAGGTGAAGATGTGCTTTTTCTATGTACGTAGTAATTTTAGTGCACAGCATCTATCAATGATTCTGGAGGTTGGATTGTTGATAGTGGTTGTTTAACTCAGTTTTATGAATGAATGAATGGGCTTTGGTGATGGGTTCAAAAGCCCAACGATGGATCGCCAAGATGTGTCTCTTGCAAAATCCAAATTCAACTTCATAGGGCCAAGCAAAGGAATAGGTTACCTTCAGGCACATCTAGTATCTCAAAAGCAGCCCTCAGGAATCAGTTCCCAGTGTGGACTCTGGAGGAAGAGAGGAAACAACCCACAAAGGCCACTGAAAGGTCGATTCTGCTGATGAATCCCCCCCCCCCAAGCTAGTTATTTCTCTGCCTGAGATTGGGTCGATCCGGTCTGTATCTTCGCTCCATCTTCTCTTTTCTCTGTTACACGAAGAAGCAATATCACACCTTCACCCGTGTTCTTGGAAAGTTTGCATATGTCAGTCCCATATTAGACTGGACGTTGCTGCATGGCAGAACAGGGTTGAATGAGGTGCTGTTCAGGTAACATTAGTTAGCCAGGGCATCTTGGTTTTGAGAAGCTCAAAGTTGTGACCTGCTCTTTGACCCTGCTCTGGGGCTCCATTGTGTTCTACATACATAGTGCGACGTTCGGGGTGACTACCTGGTGGGCTCCAGTGTCTACACTGCTAACAACTTGTTGGTTCCTATTACCCCGCCAGCAAAGGTCCCGACGTGTTTCGATGGACTAGGTACGGAAACGCAAAAGAGACCAGCAGCTGTGTTCAAGTTTGTGCTGTCAACGGCAGAAACAAAACATATATTTAAAAAAAAGGTAAAGAAAATCGATTCTCTTCTGCAATCGACCTTAGAATGACCGATTATTCTTGTGCTTATGTCGTGGCCATACCGAAAACTCCAACTCGCTCAAGCTAAGGTACAAAGCCGTTGGGAGTCGGGCCATCCTTGCTTAACAGCCGTCGTGTCTCGTGCGCCCTTTCCGCCGCGTTTTGGACTCGTTAACACAAACACCTAACTTTACAGGTCCCTTTCTGCTTCAATGTACGAAACGGAGACCACAGCTCTCCTCCCTGGCGCCTCCTCGTCTTCTGCCCACTTTGGTGCAGCAAGCAAGATGGACGACACGCATCGCGATATCGAAAACCGCAAGGCTCCTCCTGGTGATGTCAGTGGGGGGGCAAAAGTCGCGACAGGTGCGGAGAAGAGCATGAACTTCAGCACTGCTATCAAACTTTACCCAAAGGCAGCCGCCTGGTCTCTGTTCTTCTCTCTGGGCGTTATAATGACAGGTTTCGACCCTCAGATCATGGGAAATCTATACGGTGTGCCCAAGTTTCAGGAGGACTTTGGGTACCTCTTCAAGGGGAAAATGATAATCTCCGCTGCGTGGCAGTCTGGTCTCAGGTTTGTGGCTAGCAGCTTCGTGTCTGTCCAAAAACTACGGCTGGTAATGTTTTATATAGCATGGGGAGCCCAATTGGCCAAGTCGTGGGTGCTCTGGCAGCGAGCTATCCGATGGAGTGGTATGGGCGAAAGTGGACTTTCTTGGTTCGTTGGAGGAGATTGATCTCTATACCCTGAACGTGCTAACTTTAGACTGGAATTAGACCTGTGTGATCCTTACTGCAGGGTGCGTCTTTATTCAATTCTTTGCCCGTTCACTCACCATGCTGCTGGTGGGCGAGCTCCTAGGCGGGCTGGTGCTCGGTTGCTATGCCGTCATCGCTCCAGCATATGCTTCTGAAGTCTTGCCCGTTGCTTTGCGAGGCGTTCTCACCGCATACATAAATTTGTGCTTTGTTATCGGCCAATTTATTGCGAACGGCATCACCGCTGCTACTCATGGACTGGATTCACACTGGGCTTATAGTATTCCGTTCTCCATGCAGTGGGTCTGGCCAGTCGTTATCCTTACAGGGATATTCTTCGCCCCCGAAAGTCCTTGGTGGTTAGTGAGACAAGGGAGACTTGAAGATGCTGAGAGGTCACTTCAACGGCTGGCTTCTTCGAAAGTAGACGTGAAGGGGACCTTGGTAAGCAAGAATATCAACGCAGAAAATATCTTCTTAGGCAAAGTAAACTGATGGGTCATATTAGGCCATGATCATTGAAACCGATCAGCTTGAACAGGAGATGGAGGCTGGCACAACGTACAGAGACTGCTTTCGGAAGATTAACATCCGACGGACTGAGATTGCCATTGGAGTTTACACGATTCAAGTGTTTAGCGGAATCTATCTCATCGGTTACTCGACATACTTTTTTACCTGTAAGGCTCTTTCTATCTTGAAATGCGTAAGCCGTTGGTTAAAATACTACAGTGGCCGGTCTTTCGACGGACGACGCATTTAATATGGGTGTAAGGTGGTCCTATTGATTTTTGTGCAATGAATTATCGTTAATATCAGTTACAGATAGGGTTCCTTGGGGTGGGATTCCTAGGCACATGTCTGTCATGGGTGCTTCTCTCGTATTTCGGTCGAAGAACAATTTATCGCAATGGGTTGGCAGCAATGGCCATTATTTTATTCGTCATCGGTGTCCTGGATTGTGTTCCCAACTACCTTGAGCGCCCTGGTGTGATTTGGGCTCAGTCATCGATGATGCTTGTCTGGAACTTTACGTACGACCTGACTGTTGGACCGATCTGTTTTGTGATCTTATGCGAATGCTCTGCGACAAAGGTTCGCTCCAAGACGATCGCTATCGCTACGGCTATCCAGGCGCTTTTTGGAATTGTTATGACCGTGGCAATCCCACATATGATCAACCCGGATGCAGGAAATATGCGAGGGAAGCTAGGGTTCTTCTATGGAGTAAGTATTCCCTTTTCTAAGTCACTGTGCGCTGTTCTAATCCGTATACTCAGGGCTTGTGCATCATCTGTCTTGTTTGGACGTGGTTCCGTGTCCCCGAAACGAAAGGCAGAACGTACGAGGAGCTTGATATTATGTTTGAGCGTAACGTGCCGACTCGCGAGTTTAAACACTATAAAGTCACATAACCCGTCCGTTTATTCCAACTTAGCAGCCAAAAGAGATATTATTGTGCCTGATATCCCGAACCAGAATACTTCATCAAAGCCAACCGTTTCAATTAGCCATCCCCATTCCAAGTGTGCATCATACTGTTACACACACCGCCTCTAGTCATATAAACCATCAACTCCTCCATCCATCCCCACATCTACATCTACATCGGCATCCTCCTCATCTCCTCCAAACTCCAATACCTCCTCATATTCTCCGCCCCCAACTCCTCCACCTCCTCATCTAAATGCCTCCACAACACCTCCCCAAACCCATCCATCACCCCCCTCAACTCCTCCAGCCTCAACTCCCTCCCTCCCCCCTTACACTCCTCCAAATACCCCTTCAACCCCTCCAGCCCCGCATGAATTCGCCTATGCTGCGCGATGAGCTCCACCTCCTTCCGGAACGCAGGCATGCGCTTCGCCAGGTACGGGAATATCGACTGCTCCTCGATCGCATGGTGAAGCTCCAGTTGGGTGCACAGATCGAGGCCGACGGCGATGAATTGGTGGAGGGAGAGGTGTTTGGGGCGCTCGTTGGAGGTGCAGGCGCTGTATAGCACGGTCCAGGATTGGCGGAAGTGGGTGTGCTGTTGTTTTGGTGAAAAACACAGAAAGAAAAAAAGAAAGAAAAAGGAGATGAGAATTAAAAGCGAGGGGTGTAGTGTAAATAATGGTTCAAAAGGGGTTTTCAAGGTGCTATTGTTGAACGGTATGTACATACGAACAAGTCCATGCGCGCTGCAAGGCTGTTGTAGATGGTGAATTCTGCTGGAGGTAACCGAGGGAGCGAAGATTGGTCACCGCCTGAGGGGTTCGGCATCGAGGCGGACATTTGTTGATTTCCCCGGTTCTAGTATTGTAGGTATGATGTATGGACGTGGTTTGACTACTGGGGTTCAAATGCTTTATTCCCTTCTTCGAAGTTATATTCCAAAAAAGCTCTTCACCAATCCTTCGAAGGCCGGATGCATCGGACTTTCTTCTCCACATAATTCACAATCCCGCCCGATGCCGAGATTTGTAAGCTCTCGACTCTGCGCTCTGGGGGAAGCCCGAAAAAAAGAAAGAGGGCGTTGTATCCATCAACGGCGTATGATTAATTATATATAGATAATCTGAACTGAATAACCTTACTCAGACATGACCCATCCCAACCGACAACAAACGAAAGACCAAATGATACCGATTAACGATGGAAAAGGGACTCCGTTCAGGACTATAGGCAAAAGAAAGAAAAAAAAACTAAGGGATGAGGGTATCTGACACCAGGATATCGTATCCGAGAAATAAATAAAGACATGAACACCAGACGAAAAGCAGGTACATTGCGAACGAATGGAAAGGTTTGCGTTGGTTAGTTTGTGGGTTTGGCCTTGACGTTGTTGACCTGCTGTCCGTTTGGCATCTGGACCATCCAGCTTGGCGGGGCCATACCGGTTTGTTCGTGGATGGTAGAGAATAGCGGAGGCAAGCTTTGCATAAGGTTTCGGATCGGAGCTGTGGCGTCTTGCGAAGAGTCGCCAGGACCTAAGTGTGAGATAACAGTCAGAAATCGGGTGGCACAAAGAAGAATTGGATGAATACGATGGGACGACATACCAGTATTCCAGACAGTAATCTTGGGCTCCATTCCCTGTACTGCTTTGGCATTTGCATTCGCAAGTTTCTCGAAAGTGTTGTTCTGAATCATCATGTATTGCAAGAGGCCTTGTGGTCCGCCGAGGGCGTCGGCCATTGCGCCATAGGCTTTGGCCATCTCCATCATACCCTCTGCTTCCTTTTTCTTCGAAACAAAGGCTGCTTCAGCTGCCTTTGTCTCCCGATAATCTGCGCACGTATTAGCATCGAAATAACTGCTAGATGATTCTATTTTGCCACTTACATCGTGCATCGGCTTCCAGTCTATACTTGTACAGCTGTGCATCGGCATCCTTGGTTTGCGTATAAAAGCTGGCATCGGCGTTTTCCTGCGCAGATTCTCTCGCGACCTTACTCTTGGTGACTTCGGTAGCTCTCAGTCGCTCCAGCTCAGTTTCTGCACGTTTTGTCTCAACTTGCTTCTGCAGTTCAGCATCCTTCACCTCGGACTGGCGCTGCGCGGAAATTTTCTTGAGCCGGATCTCCATATCAAGCTCAGTCTGACGGTTGGTAAGCTGTGCATCTGCCTGGGCCTTTTCACTTCGACGCTTAGTCTCAAGGACTGCTGTCTCTGCATCAATCTTGGATATCTCCTGTTTGGTCTTGCCCCTTTTCTCGGCTTCTCCGATTTCACCTCTCATCCGTGCTTCTGCAACATCAATCTTTGCCTGGTTGAGGGCGCCTTCTTGCGCCTTCCTGCTAAGGTATTGGAAGTACTCGCTTCCGGGGGCGTCCTGGAGTTCTTTGACATTGGCATTATAGCTGTATGTTCTCCTTTAGCGCTGCTTGCCAAGAAAAGAGAAGAGAGCAACGAAAATATGACTTACATTCGAAGACCAAATTGATCCAGTTCGTTCTGGACATTGTCAATTACGTGCTGTTTGAAAATCTGCCTCTCCTTGAAGATCTCCTCCATGGTCATACTGGACACAATAACACGGGTTTCTCCTTCGATGATGCCCTTGACGATGTCCTGCACATGGTTGCCTTTGGTCCGGGTAGTCACGACGTGACCGCCGGGCCCGTCGGTCTCTCCAGAGAGAAGAAGAGCATATTTCTTGAGAGCTTCGTTATTGTTATCCGGCCCGATGGTGAAGACTGCTGGGAGAGAGAACTGGAGCTTCTCGATTGTCATCGCCTGCAAGTTGAGGGAGAAGTCGAAGGGGGAGATCGAGATTCTCCTGCACTGTAAGACTGTTCAGTAACTATCCGCGCATCTCAAATTGATTAAACCTAGGTGACAGCTATCGTACCTTTTGCCATGGCAGCACAAATGCGGTCTTCTTGATGAGCACATCTCTCACCCCGCCACCGGTAATAACCAGGTATTCATGCGGTTCCGAAACGTTGTACCTACTGCAAAGTGAGCAAAAAAAAAAAAAAAAAAAGGCCCGTTTGGAAACTCGGGTGCAGCAGGAAGAAAAGACTGACAACATTGTTGCGCAACCACTTTTGAATTGATTTCTCTTTGAAGCTAATTGCAAATCCGACTTACTCCGTACAAAATGTGGGAGTACGGGTGTCCTAGGTAGTTAAGGTAGGGCAGGTAAGGTAGTTAAGTTAACTAACAGGGAAGATGTTAATTCACAGCTGGGGGAGGTGGGCGTTGACGCGCTTTATATACGTGAAACGCAAAGCAACAACAACAAATCCAGTAGTTACCAGTGACTTTTTTAGATTGGACAAAAGATTGCTTGGAGTTCGCAAGGCATAACAACGGTCTGCAGGGTCAGAGATAACAATAGCAAGGCGCGTTTGGAGTGGAGATGTCGAGCATGTCATGAGAGCACTTCTGATCCACAATTTGCGTTTTGACGTTTTGAGTGCCTAGAAGCTAGCCTGGTAAACTTAGGAAGGAACCCCCTAACTAACATCCATTCTCTAACCCCTGGGATGGGGCTTTCCGTGGATTTCACGGCATCTCCCACTCCCAGTTCCAGGGGGTGTTGAATTGGACAAGAGCGATGATCACATCCCACCCAATGGGCCGCGTCCACGGGGCACTCCGTCGCGAATATTGGCGCAAAAGTGAAAAGTTGAGCCTCAAGCTGGACAGCCTCCTCGAGTCCTCGGTTACGGAGTAACTAATGCATCGCATAACGAATTGAGGTAACTAGTTATGTATGGAGTAGACCTGACATGTTCATGGCTACTGATGCTTAATTACCGTTTGTTGATGAGTGATTTTTGGGCAAAGTGAAGAGGTAAGGATAAATGCACCCCACCATTCACTAATTACACTGGTTATTGTATTATGTAAGCAATATTATACTTGATTGAGAATAATTCTTTGCTAATACATCCCTTGAATAAACATCAAATAAACTTATGAAAGCTCAACAACTTAATATATTTAATAAATTTATCAGATCTTTTCTGACTTTTTGAGACTAGTTGATATCACAGTTAATAAAAGTGTGCTTTGTATTAGTTTGTAATGAATTCTGCAAATGATTGTTATCCTTACCCCAAATATATAGGGAGAAAAAAACCATCACAGGAAAAAAGTCACTGGGTAATTAATTTTGAGTGAAGCTCAGTTCAGGTGAGTCATGACTATTTGTTCATTTTGATCACTCAAGAAGCAGCTATATTTCCTATTTTGTTCTAGTCTATTGCTACTTGTACATGGGCTTACTAAGTCAATATCAGGTTTCAGTCACATGGGAAACATTGGTAATAAACAGCCCACCAATTCTGAGATGTGCTTCAATGTGTTAGCTTAGATTGAAAGTGGAAGGTTCTGTCTCTGGAGGAATTAGTTAGACCTCTTACCCAAGCTTGTTAGGGGCGAAGTGTTTGATTCCTCCACATTTACGGAGTACCTCTAGAGTACGGAGTACTTGGGCTGTTATCTTTGCCACTTATGCTACTTTGGAAGCTCACAAAAGGTCCGCCCGTGGAATCAGCTAAGGGCCAATTGAAGAGCTCAAAGAGTCACGGGAAGCAGCCTCTATATCCAAATGTGGTGAGTTTTGTTCTCCTCTCAACCTCTTTCACTCTCATCGTCACTCTCTTGCTAAAATCCTTCAAAGCCATCTCCGTATTGTGTCGAGAGACAAATACCTGGTGAAATTCTCTCGCGAGTCGCCCTGAGCTTTTGCGCGTTTTTTTGGCCAGTTTAATCTTCGCCTCTAGGCTTCAGCTCCTCGACCCACTCTTATTCTACACATTGGTATGAAAATATACGCTCCTTTTCCCTAAGGTTTTCCGGGTGACAACTCGCGTTCTAGGGCGATATGGCGTCGGCAGGAACTTCACATGGTGGCGTCTCAACAACTGCCTGCTCAGCTACAGAGAGAGGGAGAATTTTAGGGTTCAACAGCGTCTGTTTTGGATGTCAAAGTACCAGTGTGAATACGTGCCATGTCATCCCAAGGGCTGACTCTGCTGTATGGCACCCAATACTCTCACCACCCTGTCATAGGGTACTAAATTGCTGCGCATGAATAGGTGCTCCGCTTTCAAGAGCTTGGGCTTAACAATTTTGAGGTTGACTCCTATTTAAATGGAGTCACACTTTGCCCTCTCTGCCACAACGCATTTGATGATGCTTACAACCCCGGCATTGTTTTTATACCATCCGACCTCATGTATTTTATTGAGTTTGAAAAGCAGGACAGAAATCGAAGACGACTTGATACATCCCTTCCTCGGGAATGTCCAACCCCAGATGATTACCGTGCTCATCAAATTTCAAATGGATCAGTGCCGGAAAATAGCCCCGGTGGCCTCTACGATATATTTGTGCTTAACCGCAGGGCCCTTGTTCAATACAGCAGCAATCAACCCCCAGCAAAGCCATGGCATGGTGCGCCAATGGCTGCAATCAGGCGCGGTGTTCATGCATTAGGGAGTTGGTACAGCGCCTTTCTACCAACAGAGGTGAAAGAAAACCTACGAACACTTTCTGAATTGTATCAATCACCTATACAATCTGATATAGCTGCTAACTCCCCTAGCGCATCGAGTGACCTGAGCCCACCGCTTTCTTCCCCTCCGTCGCCATCACCTCCTCGGGAATCAAAAGGGGGTAGGCGCGGGGGCCCAGCATCACGGACAACCGAATCGGGGGGAAAGAGGAAACAGGGGTGGCGACGGGATATTACAACTCGGCAATCGAAACGATTGAGGACAAAAGCCATCCCCGCTAACCCACTGAAAAGAGAGCCGTTCCCCTTTGAACCGCGACTGGAGGAACGCTCGCAGCCGTGGTGGGAGTGGGGCCCAGATTATACAAGCAACAGGTTTATTAAAACTCGCTCGAAGCACTCATAAAAACAGACTTGACAGTGGCCAAATGCTTTGCCCCTATGTCACGGGAGTAGCCACGTGATGATCGGTAGTCCAGCAAAACTGTTAAGCTGCGACTGAATGTCTGGCAAGGCTGGCCATCATCCTTAATGTAAAAGATGATGACACAGATAAAAGAGTAAAACACAAAGAGAGAATGAGAGAAGAAGAAAAAAATTAACGGAGTGTAAGAGAATTTTACAGCTACAAAGATGCGGCATCCTGGCGTCCAAGCCAGAAGGAGACTAGCAGTGGGATGCTATCATGCTAGGTAGTTAGGCCAAGCAGCGGTTTGCAGTTACTAAACTCAGAGATCAATAATCATACACTCTTCTTAACTATTTCTACATCTCTCAAGATATTAAATCTAAAATAAATAATTGATTCATGATTATCATTAACTCAGCAGTCTAATTGATATGGATATAGATCTCCGGACCTACCGAGCTCCTTACGCTGTATGGATACTAGTTGTTCCATTCCGACATCATGTTATATAAATATCTCCCCGGATCCCCCGAGGATCTTGGAGAGACCATGCTTCTTACCACTTTCATAATTGAATCCTACCACTAATTTATCATTCTTCAATAATTTCAGTTTCTAACAATTGTGAGTGGTTAAAGCTAGGTGTGATTCACTATTATACTAAGCTATCTTATACTAAATACAGAATGAAACAATATTAGTTTGATCTAAGCATAAAGCAGTTGAACATCTGAAAAAATTCAAATTAATAAGAAATGTAACTATTCTCATTAAGAATTATGCAAATTTACAATAAAAAAATATTTAAATCTATATTACTAGATGCTAATTGAATAAAAAGACCAACATCAACAGAAACAGTATTAAAATTTTCAAGAATCAATTTACAGTACAAAAAATAGAAGTTTATACTCTTTTTTACAAGTCTTTCTCTTTTATTCTAAACAAGATATTTAGTCTTCTAGACTTAGAGACTAGAATTTATTTAAAATTAAAGAGAATTCATCATTCAGTAGAAGCTTTTATAACTATCATGATAATCATTATAATTAATTGAAAAGTGTATTAACAAGATGGTTACTGCTTTAGATTTAGTGGAGTATATAGTTATTATAGCAAGAAAACGCTCTAATTAGGCTTAGCATCATCTCAGTGTAGAAATAGCCAAGGGTGCATGATTATCGGTCTCCACATGCCATGGGTTCCAGGGTTCCATGGCCACTTCGGAGTTACGTCAATTCTAAGTAATCAACTAAGAACATGGCCAATTAGCAAGAGACGACTTTGAGAGCAAGACAGGCATCATGATAGACCTGTCACTAACTACTCCCGGGCAGAGTGAGCGCTGACATAACTATGGGAAGACAGAAGAAAGGACCTCCGGGGAAATCCGGCAAATTCGAGAAGGAAGGAGCGCTCCGGGGGGCTGAGCGGGGCAAGGAACGGCGCCAAGCCAGCAACTCGACTGGATGAGCCGCAATGGCCATGTCCAGAAGCGGTCTAGCGTGCTTCGGCTGCTGCAACACTGCCCTTCGTGTTCGATCGCGGGCTTCCATGTCAAGTGCCAACCGGGCTTCCAAGGGGTCGGTTGGTTTTTGGCGCCGAGCTCCGTGGCTTGGCCTCCCCCTCCCATGGGCAACTGCTAGTTAACTAGCTATCTATCTAATACGGCTTCATTTCATCGCATATGATGCCGTTCGATCCTTTCTCGCTTCAGAACTCTCCAACGAGCCTTGCTAACAAAAACAGGGCGGACAACTTGAGGCATTTTTTTTGATGGGGACCGTGCCTTGTGATTTTTGAAAAATTGACACCTGGCTTAACTACTGATTCAAGGTCGTTTCGTCCGAGTAGGGCAGATTCAGGCGGTCTTCCCCTTGTGATTTCTCAACATTAGTTACACTCAAAACTTCATGACATCTTCCCGCAACATGGGCCAAACACCAGACGATGATCCGGTCCCGTCATACGAGGAGTCGGTCTCAGGGCCTTTTGGCGGGGGCGATAGCAAACATGGGCTGACCTCACAGCCCGCAGTTCCTCTTGCAGCCCATCTCACCGATACCCGCACTCACCGTATCAACGCCATCCTGAGCACATATGTCGACCCACTCCTTGCCTCTCAGGGCGCAGCAGGACTCTACAAGACGACATTTGTCCTCGTACCGTCCACTGTGTCCAATCTCCAGGACGCCGTCAGTAACGCCTACACCCAAACGCCAGAACCGCAGGTTGTGGGCTTTCCCGTCAACGAGGTCGTCAAGCTCATCCGATTGAGGGGTGAGGAATACGCCATGGAGTTTTGGCGTCAACCTGCGGTCGTTGCGGAGTTAGAATCCTCAATGAAGGCTAGACTTGTGTCTTCCGGCCATAGACTACACGAACCAGGCGACCCGAAGACGCCGGATCCCACCCCCGTGGCTGAGGTGAAACGGAAAATCGGTTTCTGGGAAAAGCTGAGAGGCAAGGGCGTGTATGACGACGAGATAGAAGATCGCAAGCTGGGATGGCGGGCCGAGGAACCCCAGGTCGAAGGGTCGCGAGGGAAGATTCCGACCGGGCTGGTCAAAGTTACCGTGCTATGGAAAGAGGTTGCGTTGCGGATTGCAAATGAAATGGGCCTCTACGAAAGTCGGCGGGGTCCTGCTCTCTGCGTTGTTGTCGAAGTAGGGACATAATACTATTCCAACTCAAGTTGTTTTTACGTTTATGGGTCCCCACGTAGCATCTCCATGGAACAACTGAAATAGACTTCCCAGCACTCTCCATTTTTTTCTGTGAAGACAATGCTCTCGATGTTCGATCTGGAACGTCGAGGTCACGTGAAGCTCCAACTTCATCGCCCTGGGTTGGGTTGGGTTTGGTGGGGGGAATGTTTTGTGAGAGCGGCTGCGGGCATAAATAACGGTCAAACTTGAGGGCGACTTTTCATCTAGAAGTGTTAGAAATCAGGGGAGATCGATAGCAAATCCCAGTCTTGTTTCAAGGTAAGTTCATATTGAATCTTTACAGTTGTTTAAATTGTCCTCTCTCTTGATGTGCTAGGTGGGGGGAATCTCCCTGAATGAGCATCCCGGTTCTATTGATATTCTGATCAACATATCCATAAGTCATTTTTGTTTCCATTTCATGCTCTTCATTATTGGCCGTTTGCAGGAAAACTGATCAAAAGATCGTACTTCATCCCTTACCACGGCAGGAGGGCGTTTTTCTTTTTCAAATAATGTTTTTTTTTTTTTTTTTTTGTTAACCATCTGACAACTTCCCAACGCACAGTGGCAATTATTTTCAGTCTATACCACAGACTTCCGCTGAACTCGTCCCGGAACCAGAAAGTGAAAAAAAGAAAGGAAAAAGAACGCAACATGTTTCGATCCCTACCTCCTCGTGTTACAGTAGATAGCACAACATCGTCGCTCAAGCGACTGCTGGCTGAAGAAGCCTCTTACCATAAGGAAATGCAGCAATGCCTTGAAAAGATTGCAAAGAGAGAGAAACAAATCGAAACGGCTACAGAGTCCCCGGAGGATGATGGAAATTTGTCTTATATGCTGAGGCAAGAGGCAAGCTGGGCCCCTTTCTTTTCTTCCCTCTTCTTTTTCTGTAATTTTTTTTCCCCCTTTTCTAAATTTAATGGGTGGTATCAATTCTCTGGGAGCGTGATCGAATTACAGCTTAGATACGTTGTTACTGACCCCGAACTCATTAAATCAGCGCATGGCCTTTGAAGAGACGAAGAAAATGTTGCCCAAGATGGAGCAGCTCATCAGAGAAGCCATTGAGAAACTCGAAGGAGTGATGGTGAGTTTCCCCTTGAGTATAATTCTGATGAAGGCCAGTAGCCATTGACGATTTGTCAATATATAGCAAATAGAAAAGGGAAAAGGGGAATTTGGCGATGATGAAGGTATCAAGGAAGGGACCCTGATGATTGAGAAAGCAAAGCAACAGATTCCAGCACTTGCCCAGCCAAGGAGTGAAGCTTGACTTTAGAATGCCCAAGGCCAGATAATGCAGATGTTTGTTTAAAGGTTGCTATATATCCAGTAGTTTGGTTTAGTCTTTTACAGGGTTGATAGCGAGTTTGATTCCTATATCCATATTTCTCATCCAAATAGTGTTGGAATCTAGCCCATGGAGCCCCAGTAGTTAGTCTACCATTGGGTTTGACAAGCATCGTGCCATTCCCACAGGCATCTCCTCAAACGCAAGGTCTTCTCCGCTCCGATCTAGATTTGTAGTCTTTGTATTTTCTGAGAAAGGATGACAGGATTTTTCAGAAAGAACAAGGCGTGGGATTCCGCATCGAATATTTCAGGCATAAAGGGTCTTCCAGCGTACCCGTTTTAAAATGCGCAGACCTCGGATCAGTGATCTTATGGAAAAGGGTTGGGAAGTCTTGTCAAGCCGCCAATTCAACAGTTTTCAGTACGCGATATAACTCATATTTTCCTTGAATTCATGTTAGGTTACGTTGTATCCATCCTATCCGCTTGTTTGTCATCCGCCAGTTCTTCTCCTTCTTCTCCTTCTTCCAGTTCATCAACCGTTTTCGATAGAGAAAGGGCTTCACTTCTTGGAGTCATTCCACGGGTTCCCGATTCATCACCTGAAACCTCACCCTCGTCCACCATATTCTCGTCCTCGGGGTCTTTCGCATCATCAGTGGTGCCTGATACAGAGACTGCTTGGCGAAGCGGGGTGATCCCTGGAGTTGCAGAGCTCTTGATCTTCTCAGATTGAAGCTTTGCAGAGGTTGAGACAGCATCCTCCATAGACAGCGATGGAGTCATGGCCTCCTGGTCAAGTCGCGGAGTACCAACCGCGCTCATTCTTCCTTTAGCCGAGATATCCCCCTCGTCTCCCTCGCCCTCTTCCATCCCTTCCCGCCTTTCTACTTCTTCCTTTTCATCCCTTATCAGCCGACGGAGATTCATACCTTCCTCAACAATTCTACCGAATTGCTCTCTTCGCTCGGCCCAGGTCTGTGCATATTCCCCACTCTCTTTGTCCAACTTTGCTATTTCGGCATTGAGCTTCTCCAGGTTGGCTTCTTGATCCTCGCGGGGTCTTAGTAATCGGTTTGATGTGATCTTCTCCGCAAGTTCGTCATAGGTCTTCCGAAGGGCAAGGGTCTTTTGCGCCTCATCCAGTTGGTTTCTTAGTTCGGCCGTGTTCTCTTTGACCTCCTGGGCAGTCGCCATTATTCTAAGTTTTTCAGCGGCATATCTTTCGCGTTCTTTCGAGTTGCTCGATAGGAGAAATTGGATTCTGGCTATGCTGCTCTCGAAGGCGGCAACGTCCAAGGTTATATCCTCCTGAAACTGTCTCCAGTCTTCTAATAGTTTCTGTCTTTCCGCTTCATGTTTTGCCAATGCGTCGTCGTCGGAAGCTGCAGAATCTGGCGGTGGTGTGGGCAAGAGTGGGATTGGCGAAGAAATGAGGGAGTTTGGGGTCAGAAGGCGCTTCGTAATTCGTTTAAAAGGCTTCTCCTCAACATTCAATAGACGAGATTTGTGCAAGGAGTCTAAAAAGCCGAGAAAATGCATTAGATATTTTCCCCAAGTCCCGCGAGAGACAGGCAGGGTTCACCTTCTTCCGCTTGATCGAGAAGCGCGTATGGGTCCATGATTGGAGTAGTTATATCACCAAGCTAGCAACAGTAAAGGGCACAATGAAGTGAGAATGTATTCAAATAAGGAGTTTATCAAGGTCTTATTCCGTCGCTGTCTATAATTCCTGAGCTTTTTGCTGCCGATAACTACCCTACCTACCTTCCGCTCTGCAAGCCAAGGGTTTTATCTCCCCGACAAATGGAGAGTTTTGCGCTAACAGCTGGATTAGGCTTAGTTAACTAAGTTAGCTCTGAAAATGCGCTTACGTGAGATGATGCCTTCAACCCAGGTCGGAGAACGACCACATTTGTCGACGGAGGGGGCATCCTACCATCAGGGCTACAAAACATCACACTCGAATAGCCTCTGCTTCCCGCCCTTATATGAAAGCAGCTTAATGGGGTGAGCAATTCTAGGGAATTCTCCATGTCCACACGATACACCAGTTTTCTCCCATTCCCGTGGTTCAGAAGTCCGAGATCCCCAGCTTGCAATCCCACGGATCTCGTTCACTCCCATCCGGCGCTGCGAAGGGCAAGGACTCTGAACTCTACCAAGGAGATGGAGTGGAATAGAGGCCGCACTGTGCATCGCCTATCTAGAGTGCTAGCCTTGCGTCCATTAGGATATGTTCGGAGGCATAGTACTCTCTTGAAACCTGTTTATGTTCCTCCGATGCGAAACGACGGTTAACGACCCTTGCTAGAGATGCATCCGTCGTGATGTGACCTCTCGTGGGAATCCCATTCGGACTACGTCTAGAATCAAGCATACTTGGAATAAGGAATCTCTACTATACCCGTACCATGGAACAATCTAACGCGGGGGTCGAAGCATAAACCATTCGAGATTGTTAAACATGCCCGCAGAACATTACAATTTTTGTGTCTCTCCGAATCTTATTCCCTAAAGCAAACTCTAGAAAACAGGTTGCTTGCTTCCTATGGTTCCGATCCCGGCATTGGATTCTCGAAATGCAGTCGAGATCTCTCCCCACAGGAGTTGCTGTATTCCTTTAGGCCTAAGAGCAACCCCCAACCAGCCTGGACCGCGGCAAATCCCGTTGCTCAACCCAGACTGAAAAAGGACGTGGGAATAATCCATATGTCAATCCATATCCTGGTGAACGACCGGATTTCTGGACACATACTCGATGCTGCTTGAGCTAATTCATGCATAACCCATAGTTATCACACCGGTGTGGCTGGAACGTCCCCGCATTGTCAATGGCAAAGCGCTGATGATACACTAACATCCGCATCTAAACGATCCTTATAATGAATCATATAGAGACTGAGAAACCGGGACTTGCTTTGGTTTGGTTCCAGGGTACTATGAGGTCCAGACATGATTGACTGAGCTTTTATACCCCGCATTGCCCCATTTCAACTCCAGTTATGAGCCGCTTTCTTCTTTTCAAATGCATCTTGGTCAATTGTTATGCAATTCTGTCACTGTTTTATAAAGGTGACTGTGTCTAGCTATAATGTCGGCGAGATACCCTAATACTGAGCGGTGAGTGGCCTTTTTCCCCTTTATACCGGGTGAGTAAGAATTCAGTTTAACACCTGGACAGGGTACCTAAGACGGAAATTGAAGAGCTCGAGATTCACTCTGCCAATGATGTTAGCGGGAATCAAACCAAAGAAGCGTTAGCTGAACCTGCCATTGAGTCAGTTGGAAGCGAATCTGAGGTGTCAGATGCTGAAAAACCCACTGAGGAGGACCTGAACACTTTGAGAAGGGTTGCAGGTTCTTTGCCATGGTCTGCATTTTTGGTTGCCATCGTTGAATTGTGCGAAAGATTTGCGTATTATGGAATCAATGGGCCTTTCCAGGTAAAGCATTGAAGCTTCCTAGGACCTGGTTGAATGAGACATTGAATGCAATCCTTTAGAACTATATCGAGAACCCGTACAAACCGGGCAGCCCTACTCCTGGTGCACTGGGTAAGTTGCATTTTCAAATGATTGTGCCTGTTTTCTAACCAGATATTTCAAGGACGTGGCCAATCTATGGCAACGGGATTAAATAGCTTCTTTCAGGTATGCCCCATCAAATACCAACAAAAGACATGAGTTGTAACCACACCTCGTTAGTTTTGGTGCTATGTTACTCCGACCATTGGTGGCATAGTCGCAGACCAATACCTAGGGAAATACAATACTCTGGTCATCTCTGCAGTGATTTACGTCGTTGGCCTAATCATTTTGTTCTGTACCTCCTTGCCTGTGGCAATCGAGCACAATGCAGCCCTCGGTGGACTAGTAGCAGCTATGGTTGTCATTGGGCTTGGAACCGGAGGCATTAAAGCAAACATTTCGCCACTGATCGCGGAGCAAGTCAAAATAAAACCCCTCTCAGTCAAAACCCTCAAATCAGGCGAGCGGGTTATTGAAGATTCTGCACGAACAATTGAGCGTGTTTGTAAGTTTTCCCCGGGGAATTTCGATGACTTAATTTTGATTTCGTCCAGACATGATATTTTATCTCTGTATCAATATTGGGTCCCTTTCTCCTCTCGCAACGACCGTATTGGAAAAACATGTTGGCTTCTGGGCTGCATTTTTGCTGCCAGCTTGCGTATTCCTTGTGTCATTTGCGGTGACTGTCTTTGGGAGAAAATATTATGTTGTGCGTCCACCAAAGGGCTCTGTTATTCCGCGAGCATTCAAGGTCATTTGGATTGGCGTAAAAAACAAAGGAAACCTGGATGCGGCAAAACCCTCTTATCAAGTGGCTTACGGCAATGGTGCTCAAACGGTCCCTTGGGATGACCGCTTCGTGGAGGAAATGAAGCGTACCTTAGTGGGATGTAAAGTCTTCATGTACGCAAACGTCCTCTGGGTTGCGGCTACTATGATGCTAATCGCATTCTAGATACTACCCGATATATTGGGTCTGCTATCAACAAATGTTGAACAACTTTATCTCCCAAGCAGGCACCATGGAACTCCACGGGATTCCCAATGATTTGATGCAAAACATCGACCCTTTGACTATCATTATTTTTATCCCCATTTGTGACAGACTTCTATATCCGTTTTTGCGCAAAATTGGTACCAAGTTCCACAACGTCCCGAAAGAATATTGATTGTTTACTAACGTGGAATTAGGGTTACCATTTAAGCCAGTTACCCGTATTGCAACTGGCTTCTTCCTGGCTTCCCTTGCTATGGCGTACGCTGCCATTGTTCAACATTTGATTTACCAGCGGCCGCCTTGCTATAACTTCCCAAAGAAATGCCCAGCAAGCAATGATGGTCTTCTGGGAAATAAAATTCATGTTGCGATACAGACGCCAGCCTATCTCTTTATCGGGTTGTCAGAGATTTTCGCGAGCATCACTGGATTTGAATACGCGTTTACGAAAGCACCCCTCTCAATGAAATCGTTCGTCATGGCGCTATTTTTATTCACCAATGCTCTTGGTGCTGCGCTTGGTATAGCGCTATCGCCAACTGCTAAGAACCCGAAGCTCGTTGTATGCTGTCTCCTGCCTTTTTGATTGTTACACTGAAATCACGGCTAATTTGTCTGTTGTAGTGGATGTATACCGGTCTGTCCGTCGCGTCCGCTACTGCAGGAGTCATCTTCTGGTTCCTGTACAGCCGTTACAACGATAGAGAAGAGGAACTAAATGCCCTTGAGGTACCGCGAGAGGAGGATGAGAAACCCGTTGCCGCGAATGAAATTTCGATGATGCGCCGTGGAGCAAAGAGTTCGTGAAAGAGTCCCCAGTCAGAAAAGGTAATCCCGTGTGGTGAGGCGTCGAGTGTCTAATTGCGCAAACATGATTTCAACTTGTTCTCATTTATATGCTCTCTAATGCCTGTGAATTGAAGTATTTACAACCCAACAGCTGTTTGTTCAGTATGAGGAAAGGCGATCAATTTTAATCAACTGAAATTAATATGGAATACACTCACCCTGCCAATCACTCTTATTTTAGCCAGGCAAATTCCCTCAGCAGGTGATTTGTGACCCGTGCAGGACATCTTACAAAATCTGAAGCATTTCTGGTACTAATGAATGTCATTGCAACTACTTCCTTAGGTCCTACAATCTGCAAAGTCTATACATGGTTCGAAGCTTACATTTATTTGTGGAGGTTTGTGATAATTTGACATGACATCTCGGGCTGCTTTCAATCCAGCTAAGTGCACTCTTCCTACATAATAGTTCATCTTCTTGCCACTTAAGGCCGAATTTCCATGCAAACGTGACCATAGCCGGCTATATGGCACGGCCTCGAGCATCACATTTAGTCACCATTCTCTAGGGACAATTGTCTCTAGTCCTAGTTTCGTCAGCCGAGGAATTATGTTTTGTGCCGAAAATGCCGAAGGTTTGGCGTACTCAAACCAACAAAACGCTTCAATGATTATTTCAAGATGGCGTATCTTATCTACCTTAAAAGACGTCTCAATGTCCAAACCGGCTGACGGTATTCGTTTGGGCTTGACGACTACAAAACATATAACACTTTAGATCTTAGTGAATCGCGTTCCTCCGCGGCGGAATTTCTCCTAAGGCCGACTAAAGACGAATACCTGCTTTCGAATGGGCTAGCCTTGATATGGAATTCCCGGTCATCGAAGCATTTTTTAAAGTGCGAATGAGGTCGATTCTTGTGGAGACAGAAAAATGGATTTGCGGGGATTTTTATGGACTTTCTGCCTATCACGGCATTGGCTTGCTGGCCATGCAAATCCAGATGTCCATATTTAACTCCTAAAGGCTCGCTCTTCAAGAAATTCACCGCCTGCTTCAGCGGTTTCCTTCCATTATAGCTGGATTCTCGGGCACATCATCGTTGATATCCGTTACTGGAGTACTGCAATTTTGTTACGGGACTTGTTTCTTCATGGCTCTCACCAATGAGAGCCCTGTTTCATTTAAGACATATATTATCGCCACAGACCTACAGACGCTGACAACATGGGTCGCCAACAGGATGCTGAAAAGGCCCTTCATGATCAAACAGACCTTCTACCTCGAAGCCAGATACTGGTCGTTTTTACTGCGCTCGCATTATCCTTGATGATCTGTTTCGTAGATCAGAATGGCATTGGCGTAACATTACCCACTATCGGCAAGGAGTTACATGGAGAAAATACCATATCTTGGGCCGGCACGTCCAACCTAATCGGAAATACAGTCTGTTCGGTTTTGTACGGAAGAATCTCGGACATATTTGGACGCAAGGTCGTGTTCATTTTCTCGCTGGGCCTTCTCTGCGTCTCGGATATCGGTTGTGGCTTGTCTCAGAACCCAACAACGTTCTATTTCTTCCGGGCTCTGGCAGGCGTTGCTACAGGTGGTGTTGTCTCTTTAAATATGATAATCATATCCGATATCGTAACCCTAAGAGACCGTGGAAAGTATCAAGGTATCCTGGGTTCGTTCGTCGGGATTGGCAACATCATTGGACCGTTCCTCGCCGCTGTATTCGTGGAGAAGTCAACATGGCGAGGATTTTTCTACCTACTTGCGCCTCTTGCGGTGTGCTGTGGACTGGTCTCATTCTGGCTTATACCGTCAAATATGCGCCCGGACGGCTTGTGGCAGAATCTCCGTCGAATAGATTTTGGTGGCGTAATTGCCTCTGCAGCAGGGATAATATTGCTGTTGGTACCGATCTCTGGCGGCGGATCATACTTTATGTGGAATTCCCCGATGGTGATTAGCATGCTGGTCATTGGATCCTGCGCAGTTTTGGTATTTGTATTCGTTGAGATGAAAGTCGCCGCTCTTCCTATGATGCCAAGTACGCGAACTCCCCGTCCCCCAAGAAGACCTGTGTGCTTACCTAGCTATGTTGAATCCTTTTACCCGCCTTCATTTTTCCTGCTTTGCTGATATATCGACTTCTTTTTTCTGTTCACATTGCGTACAGTGCGGATGTATAAGAACGCTGTTGTGGTGGTTATTCTGTTCCAGACCTTCGCAATCGGCGCCGTATACCAGTCATATCTCTTTTATCTTCCTATATACTTCCAGAATGCGCGACGCTGGAGTCCGATGAAATCTGCAACGTTCATAATCCCGGTCGTTGCCGGACAGGTGGTAGGTTCGATTATATCGGGTCAGTATATTACCAGGTTCCAACGATACGGGGATGTCATATGGGTCGGCTTTGCTCTATGGACCTTGTAAGCGCACGCTCCTCGACTATTATTTACTCCTCACCTTGGCTAATATTTATTCCCAGGGGCTCTGGCCTTACCATTCCCTTTAGCCGCACAACTGAGGAATGGGCTATTGTCGTGGTCCTTCTAGTCGTCGGTATCGGGGTCGGATTCGTCTTTCAGCCCACCCTCATCGCCATCCAAGCTCATTGCACAAAATCCTTTCGCGCAGTCGTGATATCCAATCGCAATTTCTACCGCTGCCTTGGTGGAGCCTGCGGTTTAGCCATATCGGCAGCAATGCTCCAGCATACTCTCAAGGCAAATTTACCTCCTAATTATAGGTACCTGAGTCGTTCTACGTACTCTCTACCCAAGGATCTCCCATCTGGTGATGTAGATGCGGTCCTTGATGCGTATATGAAGGCTAGCAGGGCTGTTTTTATACTGCAGGTGCCGATAATTGGGTTAGGGCTTGTTGGATGTGCGTTTGTGCGGGACAGAGGGCTAGAGCGACCAAAGGAGCCTGGAGAGGAAAGCGATGGGTCCATGGAGATGCAGAATAAACAGGAGAGACGCATGGATCCGCACTCTCAGGGTGAAAATGGCTCTGCTGAGTCCAGGTTAGTTATAGTAGACATGGAGAGAAAAACAGCATAACAGAGGAAAGGCGCTGCAACTGATCACAGCAAAGAAGTTAGCCTTCTTGGGGAAATATCGAGCTCGAAAGACCACCTTTGCAAAAGAATTATGTATCAGTTCATCATTTAGGCTTGTTGAAAATGAACGTCATAAGCTTATTTTCCTTCATGAGGGTAGATGGTGTGTTGTATTGCATCTTTCATCATTTTCAAAAATTAACCAGAGGTCAGCGTCGCTGTTGGGCATATTATCTCTCGTCAACCACAGGGCTATCAACGTGTTAGTTCTCAGCCTTGCGAGTAAGTTCACAGATTTGGCCGCACCAAGTTTGTTGTAGACTCGCTGCCATTGTCTGAGAACAGGTGCGAATCATGATGATCGACATTTCAAGCCACTGTTCAAGCTGATGAACGCAAGACCAGCCATCGTATCTGATCATCCGAACCACTCTCAATTTGCATTTTGATTCAGGCAGAGCTAACTTCGTCACAAAACTCTTCGTCCGAATCTCCCACGTCAAACCAAGGGTGCATGCGGATCTCCTTCTCGCTCAGCGGATACCCTGTCATTCGTAGCCAGCTAAATATGCTTCGCGTTGCGACCTCTGACACCGATTGAAAATTGAGTCTTCGAGGCGTTCTGGGTATCACCGAGGTATCGTTGGATGGAAATACAATTTGTTTCGAACAGGCCGAATCAATCCCTATCCTCAAGTTCCATACCATTGTCCAAGACCCATTTCCAAGTAGTGTATTGGAGGTCATGCCCTTGACATCGTGCGTGAAGTCGAACTGCAATCTCTGTATCATTAAGCAAGCTGCTGCCGAATGGCTTCCAAGGACACACCGGCACGCTTGAGAAACCATCGCAGCCTGTAAGAAATAGTAAGCGGCATTCATCATCGCGATTTATTTTAGATTGGTTGGCAGCACATGGCTCTGAGTGCCTTGTGGTAAGAAATGATTGCTCAGTTGCGGTCCATGCAGCTGCATGAAGGTCAACCGCCCATTGACTGGATCGAACATCCCGGAGAATAGCCTTCGCCGTTCCTGTAAGAATTGCGCCTAACCATAGCGGTCCGAGTACTGGTTGTCTCCAAGTCAGAAGAGCAGCAAGTCTGATTTCGTCTGCAGCATCCAGGATAGGGTCAATAGCCTCAAACACTGGCTCTAACCATGGGCCGACAAGGTGGCAGCAAACATCAGGACTGAAGAAAGTGCTATGCAGTAGAGATCGTAGCGCCCACCCGTTACAACATAGGGTCATGTAGTATGGTAGCATTCGTAAATACCATCCCATGAAAGGGGTAATGGTGCTATATTCTGCTTCGATGACGATGGGCGAGTAAGAGACGTATGATACAGGTTGGGGGAGCGAAATAGTTCCACCACTGTGAAAAGGTATAAAGAGAGCTGCCATTAATGCAGCACAACATTGGCCGCTAGGGTTGTGTGTGGCACAGAAATTGACAAGATATTTCAAGGCCTGTCTAGAGGAGGGTGGAGCACTCTCAGTACAATGCTGGCCATAATTTCTGCGCAAAATGAACGGGCGGGTATCAATATTGCGAACGGACCATGGCGAGTTATAGGTTTGGCCATTGTGACCCCGCCCGCGACAGCACTGCTGCCCACCATCTTGTAGCATCACCATCCGCCTCGCGCAAATCGACCTCGAAGCCACCGCGGTGCTGCTGAGCATCGTCAATATCAGATTCATCGGCCCAGCGATGCAAGTATGTCATGCAGCCGGTCTGTGCTAAAGCTGAAGGTTGTATCTCCAGCCAAGTGCTCGATAGAATGTAAGACCAAGCAAAAAATAGCGCCGCTAGATGATTGCCCTGCTCAGCACTATCCAGAGTATTGTGCACTCCAGGCCAGTGTCTGAAGCGCGCATCATCTGCGAAAACACATGTCGCTGAGCACTGAACACCTAGAAGGAGCTGGTGCGGGAGCACCCTTGACTCAAGGTCACAACGTCCCTCGGATGTCGTCTGCCATGTAGATTTCCCACTAATGAAGAGTGCCGACAATCCATTCAATGACGAGGTTTGGTGAAGGGACAGACCGTGCTTTTGAGAATTGAAGTCGCGGCCGAGGTAAGCAGGAACCCTCCCCAGTATTTTCTGGGGCTCTACACACTGGGATGGCAGCTTGGAACCTGTCACCAGGGCATGTTGAGACGAAAAAAGCTGGGTTTCTCTTCGCGTGCGCTCAATAGTCTCCTTAGTTACCAGGTCGAACAGCGTCTTCCATTTCCACCAAGTGAAGGCAGACACGAACAAGAGCGACACGGCAGGGATGAAAACTGCTGAAGCTTAGTCATATCGCGGCTTGGCACCCCCTGAGCTCCACTTTACTAGTTAGCCAATCAGATCTGCTAATTTACATAGTTCACACGAATCTATCTCATTACCGGATTTGGTTATTTTTCTTGATGATTGTAGATTTGATTCACTTGTACTCCGTATAGGTCAATTTTCTGTTTCCAAGTCAATTAGTCACATCTTCCTTTCTCAGTTAGCATCTTTGAGAGCTTATATACGGAGTAAGCATCTTCTTTTCTCACTTCTCTTTAGACCTAGTATCAAGAAGCTTTCGCCAACCCTCTATCACTGAGAGTATGGGGGATCTATCAGTGAGCGAACACAACGAACTGACCTTGGGTACCGATCATGCCCCAAGTAGCGACCATACATCAAGCAGCCAACAGGTCCCCAGCAGCGGCCCATGGATGGACAATGGACTTGGCGGCGAGTACAGACCAATCGAAATGAAAAGTATTTCGTGGGGTAACTCTGGTCCTGGGAAACACACGGTCAAGCTTGCGTTGTGGTGGCTCCATATGATGTCTGCCGCACCCAACTGTGAGACATCCATCAGTCCAGTGTATCCTAATCTGGATGCTTGTGTACTACAGGACGGAGTATATCGAAATATCACAACAGGCCTCGAAGAAAGTGCTCTTCCTAGGGGGGCTAATCTTCTCCCTTTTCCACCAGAGCCGACATGTGGGGGTCCAGCAACGCCGCCTCGGCAGTCAGCACTTTCCCTGCCCCCTTCCAGTCCATTGTCTTCCCCCCCTCCTATCATGGAGGACATTGATCAAATGATCCGAACAAAGGATGGCCAATGGCGGTACCGGACAGTCCACAGTTCCCCAGGCGTTGTGACAGACAGGATGCCCATCTGGAGTACTGCAACAGAAGAGTTGTATTATGCCCGGCCAGAACATGGAAGCGTCCAATGGGTTCCGGCCAATGCCAGGCTAAGAACGAGTGGAGGTTAGGCTAGCTAGAGTAGTGGGGATAGCGATGAAAGCATGGAACAGTCATCGCCCACAAGGAAGCATCAGAGACCTTTATGATTAGATATTGCGTATTAGGGAGTCTACGCTTTTATTCTTCTCTTTTTCCTACCGAGTGTTCACTACTTTGAGAGCTGCACGGCCTGATCCGAAACCAGAAGAATCATGCCTTTCTCTCTTATCGTTGATATGAGCTGTTTTTGGCGACCGGAGTTGTTGTCACCCTGTTGTGCCTATCAGTATGTTATTTTGAATCTTGGAATGGGAAGCCCCCCTAAGTAAACAAAGGGCAAGACGAAAAAACAAGAGGTTTAAATATCAAATACATACCACTGCAATGTCGGGAGTACCTCTTGGAGGCTCGACAACCGGGATTCAATCGGGGTTTCTTGCTTTCTAGCCTCCTCCTCTCTCTTTTTCTCGGCCTCAAGGCGTACTATACTCTCTCTCAAAATTTTGTCTAGCCAACCCTCAACAACCGATCCATCCCGAATAGATACCTCCCATCGACTTGCATATCCATCGAACCAGGAGAAAAATTCCCTCCGCTCCTGATTTGACCACATCCGAGGCGGATACGGGTATGTCTTGACGCGACCCAAATCAACAAGGAAGGAGCCACGATAGTTACGGGGCTGCACATCGCTTGGATGGATGAGTGCCTTGCGGGCAATTTCCATCTTCTGCTGGATTTCAGGAACATCTGATATCGTGACGGGGTGGGGGAGATAGTCTTTGACAATGGCCCAGCGGGTGTATTCGCACATATGCTTGGGTCGCTAATGGCCGGAGATTTTCATCCAGCCATGACATTTTACTGCCCATGTACCGTTTTGGCCCAAGCTGTCGAGACGAGCGAAGGCTCGGGCTTCGTTCGCGATGGGGAATGTGTAGTGCTGGGCGCGGCCTTTGAGTTTGGTGCCGGTGTAGGTCCAGCTGCGGAACTGATTACCATCATTAACTGACCATCAATAATGTGCCAGTAGAATAGATAGAGGCAGTTATATCCTGGGAAAATACTGAGTGGGAGAGTAATGCCATGCGCTCACCACTTTGATCGCATACTCCTTTCCTTCAACTTCCACACGGTAAACCACACCTTCAGTGCCTGATCCTAGAAATTGCAGGTACTTTATCGGCTTGTCATGGTGGATAAAGCGCCGCAACATAGGCTTTGAGGTCGACTTATGGGTTGGGTCGTCCGTGAGCAGGTCCGAGAGCCAGCGGCCTACCATGGTGTCATCCATGGGATCGGACATTGGTGAAGGGAATATATTGATGCTGAGTATGATATGTGATCAGACATCTCAACGATCGAACAGATTCTCTGACATGCTGTTGTCTGCGTGTTATTCAAGTTGTTGCTCAGGAGACAAAAGAAACAAGAAGTTCACGACGTTAGACGCGTTCCTCCAAAAGGCTCGACGCGAAGAAAATGCCAAGAACCATCATTGGTATTAGTCCAGGTGGTTAGTTATAGATGCCATTCCCCTAGTTATGCTTGAAGTTTATAAGTCCAATCTTACGAGTCAATGTACGGAGTAGATATATCAGAATTCCCTAGAAAATTGTACAAGAAAAGTCGCGATTCAAAAGAGCCACGAAAACATTGTCCCGATTGTATACAACCCTTTCCCCTCTGGATAATTAGGCGTTTCCGGCCCTGAAATGAAAGGATCCAACCGCCTCCCCTCGTCAAGGTCGATGCGCAGCAAATCGACACCCAGAGTCCAATCTCTCATGTAAAGTTTCCAGCCGAGCGTTGCAATTAAAACGATTGGCGCCGCCATGCACGTTTGAAAGAAAGATTCAGCTCTGTTCTTTGTACTGATAGGCTGATGGTAGAATGCAAGGTTGTTCGCAACCGTCAGCTCAAGCTTTGTACTGAAAAAGGTACCCCTGACTTACAGATATCGCAAGGTAGCATGTAGCTATGATAGAGACAGCCGCAAGAGCTAGGCCGATGAAGCTTCCAGCAACCCCAAGAGGCGATCGATAGGGGATATCCTCTTCATTTCTGCCTTGGAGTCTCCAGGATCGCCTGAATCTGATATGGCTCAGGCAAATGCTTCCGGTCACAAATAAACTAGAGAGTCCACTCAATGCCAGCATCCACACAAAGACTATTTCGCCAGATGCTGCTTCGTTGATGAATGCTAGCAGACCAAATGCAATTTGTAGTAGAATGCACCACACTGGCCGTCCCTTGTGGTCAATATACGCAAAGAACTTCGGTGCGTTTCCTGTGGCTGCTAGTGCTTGTAATGTGCGGGTTGAACCATATGAGGCAGTATTCGCAACGCTAATGACGGATATGGTGATCACTGCATTGATAATCGATGGCAACACCTTGATACCGGCTAGTTGGGCGGCAAGGACAAATGGGCTTGCTTTGGTGTTGCTTCCTGTCGCACCCAGAAGCACAGGGCTATCACTAGGGACGTTCAGCCCTACCAACAGGATATTAACAACATAGAATATAATAACCCGCCAGAGCACCTGTCTAGCTGCCTTTGGTATTGTTTTTTGCGGATTCACTGTCTCCGCGGCGGCTAATCCCACCATTTCAGCGCCTCCGTATGCAAACGCCGCAGCCACCAGGACGGATATGAAGCCCTTGGCACCGTTGCGGAAAGCACCTGGGTTATGCCAATATCTTCCGCCAATGTATCCTCGATCGTCCGTAGGTACACCGCCAACATTGATGATCACGCCCAGTATAATCAATCCGGTGCACGCTATCACCTTGATAAGAGCAAGGATGAACTCGGCTGTGTATATGTCAGCCAAAAGGTCCAATTTAGTTGAATCATTCTATGACAACGATGCGAACGACCCTCTTACATTCTCCATAGCCTTTGATACCAAAAAACTGGATCAAAATGAGTATTCCTAAGAAAACAGCAACCCAAACTCCGATGTTGATATTTGATCTCCAGAACTTGATCGTCAAACCTGCAGAGGTGATTTCGAACGGAAGAGCGATTAACCAGCCAACAGCGTACTGCCATCCCATTGCAAACCCCCTCGGCAGTCTAGATGTCAGCATACATCACAAATCAACCGGAGAGAAAAACCCGAGTTAGGAATTGATAGCTCACCACGCCGGGTCAATGAATCGAGATGAGTACATGTAAAAAGCCCCGTTTACGGGATAGACCACGGCCAGTTCTCCCAGAGCTTGGATGTTGCATAACACCATAATTCCGATAATGATAAACCCCAAAAGCTGCACATATTCGAGAAATATCAGCCGCAAGGGAGGTCCGGCCTGTCTAGAATGGAAGAGAGAAAGTACTGTGCTAGCAGGCCCACCGGTGCTTAATGCTTTTCCAGACCCAATAAACAATCCCGCTCCAATGGAACCACCTGGGAAGCTCGCGTGTCAGCGAGAGTGAATTATCCAGAAGAAAACACGTACCGATTCCCATCATTTGCAGATGCCTTCCACGAAGGGCCCGAACCAACTTCTGGTCCCCATTCTCGATGTCTTCACGATGAGAAGCTGTTGAATCTCTAGCGATCTCCTCAACTTTGACCTCGCGGTTACTTGAATGACCTGCATCCTCTTCAACTGCCATTTTTCTTTCTCTTCTTCATCAAAAGCAAAGAAGCCTTGCTGCCCACAATGCTCCAAGGCAGAGACAATGTAACAAGGCCTACCAAGTTTATATATTGGGGAGAGCCACCAGAGCAAAAAGCCTCCATTAAATGCAGTGAAACAGTGTTCAAAGTGGCAAGTGACCATCCTCCCCAGAGTGAGCAAAAAGCCAACATCTTGAAGGGTAGGAGTGAACCCAAACAGCATGGTAAAAAAAAGCAGAAAAAGAGCACTGCACAGCATAGACTATCCATCAATGCTTTCCCTAATATGGTTTGTGAGATGCACCTTTTCAAGATGGCATGGGCTCTAGAAAGCAGCTAATTATATGATGCCGATGTATGGTCTGTTCTGTTGTCACACAAAGATGAATCCAGAATTTTCGTAGATGCAAGCAAGAACTGTCTGTGTTAGGCTGCACAATCATATTCCACACACACACACACACACCACAGCCAAAAGATCACACAATGGCATTTTTGATCAGGCCGGTTCAGTTATTTTGTCAATAACTAGAGGTTGTGGAGGCGAAACACTGGCTGGGTGCAGTGGGAATGACTGTTTAGCAAGACCACCAAAAATATTGATTTCATCCCCATCTCAAAGCTTTGTAACTAACTAGCTAATCAGAAACACAAAGTCAACAATCTTGGGGAACCTGTGAACACTGACGAGTTGCTGCAGTTGATCATACGTTCCCCCTCATTCAGACACGATTTGGTGGGAAAACACTTTTGCATTCTGTCTCATATACTATATCTGGTTGATTGACTGACTGACTGCAACTAGCTAACAAAGGAGGGGCGAGAGGGTGGTTAACTATAAAAAATATCCATGTAGTTCACTCAGCCAGTCAGGCGATGCAGTTTCTGACCACCACCTCCAACCACAGTTTATCCGGCACAATCTTCATCCTTTAGTTATTATTTAACAACCATCTCTGGAAGACCTCGAATGAATACAAGGCTGACTCGAAGGGCACTGCCATCTCCATTCCCTCTCTTTGTGGAAAACTCCCCGCAACCTCTGCAAACCCCAACGTCAATACGACCAGCAGCAGCAGCTGGGTGAGCCTTTAGAACATGGGTTCATTCTCATGCTATTGCGCGATCTGCAGCGGCAGCCTCACCGGTTGTCAAGCTGGATCGATTGGCCGCGAGGCTCTGAAACGACGACGCGCATGGGTTAACCGGCGTAGATACTGGCGGAGCAAAGACCTACCTGTCGATGAGACTGATGATGAAGACGAAGAGACGAGAAAGGAGCGACTGAGGGAAGTGTCAGGCCAGGATGGGACGCAAGATGAAGATGATGCGGAGGGTTTCTACGGCTCGGAACATGAATCCTACGATCCGGATTTGATAAGCGGGGAAATCCTTGAGTGGCTTTTCGCGCATGGGACGATAGGCATTGACACCCGTCACCCCGGTGGTCGGAGGTGAGTGCCAAAGTCTGGTTCACTTACGAGGCAAGCATGTTTTGATATCATGCATAGGTACTTCATCTCGGAGATGAGGTATGATGACCTCGTAAGTGCCCCAATCTACCTCCCAGGAGAGCCGTACTTCACCAAAGTTTGCTTCTGACTACCGAGCGAGGCATAGAACTCCTGCCATATTATCAATCCCAAAAATGGTACGCGCTTCCTACCGGGCATCTGCGCCTGCATCCCCCACTGATTTCCCCCTCAGATCCTGATAAACCGGAGGATGGCTTGGAATTCATTTGGTAAATCTCTATGCATGCCCCAAGGCGCAGGCGCCCTTACTCACGTTTCAAGCTACTACCCTATGGACGACTCTAACCCCGTGGCATTCCCGTTCCATTGGTCCTGCCTAGAACTGCTCTGTAGAGTTATCAACGGGACTACCGATATTGAATCTATCGACAAAGGGGCTTTATACAATTCCATGGACGCGGTGAAGAGCTACAGCTGCCTGGATCTCCCATATGGCGACATCAAGGGACCAGACCAGGATTGGGAAAGCGTACCCGGTGAAGAGGTACAAATATTAACCCTCGCCTCCACAAGAGCATTCACTGACAGGTCAATCGCAGTACTCTGTGATGTGCCCAACTACCGCTCCTGATATCGAAGCATCCGTAGCGATGCAATTTCTCTCAGCGAATGACAAGAGCCCACCCCCCGATTTAGACGGGAAAGTCCGAACAGATCCGTTCAAAAATCTTCCCTCCGAGATAATCGATCTGATTCTTAGCCATGTTCCGGCACGCTCGCTCAAAGCGTGTAGCATCGCCTCCTGGGCCATCTATACACTGACTTGGGATCAGTCATTCTGGAAGCGGCGCATCTATCAGGATATGCCGTGGTTTTGGGAACTACGCGACTTCTTCAATAAGCCCGAGCACTCGAATTTGGACTATAAAAAGTGTTATTCGTATGTGGATAAGAAAACAGCAACATGCTATGGGGTGAGGGGTCCGCTCATTGGTATCGCTAATCGGCGAAGGATATGGGGTGCTTGTGAGGAATTGGTCGAGTTATACGTTGATGAGCTACAACAATGTGATGAGGATTGATGTATCTGCTGACACCTCAAGGGTCATTTGGAAAGCTATATTCATCGAGATTACTACAGGATTATAATATTCTTCAGAATTTCGGGGTTCTAAAAGGCAGGCTAGTCTTACGAGATATACATAGACTATCATGAATAGGTTATAAGCTAATCTATTAAACCTCTCTGACGAGTTCAACCTGGGTTGCCATTGCAACTGACGGTTTCCCTTTGCCCATAGTTTAATTCATCCGACTACGAAATTCCCGACTCAAAAAACAAAAACCCTCCGACGCAAAATTACCGATATCCCCACGGTCTCTGAAGGAGGTAAGGCAGCAGGTATGGATAACTGCTGGCTATATAGCTTTTCGAACGTAAGACCAACGACTTAATCCAACATCTCCTGCCCAACCTCCTCGTGTAGAAGAGAAAAAGAAGAAATGAATCCAGTCAACACCAAACCATACAAACTCCCAGCCGATGCAACCTGGTTCAGTAGGTGTATCGGATCTCACCGTGACCCATCGAATCCAAGCTAACTCTCCTGGTATCATAGTCACCGGGTGCTCGAGCGGCATCGGTCGTGCGTTAGCAGAACATGTCGCCTCTCAGAGCGGCCAGCGTCTGATCGCAACAGCACGAGACCCCTCGAGCCTTTCATACCTGGCCGACGGCAACTCAAACATCCTGAAACTTGCTTTGGACGTCACTTCACCAGCTTCCGTTGACAATGCTTTCAAGACGGCGGCCACTCACTTTGGCGCCAGCTACTACATTGATGTTGTTGTCAATAACGCGGGATACTCGCTTTCAGGCGATACCGAGTCGGTGACGGAGGCGGAGATGCATGACGAGTTCGAGACCAACTTCTTTGGGACCGTGCGCGTCGCTCTCAAAGCTATTGAGGTGATGCGTCAATCCAAAGATGGCCGTGGTGGCTTGGTCTTTAATATCTCTTCGTTGGCGGGGATATGTGCTTTTCCGGGGCATGCATTCTACCATGCTAGCAAGTTCGCTGTTGAGGGGTGGAGCGAGTCCGTCGCAAGGGAAATGCATCCGGATTGGAACAGTAAATCTGACTTCTTCTTCTTCTTCTTCTTCTCTCACTATTCTGGTTTAAAGCACTTTCACTAACCTGGGTTGGGGGCATGATATAGTCCATTTCTGCATCGTCGAGCCCAGCGCAGTCAAGACGAGCTTCGAAGGCACTAGCAAAAAACGCACAACTCCTCACAAGGCCTACGCAGGCCCCGACATGCCTGCTCGCCAGCTGGAGATGTTTGTGAAGAAGGGTCTCGAGGCCGGCGTTGGCTTCCCGCCCAGTGCTGTTGCCAAAGTGCTGTATGAGGTGGCCAGTCGGAATCAGAATGTTCCGCTGCGCTTGCCGCTCAGCGCCACGGCAGTGAAGCTCATCACGGCCAAGTTGCAGGGTCAACTTGCAGATTTGGATATGGTCAAGGAATTGAGTAATATTGATGCTGGGCAAGTGCAGTTCAAGGTTTAGACGTATGATAAAGTAGTATTCAGGTAACTAGCTCGTCAAGGAGCCTTGGTTTTATGCATGATGGCTTATGCTGGTGTAATATGCTCTAGCAAGACTGTTATATTCTCGAAAAAATAGGAGAGTAGAAATCACATTGGAGTTCTCTCCAGCAAGATGAACTTTGAAACAGGATAACAGATCACCCGACAGTGAGATAAACTCACCTCACCATGTGGCTAAGCAAATGGAATTCATAAAATTGATTCAACAAGCAGATAGAATCTTTCAAGTCAAACCATCTACAACGGTAGTTATCTAAAACTCCTACATACATAGGGGCAAACTTCTTTAGGTTGCAGATTGGATCTTAAGCATGGATTTCTATAATCTTCTATGGCCAAACATTATTATATGTAAATCTAATGGTTATATATTTACAGAAGCACACATTCAGGTTTCCCTGAAAATTTCTCTATGGTCTAAACCATAATAGCAACAAGGAAAGGAATGATTAGAGTAGGACTCCACAGCGCAGCCCGAACACTCCGCCCGCCATCCGACGAATCCCCAACATTCGCCGTATTGTTCCCAAACCCAACCGTCCGTAGCCACTCGGGGTGCTGCGCCGTCGAATTCACATCGAGCACATCCGAATGATACGCGTCCAGAACACCGTTGAACCGGATCTGAATGATACCATGCAGCAGGTTATTGGTAGACCCCGCTTTGTGCCTCTCAAAGCGCGTATCTTCTGTGCGCGCCCACGGATACGCCAAGTAAGTCCCGTCAAGCGTGAGATTCACGGTTTTGCTGTCAAACGTCGCGGTCATGGTCGGTAGAGCAAAGTCGCTCCAGCCCTCCGTGTTCCACCATGTTGACTGGTGGACCTTCATGAACCAGCTATCGTACTCCTTGGTGGAGTTGCACGCGGGCATGTCGATATCCATGGGCCAGGATGGGCTTTGGCTGCCCGGGTTGTTGTTCTGCTTCAGTGTCCCTGCAAGGGTAAAGGTTGAATTTGGGTTCTTGGTCACGGTCATGTTGAAATTATCGGGCACGATCTGATTCTGCTGGTTCCACCATTTGGGCCTAGGTGGTCAAGTCAACAAAAAAAATCCCCGCTTATATAGGTAAGGCAGACTCGACTCACAGCGAAGACACGATGGGAAACATAAGCGGTGTTGATAAGTAGAAATCCAGCCATGGCATGTCAAACTTGTCGAACTTTGGTGGGAACAAGATCATCCATAAATTGACCGGATTGCTGCCCGAGTTGTATATGCCTGGCTCCGCGATTACCAGCATCGAGTCCCATTTCAGCGTTGTGGTTTGGCCCCGATGAACCGGGCACACTGTGTCATTTACAGTATTTCCGATTTTGGGCGTCAGTTCGATTTCAGCGGTCGCGTTGTAGTAGCTGTTCAGTTCGTTGATTTGTTAACCACGCCTGGCCGACGAGTAGTTTGTGTAAATATAATGCGCAGGGCGACAAACGGGGGAATGGAACGTACGATCCAACCCAGGCATAGAGCTGACCCAGACCTGTGACATTTCCCGGCCGGAAATTCGACAGCGGACTGTACTCTGGGTCTTCCTCAGCAAGCACAGTCGCTGGTAGACCTATTGACAAGAGCCCGATGCTGGCGTACAAGGCCGCCGATTCCCAAATATTGCGCATTTTGGGTAAAAGCAGTAAATAAGTAACTAATGGGCCAGGATACACATCACCCGGCGGTAAGCAGATATCAGCTCATCATGTATTAAATCTAGCATGCAACACATGTTGTAGGCAACTGTTAAGACAGAGTAGTTACAATTGGCTTAAACTGATTTAAAATTGGTTGATGGATTGAATCCTGATGCAACCTGACTCCACATGATCACACTAATTTTAGAGACTTCTCACGAACGCGCGACAATGGATGTGGTTTTCTCTGCACCCTGGAATAGGGGCAGTTCTATCCTAGCTGTACGGAGTAGTTATTTCTATCTGCAACTGCATCCAAGTAACTAACTATGTACCTAATTCACCAGAGTCTTTTCCAGCGCACCTTCATGTCGCGGTCTGGCGGGATCCCAACCGCTCCGATATACAACTGATCATTCTGAGCCGGCCGATCAGACTTGGATCCGTTCGGATGCGTCCATTCTATCAGTTCGATCTCGAATCGGGTCACGAGAGCGGCCACCGTCATCAGAATCTCCTGCTTCGCGAAGACACGCCCAGGGCAGATGGAAGGGCCACCACCTATCGAATGTTAGTTAAATACAACCGGAAGCTCACAGCGGAATAATAACCAGAGGTTAGGAAGGAGGCAAAAAGGGGAAAACATACCGAATGGAAAAAACGAACTGGTTCTCCCAGCCATGGTGAACGCAGGCTTGCCGTTGTCATGTTTGAGGTGTCTCCCAGCCCAGAACTCAGACGCAGGATGGCCCGGAGACCCCCAGACGGCTTCGTTATACTGGCCTATCTGGCTGGGTGCCTGGATCAAGGCCCCCGGACTCAAAACGTAACCGTCTAGCGTTATCGGCTGAGTTACCTGGCGGGTGACGTTGATCGAGACATGCAGCCGCAGAGTTTCGATATAGACAGATTGCAGCAGCGGCATCCCGAGCAGCTTCTGTGGGTCAAAGGTGCGCTCGCCCGTCACAGGGTCAGCCGTGCTCGCCGCTAGACATTCCTCTCGCACCGCGCGATACAATTCCGGATTGGCAATCAGCTCCATCACCGCCCAAGTCGACATGGGCACCGAGTTCGCATTCGTCCCAAAGATAAACGTCGCAACCATTCCGGCCGTCGTCTCCTTTGACAGATTCTTCGTCGCCCAGGTAATAAGCTCGCGCGCCATTCGCGAACCATAATGCGGTTCCCACTCCGCTTCAGCGTCTGGCCCATTCCAATCAAACCCCTTCTCAGCAGCATCGACATACCGCCGACACATGCCATGGAACTCCTCCCGTATCTTCCACGGCTTCGAATTCACCCACTGCGGAAGCCCCCACATGAGCTGCGGCGCCAGGCGCGCAAACTCCCACATGGCCGGCCAAAACCCCGGGTTCAACTCGACGATACGCGGGCCCATGAGCGCCACCAACGCGGCTTCGGCCATATCGCTCTCGAAGAACTGGCCGAGCCGTATCTCCCTCCATTCGCCGAGCGGCTGCCTGGTCAGCCGTTCCGAGAAGAGCTGGAAGTACTTGTCAGCTAAAGCGTTGGCGTGGTCGGTGCGCTGCAGGTATTCCGAGTAGACGTGGTGCTGGCCGTGCCAGAGGCGCGTTTGTCCCGGTTGCACATCGTGCCCTGGAATGGGGTTCTTGCTTCGGCCGGATTTGTCCTGCTCGAATCTGGATACTTCGTCTTTCTTTGCGCCCCAGACGTTCGCCATGACCTCGAGGAAGAAGACATCTGGGCTGATGCTGTGCGAGGGTCGGTTGATCGCTTGGATATTCTTCTCACCGGAGACCATGTAGATTCTCTTGGGACCGAGGCGGAACTTGATGATGTTGCTGTTACGCTGAGCGGAACTATAGTACGTTCAGTTATTGGAAGAGAAAAGTAGCAGGATTGTATTTTGTTTTGCTCGGGCTTACGCTACTCGTTGGAGAAAGCCATGCATGTCTGTCATGTACTGATATGTGTTGAAGACCATCGAGCCTCCCAGAGAAGGCGGTTCTTTGCCTTTGCCAGTCCATCGCGAGATGATGACGGCCAGGGCGACGCATAATGCGATCCCGACGGCCAGAGAGATGAGAGCCATCCTGAGTACAAAGTCGAACCAGATCGGATCTCTGTTGATTTTCTACACTTTTTTTTTTTTCTTGCTTTGCTTTTAATGTAGCTAGCTAGCTAGCTAACTAGCTATTCAGACTGTTCATGGGGGCCCAACCCCTGTAGGAGCTGCCGATTTGCTGCCGATCCTCTTCGGAGGGAAATAATGGCCGACGCACTTTTTTCCTCCGATACATCTCGGGACTCTTACTGTACATTACTTTTTCAGTAATCGCAGCCCATTTATAGGTCACCAATGAAAGGAAAAAAATGAACGCGATGGACGTTTCAAATCATTTGTCTCGATGTCAACGAGAATATCGAGATAATCGTCCAACATGTCTCCAAGCACGCAAACAGCCATCGTGCAAACAACAAAGTCTTCCCCTTTGCATCTCCCCCTGACAATCAGTCCCTCTGCCCGCATCCCCAAGATCCCTTCCGAGAACCATGTTCTCGTTCGCGTCCTCGCCGTGGCCCTGAACCCAAATGACCACAAAATGGCCATGCACTTCAACATGCCCGGCAGCATCGCAGGCTGCGACTTCTGCGGTATCGTCGTAGCCGACAAGAGCAACAGCAAGGCGTCGCCGTCTTCTTCTGCCGGCTCAGCCGCGCGTTTTCCGATCGGCACGAGGGTCTGCGGCGCCTTGTTTCCGTATAACCCGTCCGATCCCGACAATGGGTCCTTTTCCCAGTACTTGGTGACGGACGCCCGCTTGCTCATCAAGGTTCCTGACAGCTGGAGTGATTTCGAAGCTGCATCTCTGGGCGTAGGATGGTCGACTATCGGCTTGGCGATTTCGGATCCCAATGCATTGGGTCTGGAAGGTCTTCCCACAAATCCCGTGCATACGGCCAAGGACCCGGTGCTCGTTTACGGCGGAGGTACGGCGTCGGGGACGTTGGCCTGTCAGATGTTGAGTTTGTAGGTTGAACAATCTTTTTCCCTTGTTCCCTTCTTGTGTGTTTTTAGACGTAGAAGCTAAACTGAGCTAGAATGGGTTACACCCCCATTGCCATCGCCTCAACACGCTCTGCGGACCTGGCGAAGGCCTACGGCGCAGCTGCAACGGCATCCTACGCGGCAAAGGATTGCGTCGAGACTGTCAAATCGCTGGCTGGCAAGCCCATTCGCCGCGTCCTAGATTGCATTACAGATGCCGAATCGGCTGCGATCTGTTACAGCGCAATGGCTCGCACGGGTGGCACATATGCTTGTCTGGAGGAGTGCCCGGAGGCGTGGCGTACCCGGCGGATCGTCAAGGTGAAGGAGGTCATGGGGTTTCAGGTTCTGGGGGTTGATCTGGATCTCGGAGATTCGACGTATACGAGGCCTGGTGATGACAAACTCATGGCGATCGGGATGCAGTGGGCTGGCGAGATGGAGCAGCTCATGGAGACTGGACGTGTGAGGCCACACCCGCTGAGGGAGTTGGAGGGCGGATGGGAGGCGATTATCAAGGGATTGGAGATGCTGAGGAAGGGGGAGGTCAGGGGGCAGAAGCTCGTTGTTAAGATTCCTCAGTAGCGTTTTCTCTGAATGTCTCTGGTATTTTTGATGATATTTCTATGAACGTCTATGGTATCTTGATGTCAAGTACGGTCTATCGATTGTACTGAGTCCAAAAATCCTTCTTCCAAGCATTCACTAGCTCCGTCACCGTCGGATTTCCAAACGGCGCCTGCTGTGTCGCAAAGAAGCCTGCAACCTTCGACTCTCTATGAATCCACCAGACGATGTTCGTGGCCCCTCCCCAAGCCAGCATCCCCGCCGGCTGTCCGATCTCAGGCACATCCCCGACACACAATATCCCTCCCAGCCCATGGTTTACTGCATCATCCTTGATCGGCCCAGCAACCGTATCCCACGCTCCCCTGAGACCCAGCAGGTTCTGGATGCTCCCAGACGTGGCCAATTGTGGCTTGAACATCTCCGCGATGGTCTCCTGCTTCAACAACTTCGGCGAGTCAGACACCAGATCCGCCAGGACAGACACGTAGTCCTTTGCCGTGCACGAAAGCCCGCTACCTCCCTCCTGATCCTCGGGATTATCAAATACCCACTTGTCATTCGGCACGAGCTTCCCCTCCGACGTACGCAATGCACCACCCATCGCCCGAGCATTATACTCTGGATGAATACCAATATTGAACCTTGGAAACGGGGCCTGAAGACCCAACCTCTTCCATATATTCTCCACAAAATACTCTTCCAACGACATCCCCCCATTCAACCGGCTGACGACAACACCCGCCCAATCCAAGCTAGACCCATACAACCATCCCGTCCCCGGCTCGAAAACAAGCGGCGTCAAATACCGCTCCGTGACGCGCAGAGAAGGCCTCTCCTGTCTCTGCGCCCGATCCTCGGTCCACGGGCGCAGCAGACGATGCGTGAATGCATATCCCAGCCCCGATGTATGCGTGAGGAGATGTCTCGCCGTGACGGGCGTTTTGCTACGCTCGTACTCGAACTCGGGCCCGGAGACGCTGGTGAGGATCTCCTTGTTCTCGAATTCGGGCAGGACTTTTGTCAGGGGTTCGTCGAGGCCGATCAGGCCTTTGTCGATACATTGGAGGAGGGCGATGCTGGTTATGAGCTTGGTAGCGCTGGCGATTTTGAGGACGACGTCTTCGGTAAGGGGCGCGGCGGTGGGAGAGACGCAGGTGTATCCTGCGGTTTTACTGTAGATTTCGTTGCCTATGCGGTTTTTTTTTTTCACTGTTGGAATTCAAGTGAAAGGGAACTGAGTGGGGTGAGGGTTACCATGCTTGTCTATGCATTTGCAGATGACACCGTGGACCTTGGGGTGGTCTCTCGAGGTGAACTCGGCCAGGAGGGCGTCGAAATCGGACATATTGGGCTGCAATGACCTTCTGAATCGTACAATGTATGAATTAAATTCAATAGGATCACCAGGAAGGGGAGAGAGAGAGAGAGAGAGGAAGAGAGCGAAAGAGAAAGGAAGCCTTTGGTAGTGTCAAAGAAAATTGTATAATTGAGGGGCTCCTCGGGCGTGAACAAAGAAGTCAACAAACTGAATTGGCCTCACTCAGTTAGTTAAACCAGTTGACCAGTTGACCGCCACTATGCTAAACTGCCTGAATCACTTTCATGCCCATGTGTTATAAGCATTCGGTGGGTTTTCGGGCGTTTCGGGAATAAACCAGCTCTGCCTCCATCGCAATATGCAGTTGTATATCTAAGAAATAAAAAGCCAGTATTCATTCAACGGGCCACGAATGCAGAACTGAGATCAGGTTATATCAAAAACTTCTAGAATAAAAGCAAAGATGGCCCTCGACCGCTACGCCCTCCAGCACGCCTCAACCCCCCAGGGTTGCGGCGACGGCCGCCCAACAGCAGAGCAGGTCCTCCTTGACCAAGACCTGGTTGGAAACCATTGGCGCGACAGAGTCATCCTCATCACGGGCGGCACGGCTGGCCTCGGGGCCGAATCTGCACGCGTCCTGCACAAGACCGGCGCCAGAATCTTCATTGTGGGCCGCGACGTCGACAAGGGCCAGCGAGTCGCCGACGCGATTTCCGCCGCCAGCCCCGAGTATCCGCCCATCGAGGTGATCCGGATGGACCAGAGTAGCTTGCAGAGCGTGCGTGATGGGGCTGCCGAGTTCCTGCGCAGGAGTGGAGGGAAGCTGAACGTGCTGATGGCGAACGCGGGGATCGTGGCGTCGCCTGTGCGCGAGACGGAGGATGGGTTCGAGGCTCTCTTTGCGATCAACTACCTGTCCACCTTTCTGCTTGTGCAGCTGCTGCGACCGGCGTTGGAGGCGTCAAGCTCGCCAGAGTTCAATTCGCGGGTTGTGGTTGTTTCGAGTGCGGGCCATCGAGCGAGCGATGTTGATCCGGAACGGGATAGCGTCGTCAGGGAAGGGAAGGGGTATGATCCGTCCAAGGTGTATGGGCGCAGCAAGACGGCGGTCATCCTCATGGCGAACGAATTCGAGCGGAGGTTTGAAGCGAATGGTGTGCATGCGCTGAGTCTCAATCCGGGGATTGTCCTGGGCACGGAGATCTCGCGGGGGCTTCCAGGGACGTCGGCGGGGCGGAGGGAGCAGTACTACAAGATGGAGCCATTGCTGGCGCAGTGGGAGAAGAATGTGGAGCAGGGAGCGGCGACGCAGGTGTGGGCGAGCGTGGCCAGGGAGCTAGAGGGCAAGGGGGGCCTGTACCTGGACGATGTGCAGGTGGCAGAGGAGGCTACGTTCGAGGGACAGTTCTGCCTGCCGGGCTGGAAGCCGTGGATCTGGGATGAGAAGATGGCGGCGAGACTGTGGGAGGATAGTCTGAAGATGGTCGGACTGAATAACTAAAATTGTATTTCAAATCACTAAGCTAATCAAAACTAGTTAACTAAATTTTTAAGACTGGAGACGAGCAATCATGTTGGCGTTGTAGTAGAATGGCGGCGCGCTGTCCAACCCGACGGCGTGAAGCCCTTCAAAGCCAGCCTGTCGCAGCCGGGCGTCCCATTCCTTGGGCGGGATACACGGGCCCCCTGAGCGTCCGTCTGCATCTCCAAGCCACCATCCGGGCAGCAGACCGACCATGTAGTCAACGTACTTGCCGGCTGATTGCAATGTTATTTTTAGGAAAAAAAAGCTCCTGAGAAAAAGAAAATGGAGATGTGGAAGACTTACGCGGAGAGAGTTCTTGGTTGAAGAGGAAGCCCTTTGGCTGCAGCAGCAAGCGGACGTTTCTCAACGTGTCGACGAGGCACGGCGTCGCATGCAGGACCTATTAATGATTTTCGATGAGTATCCAGTTTGGACCCTTGTCTTGACGAGATGCTAAAAAAAGGCGACTTACATTAGAAGCAATGACAAGGTCGTACGCGCCCTCCTCGAAGCCCTGCTCCCTGGGATCCCGCGAGATATCAAGCGCACGATACTCCATATTCTCATGCATCTCAAACCGACGCTTCGCAGCATCAAAGAAGAGCGGCGAGATATCAGTAAACACATAACTGCTATACAACCTCTCCCCATCATCGCCCTTCAGGCCTTCCAGCACACGCGCCGTCGTCCCTCCCGTCCCGGCACCGATCTCCAGCACGCGAAGCCCCGGTTTACTACGTCCCATCAGCTTAAACAGCGGCCGCACCTCGGACAGCCCATTTGCCCAGTCATAGAACTTCTCCAGCAGCCCATCCTGCAACAACACCTTCACCAACTTGACCCGCCCCTCGACGATATCAACAACATTGTCAAACACCCGCCATGGCCCCTCTATAACAGGCCACATGTACGTGTCCCGCACCCGGTGACGCAACTCGTCCATCGCACGCAATCTATCCGCGCTGCTGAGGGCGACCAGGTCGCGCGAATCCGGAACCTGGGGATAATCGGGCTGCTGGAACCGCTCGTATTCGGCGGCGAGCCAGGAGCGATACCGTTCGAAATGTGGCCGGGTGCAGGTTGCAGTGCGCAGCTTGTCTTGCATCTCTATTGCGCATAGCACCCACATCCGAGCTATGGTTTCTTGCTCGGTCTGGGACTCACGGGTTGGATGCATCACCGAGTCGACCGGGACAGGTCCGATCTCGGGGGACCATTGTAAGTCCACTGTTTTCCACTGCTTGGTGTCCATTGCTGCGAGTGTGATGGTAAGAGTGCTGGTATAGGTTTTGTAGAAGTTGATTGAAGCTACCGTTTGGGAGAGTTGATGCTTTTTTAGACTGCTGTTTCGAATACCGGGGTTTATATTTCTATGAAATATGTACTCTCTCAGTGAACTCCGACGCACCAGACGGGCATTCTTGCTCATCGGCTGTTTTCTCAGAATAACGAATATTCCCCGAGCTGCATCGGGAGTTTCTTCGAGAGCAGCAGCCTCAGGGCAGCATTATATCGTTCTCTATGTTTCACTGAGCCACCATCTGTGCTCATCGGCTGTGATCGACGAGCAAGTCGAGATGGACATTGTATAGCATTCTAGCACGAGTGCATTCAACCGGACGAAAAAGCAGGAATAGAAAAAAGTACAATCTATCTAGCCAGTAGTTACCTAGTCAAACACATCCATAGCCCACCTTGCATTCTTCAACCCTTCAAACCACTTTTTCACCTCCTCCGCACTCCTCTCAATCCCTTCCTTCCTCCCCTTATCCAAAAACATCTCAACCAAGATCTCCTTCGCCGATACTCCAACTGCCCGGCTCCCACAGATGTAAACATGCGCACCATCACCCCACAACCCCATAACCTCCTTCCTCTCCCTCCACAACCGGTCCTGAATATACTGACACCCGTCGCTAGCCTCAGTCTCTCGACTATACGTCCTCCGAACGGAAACAGCCCCAGCCGCTTCCCACTCCTCCAACTCACTCCTATACAGATCATCCTTCCCTGGCTGCCTGCACCCAAAGTACAGTATCGCCGGCGCAATAATTCTTCCGGTTTTGAGCATCTCGGCGCGCTCCTGGATAAAAGCGCGGAACGGCGCGATCCCTGTCCCAGCCGCTATCATAATAATCGCGGTCTTCTCCGCGTCAGGCGGGAGGTGGAACGCGGCATGGGCGGGGTGCACGGAGACATGTAGGACGTCTCCATGTCGGAGACTGGAGAGGTAGCTTGTTGCTACACCAACGTGCCTCTTTTCTTCATCTTCCACAGTTGCGGATGCGGTTTTGTCGGACAGACGGGGCTCGTCAAGGACGGAGTATGTCAGCACAACGCGATCCGGGCTCCAGAGCGGCGAGGAGCCGATGCTGTATTGTCTAACTCGGAGGGGAGGCAGCATGCGGAGGAAGGCAGAGATTGGGAGCGTGATACCGGGGTTTTGCTCCAGGAGATCGAGGACAGACAGGCGTTTCGCTGTAATTTCTAACGCGTAGAGGGCGTCGTTTGCAGCGAGGGCTTGGAGATTGGATTTGCTCTCGAGGTCTGTTGTTGCGTCGGCGAGGGCGAGAATATTGCGCTTTGTGGCTGGTTGGGCGATTTCGACGTAGGAGGCGAAGATGTCAATGGCAGGCAGGGAAATATTGCGCGGTAGGTATGTGAGGGCCTTTGCGGAAATGGTGAGGTGGGCGTCCCAGGGGAGGTGGAAACGGCGCAGAACGCGGTGAACTTGCTCCCGGGGATTGACAGGGAGGACGGCGAGGTAGTCCCCTGCTTTGTAGGTCATGGATGGGGGCAGCTGGATTTCCATGTATTCTTTCCTGACAGGGGCATCCGATGATGTGAGGGTTGCCGTAGCTATTACGGTGGCTTCCTTGAGATCTTGACGGAGAGTTAATTTCCGGGGACTTGTGATCTCGACGCTGAGGGAGGGTCCTTCGTTGGTTGTGGTGTTGTATTTTGCTGTCAAGGCTGGCCAGAGAACGTCGTCCTCCCAGCTTTCGAAATCAGTCATCTCAGTACCTTCGGCCACATCGGACAGGCCGAGGGAAGCGATCCGGACGGCGCCGTGCTTTGCGAGGGAGGAATCGACGTGCCTGGGAATACGGTGGAATGTGGACGCCCAGTCGTGATGGCCACAGCCGAAGACGGCGTAGGAGACTTCCTTGAGACTCTGTTCGCCGTCCTTGAGATTCTCGACCCACGGGACGAATCGAGCGGCATTGTCCGGGGGCTGACCTTCATATGAGGCCGTGATGATCACAACAGGTTCATTTTTAGGTATATCGTCTGCAGCATTATCAAGGTTAGCTAAGACCCTGGCTTGAAAGCCATGGGAGAAGGCGTTGGCGGCTAAGCGTTCAGCCATAGACTGGCACGTTCCGCTGTTGGAACCGTAGTAGATGCTCATCGGCTTTCCTGCATCCTTTGATGCAGCAGGAGCAGCATTTTTGGCTGCAGCAGGCCCAGACTTTACTTGTGGTGTCGTGCCCGCAAGCCTATGCCCGAGTTCTGTCGCTCTCATTCCATCGCGGGGAATGGCACGGACTTTGAAGTTGGCCGGCTTAACCGTCAATGTTTGCTTCAGGGCGAGCGTATAGTTTGGATCGTCAAATTCGAAGTCGAAATTCTGGAGCAGCATGGCAATAACAAGCAGGGCTTCTTGCCAGGCGAACGGGCGTCCGATGCAGCCGCGTGTACCATTGCCGAAAGGTTTCCAGGCGTTGGGGAATTCTTTATTTAGTAGGTCGAAATTCTCGTCGAGCATACGCTCTGGTTTGAATTCGTTCACATCTTCCCCGTACACTTCGCGGTCGAGATGGGAATAGCCCACGAGCACGATGACTAGTTCGCCTTCTTTTACGACATATTTGCCTCCGACAATCTCGTCTTTTTTGGGAGCCACGTTGAAGACAGGGAGTGGCGGGGTGAGGCGTAGGGTCTCTCGAAGAACCTAGCAGACATTGTGAGCGTCTTAACTTCTGAGTTGCGGAGTTAAGGGACATACTGCTGAGATGTAAGAGAGCTTGGACAAGTGTTCATACTTGATCGGCGTCTTGCCGCACACCTCGTCGACTTCCTGCTGGGCCTTGCGGTAAGCATCTGGGTGCTTCATGAGATGGCACAGTGCAAAGGAGAGCATTCCGGAGGTGGTCTCATGCCCAGCAATAAGAAAGGTAATAAGGTTGTCAAGGATGCTCTCTTCGGTCATTTTCTGACCCGTTTTGGGATCTACGCCATTCAGCATGGCGGACAGCAAATCTTTGCGCGTATCCAGATTCTTCTCTGCCTTGCGCTCTTGCAAGATCTCGTTGGCCGTCTGTCTCATCACCTCGATATCGCTGAAGAACTTTTTGTCCTTGGCACGGTAGAAAAACGAGGGGATTGGTAACCGGCGCGCTCTGTCACCGCTCTCGGTCAAAAAGTCACTCATGGCTTCGACAAACGGGTGCACCCCATCCTTGTAATAGCTGTTGAAGCGAAAGTCCATGGAGCATAGTGCTATGGTGTCGAGAGTCAGTCGGGTGAAATCGTCGGTCACCATGATAGCTTCTTTTCCATATCGCGCCCACTTCAGGGCCACCTGGCTGGCAATATCATACATTCCATCAAACATGTTCCGAAGCGACGAGGGTCCAAAGGCAGGCAAGAGGATCCTATGTGCGATGGCCCAGTTGGGCTCTACTTGTCCATCGATCGCCTTCTCGTCTTAACTTTTCGTCTGCAGAGCTCCTTGGCAGGGGGGAGGGAGCTTACCGTAAAAAGTCCATCATGCATTGCATGTCTCATCTCCTATAGCGCCTGTTAAGAAAGGTATCTGCTGGACGGTTGTTTGTACGTACTTTTAAGGCAAAAATAGTCTTAGGAAAGCGCTTTTCATTGCAGAACTCATTGACCATTGCGTAACTAGTGGCAATGATGAAGGTGTGGCCTGGAAACCGCATACGGTAGATCTCACCTAGACCTTTTCAGCCAGTGCTTCAGATTCCTTCAAATTTGGTAAGTCTTACCATGTTTCTCTGCTAGTTGATACAATGAGATAAGAGGCAATTCCATGTCGATATCGAAGAGATTCCCTAGGAAGGGTAAGCCTGGAGGCTCAGGGATGTTGCCTGATTTGCCCATCCTTCATGAATTTTGGAGACTGGTAGTGCAAATGACCTCAAGCCCAGAAGTTGAGCACAATTTGCCAGCAAGAAGAGAACGTCCTCTGATTATAGGATCATTATATGGTATAGCTGAGAATTCCAACCTTCTCTTGACAGACAACTGGAGATGGATGTGTGCGTCCATTGGGAACAAATGGACCCAACAAGGGGACAACAATCGACTGAAGAGCAAATCAAATAAGAGTAGGTCCACATCGGGATCGGTGGTATCGGGAGTACTATTTTCAAGCCACCGGGTTGGGACTGTAGTTACGAGATAGGAGACCATATTGACGTTCTAGGGCCCCCAGTGGTTGGAAAGGGGCCGCGTCAAAATTGCCGATAGGGATCGGTAATTTCTGGGAGCTTGTTAGCAAATCAAATCCAATTAGCGTATCGTAGTGCGATTTACATACATACTGCCATCCGGACCCTAGTCCCATTGCGAGCTCCATTCTGCGGATTGAGGCCAGCGGTTTTGCAGACTTTCCAGCCAAAATATTTGCGTTGTTCGAAGACTAGAGAGAGAGAAGCAAAGCTCTTTCTTTTTGCTGTGTTTGCCTAGGCGGCCATTTTCACAAAGCTTAATAAGCAAAAAGTGGGTCATTCTTGTTCTAAATAGGAATAGTGCATACAAACAGTGCAAATCCTTCGAAATCCACCAATCACATTCCCGTCAAATGTTCTTCGGTCTCATCCTCTCTTTGTTGTTGTCGCCGGTTTCTGGCCTCCGAGTCGCTGGCCACAATGCATGGTGCAAGGCGATTCCAGGGGATGCTGGATGGCCGTCCAGCAGGGCCTGGAATGCTCTCAACAGGACCGTCCACGGCCGTCTTATAGCAACAGTTCCCCTGCCCAGCGTCTGCCACTCGGAGCCATTTGGCACCTTCAACGAGGATGCGTGCAATGCAGTGAAAGCGGCATGGCTCAACGACCAGACCTTCTTGAACCACGCCGCCGAGGTCATGAGCCCTGCCGCTCAGAACTACTCATGCACCCCTTTCACGCCTGCGTCCCAACCGTGCGAGCTGGGCAACTATGCCAGCTACTCCATCAATGTCACCGGGGCCCACGATGTGATTGCTGGTATCAGGTTTGCTCGCAGGCACAACATCAGGCTGGTGATCAAGAACACGGGTCATGAGTACGACTCCTTTCTCAAGATCTCTCTCTCTATGTCGTACTCTAAAAGTGCTAACCTTTGTATAGTTTCGCAGGAAAATCGACTGGCACCGGCGCTCTCTCCCTCTGGACGCACCACCTCGATACGACCGAGATCATACCCTCTTACCGGAGCGCCGAGTATACTGGTCCTGCAGCTAAAGTTGGAGCTGGCGTGATCGGGGGGCTCGCATACCAAACCGTAGCAGCAGCAGGCTACCGAATTATTGGCGGAACATGTCCGACAGTCGGCCTGGCTGGCGGGTACACTTCGGGCGGCGGCCACTCCCTACTTAACGGAGCGTATGGAATGGCCGCAGACGCAGTACTAGAATGGGAGGTCATTACTGCGCAAGGCAAACACCTGATTGCTTCCCCCTCTCAAAACAGGGATTTGTACTGGGCCTTGAGCGGAGGCGGCGCGGGCACCTTCGCCGTTGTCCTGAGCATGACAACCAAGATCTTCCCGGACGGGCCAATTGGCAGCGGAATTCTACTCTTCAACATGACCAGCAATGCGACGGATAACTATTGGGAGGCCATTGAAGACCTTTGGGCGTTTTTACCGCAATTTGTAGACGCCGGCCCCAATACCTGGGACTTTGCCTTGGGTCCCACGGGTTTTCAAGCCTACGCCATCACAGTCCCCGATATGAACTCTACTGAAGTGCAGAACTTACTCCAGCCGTATCTCGACTCCCTTACAAGACGTGGCATCGCCTACTCGTACACGCCCACTGACTCCACCAACTACCTCCAATACTTCTCTAGCCGGTTCGGCCCCGGCATCGCAGGCGCCGGGCCCGCAACAGTCCAACTTACGTCGCGTTTGATCCCACGGGCCGCCGTGTCCGACTCCGTGCGGACAAAGGAGATTGTGAATGCATTGCGTGCGGTTGTCGAGACAGACCCGGGATTACAACTGGGCTGCCACGCACTCAACGTGAAGGACGTCAAGCACCCCGATAATGCTATCCTCCCTGCCTGGCGAGATGCTATTGCCACATGCAATATCGTGAGCTATTGGGACTGGAACATCACTCAAGCTGAGATGAAGGCGAAGAAAGACGTACTGGTTGATACGCTCATCCCAGGGCTTGAGAGAGCTACGCCTGGATCGGGGACATATTTGAACGAGATTGATGCTCAGTGGAAGGGCGACTGGATTACGGAACTGTATGGGGAAAATTATCGTCGGTTGGTGCATATCAAGAACAAGTATGACCCGTGGCATGTGTTTTATGCTAGGACGGCCATTGGTAGTGCCGACTGGGTTACTGATGAGAGGGGAAGGCTGTGCAGAGTTCACTGGAAGGGAAAATAGAGCTAATTGGATAAATGCAGTGTGACTTGCCGTACTTCAGTCCTCATCTTTGTACATTAGTTTATTCGAACTACCCATCTGATTCTATACATACTGTACTCCTAGTGATTCTGTCAATGTGTATTGCTCCTTTCGGGCACTGAAGGCATTATATACCTGTAGTTCAGCTAAGAAAATCTCTGAACTAGACACCTCATGCTAGTCAAGTTTATGCATACTAGATCTAATTGACATATAATTCTGACTAGTTAAATCAACTAAAAAGAAAAGTACACCCTCGAGATATCAAGAACTGGCATGCGATACAGAAAATGTTTCGAGGCCAATCTCGGCCCGCGGGTGTTAGATAATCCGACGCCCTCACGTGCCAACGTCTACAAAAGCAGCTTCATCTTCTCTTGGACGACGGCACAGGCGTTCACCTCTCAGCAAAAGCTTTAGAGCATGACCTCCAAACTCCTCTTCTTAACCATAACTTTGACTGTCGGATCCGAGTCCAACATAATTCCATGCGAGATCGCCCTCGGCGCGTTCGATTTCGGGCTAAGACTCCAATCATACTTCATCACTAAATGACAAAGCGCGATCTTAACCTCATTCGCAGCCAGGAACCGTCCAGGACAGGCATGGAGCCCGTGGCCGAACGCGATCTGCTCCGCCCGCGTCGTGGTGAGCTGCCACACGTTCTCTTGTCCTGGCTGCTGGCGTAGACGCAAGAATCGATGGGGATCGAATTTCTCTGGGTTGGGGAAGATGGCAGGGTCCCAGGAGGCATGGCTGGAGACGCCGAGGCGTGTGCCTTTGGGGATGTGGAAGCCGTTGGGGAGCTTGATATCATCTGTTGCCATGCGGACCATGTTTACTTTTTTTTCGCCGCAGACAAAAGCGGTTAGAATCATCTATTTGCATTGAATCTGATATTTGATAATCGGGATAAGAGGTGGTGATATATGATGAGTGAAGACTTACTAGACAAGACAGGCTTCAACCGCTGCGCCTCTTTGATGACGCTATCCATCAGCTTGAGGTTATACAGCGAGGAGTGCTTCAATCCTCCTGTCCCGATCACGGAGATGATCTCTTCGCGTAGGAGGGAGATGGTTTCTGGGTGTTGCAGAATCTCGTACATGGTTGTTGTGAGAAGGTCGGTCGTCGTGTGGATGGCTGAGAGGGCAAGGGTAAGCTGCATGGCGGCCGGGGAGTACTTGATGTTTTTCTCCTGGGCCAGCTGCTCAAGCCATTCGATTGAATCATACCTCTCTGGTGCTGTACCAAGCCTAGCATTCTCGGCACGACGCCGTTGAATGACGGGTTGTATGATCGATTCAGCTTCCATGAGTTGCGATCGTACCTTTCTCGCCTGCGGCAGGAAGTAGGCGATTAGCGGACGAAGGATGCGAGGGTAGGTTCGAAGCTGGTGTGAGGCGATGAAGGAGTCCACAGTGTACTCCTTGGTGATCTTGAGCCAAGCAGGGTCTCGGCTGACATCTTCGTCGCCTAGGAAGATCACTGACGAGAGACGGGCGACAAGGTCGAGAAGGGACTCTTTGAGGACGAATTCATGCCATTCTATAGCCATCGTTGGGTCAGTTAAGGAAGCTAAAAAACCTCGAGTCTGGATGAATTACCGTTGTCCTCGCGGAAGATGTCCTTGCATGCATTCGCACATGTATCGGACAGAGGGTTTGACAACCGTTCTAAATAGATTTAGCGACATATTTGAACAAGGACACCCAGCAAAACTCACTCAGAGCAGACATCAACTTTGTTTTGGTCATAAGAGTCAACAAATTGCTCCCTGTGGACTCTAAGTATGGCTCGAATCCGCGCACTTCGGCACATGTTGACTATATCGCATTAATTCACCAGAGCTTCACTTGAGCATATAACACCCGTACCTCCTTCATAAATTCCCCATGGCTGAGCTCATTGATATTGCGAATCTCATTTGCCAGCGATGGAGGCAAGATGAGCATTTCCCCCTGGTCAGAGATGATGCGAAATGGCTTCGATGTGCCAACCTATCACTTGTTCAGTTTTCTTTTTCTCAATACTAGTAGAAAAAGGAAAAAAAAAGGTATTCAAAACCTTTTCGAATCCTTGTTTAACCACGGCGCGAGCATTGGCCGCAAAGCTCTCCCTTGCCTTCTTCCCACCAATATCCCAGAACGACTTCTCCGTGACAAGGGGGATATGAGAAAGCGGGTTCTTGTCCTCACGCAGATAGGAGAAGAGAAGAACTGTAACAATGGTCGTGATCAACAGTCCCAGGGAGACGAAGGGTCGAGTTTCCCCGACTAGGAAGCTCTCTGTCGTGGACATATTCTCGCCCAGGTGCAGATTCGTGATCCTGTCCATGATGATCCTCGTTTCTATTAACAAAAATATTCAGAAAAAAGAAAGAGTGAAACTACAAGGCAACTTGACACTCTCCGTTCTTCTAGTTCAACACCATGCTACTTGCGTCCAACTGTCGACAGCTGTCTCCTCCAATAAACACACTGCCGGATCCTTCCATCATCCACAGCAGTCGGAAGTTTTAGTTGGGTAAAAGGAGGAGATTTCGCTGACATGGAGACACGCGGAAAGGCTTGAAGAAATATTCCCGAACTGCCTACAAAATTACCGAACGGCGAATCGGAGGTTGTAAATAGATGTAGGCTCCTTCAAACCAAGGTAACTTTATAGCACGCACTAGGCTAACAATCCTGTCACAGCCATGAATAAACGCACAAGCAAGAGAGCCTCATTGATCCTCTCGATCTTCTGGCTTTGGACACGAGAGGAGATATTGTCAAGCACACGAGTTCCTTAGCAAATTGCCAACAAAATGTTCGGCCAATCCAGCAATAAACCAGTGCAGTTTCCCACTGTCGATACGGACACGGTTATCCCACTCAATGCCGCGGACGATACTGTTGCCCTGCGCAGTGTCTGTGTGGTCCTGTCTTACCGGTTTGACGATGTCCTTGACTCGGAGAAGCTGCGAAGCTCGTTTGAAAGGCTTCTCGACCGACCAGGTTGGCGAAAGATAGGCGGACGCCTAAGAATGAATGTACGTTAAGAGCGAGAGCATCCCTTAGCACCCAGCTAATGACAATTGTGAGCAGGACAATGGCCGACTGGAATACCACATTCCCGAACGCTTTGACGAGAAACGTCCAATAGTCAGCTATTCGCACGTTTCCCACAACATGCCGATCCGCAAACACCCACTCGCCTCGAGACTCCCCCGCCCAACCGAACGTCCTGCAGTCGTATGCGATCCAAACGACTTTGACGAGCTTACCTGCAGCGAGGATGCACCCAAATGCCTCAACGACTACCTGAGCCGAGACGTTCCCCAGATCTGCCTACACATCGTCTCGTTCACCGATTCAACTCTAATCTCGATATCTCTCCCGCACACCCTCACTGACGGCACGGGAGGCGCGCAAATCTACCGCTGCTGGGCCCTTGCCCTCCAAGGCCGCGATGATGAGATCCCGCCGTTCCACGGATACAACAACGACCCATTGGCGACGTTCGGTGAGAAACCCACTGAGCCGTACGTGCATGCGCCCAAGCTGCTCACAGGGTGGAGAAAGTGGCTCTTCGTCCTTCACCAGGTATACGATGGATGGCGGTACCGCACTGCCTCGCGGATTGTCTGCGTACCAGGTAAGTACCTGGCTGCGGAGCGTAAAAAGGCCATTGAAGATATTCGCGCTGAAACAGGGGATGAAAATGCATTCGTCAGCGATAATGATGTCCTGACAGCCTGGTTCACACGTCTTGAGGTCGGCGCTATCTTTCCTAAAACTTCCAACAACACCGTGCGCATTATGAATGCATTCGCGCTGGCGGCGGTGGTCAACGACCATCTCCCCTCCGCCAAGGCGTTCATTTCCAATGCCGCAACGGAAATCTACACCTTCCTCCAGGTGAAAGATTTTTTCACGAAGCCGCTAAGCTACGCGGCGTATGCGATTCGGCGATCGATGATGGAGTGCGCAACTCGCGGGCAGTTAGAGGCGCTGCAGGGGATAAAGAGAGAGACTCTGGTGAAGGAGGGACATACGTGGCCTATGTTTGGAGATCCGTCTATGGAGATGATGAGTTATTCGAACTGGACGAAGGGCAAGTATTTCGAGACGGATTTTTCGGCTGCTATCGTGAAGGAGGGCGTTGCCCGGGAGAAGAGGGTCGAGAAGCCTGGATATGCGTCTATGGTGCAGTTCAATGCGTGGACAACCGGGTTTGATCTGAGGAATCTTATGCCTATTATGGGAAAGGATGCGGCGGGGAATTATTGGTTGCAGGGACCGCTGCGTGAGGTTGTCTGGAAGAGGATTGAGAAGGAGTTGAGGGAGGCATAGCTGGTTTCTAGGCAGTTAGTATAGATGGAATGAGGCAGTTAGATGGAAGAGGAAATTTGTGATTATCATCAGCCTGGCAGAGAAATATGAATTATATCCCTTGCTATTAGCAACCTGCAATCAATGTCAATCACGACGCAACAATTCTCCCAAATGATTTTGAATTCGAATCCAAACCGTTTCTCTTCCAAGACTGCCAATTACATATCAATTGAGCTGGTCTGGTCATCATTACTCCGTACTTTCCGAGCCTTTCTCATTTTCAACATTTCATCATCAACCGTCTTGTGATTTCAGCTTCACTTTGATTTTCGCGGTTCAGTTAAGGTGAGAGAGCGAATTGACCATTTGCAACTTTCCAGCAATCACTTCAGACCCCAGAGATTGTTAAAAGCAAATAAATTTATTTAAATAAACAGTCTTAACTAGCAGTAATCACATATCTTGAGAGAAGAGAAAAGGAAACAACCTTAAGATGCATTAAAAGGGGACGGGGGAATATTAAACCGGGTCGGAAAAACATGATGCTCCGTGCATCGTCACGTGCTTGTCAGCAAGACTTGGCGTCAACCCTTCAACATCCTCGGATAATGAGGCTGGCCAGGGTCATCCATCGAATCAATCAAAGCTGCAACACCACGATTCAATCCCAATTCAACAGCACGAGCCGTCCACTCTTCAACGTGAAGCTCTTCAACCTTCTTCACTCCAGTCTCCTTTCGCACAAACTCCCTCAACCCATCCAGCGGAAGCACAAGATCACCAACCTGGTGAAGATATGACGCGTTCCCTTCAACCTTGGGCGTGTTTTCTAAAACAGCCGTCAGAATACTCTCGGTCGCGTTCTTCACATAAACCAGATCAAGGGCGCCACGAAGGTTTTTCAAAACAGGAACGGCCTGCGTCTTGAGCATGTACGCCACAAGCGCATTCATCCAGTCTGTTTGAGCGGCCGCGTTTGCGGCATCTGCGCCCTCACGGATGATGGTTGAGGGTCTGTGAATCCACACGTTCACACCGTGCTTGTCTTGGAGTTCCTCGAGCAGTCGCTCGCTCGCCCATTTGGCTGCGATGTAGCCGTGAGATCCGTCGAGGGGCGGATGGTGCTCTGCCACCGAAGTTTCGGGGAAGGCCTCGTAGTTGCCGAAGAGGGCGACGCCAACAGTGGAGAGATAGTGAATGGGCACCTTGCGGGGTATGCAGAGGGATATTAGCTCCCGTGTTGAGCCTGTGTTTGCTGCTTTGATTTCGGGGTAGAATTTCAAGTGGGAAGTGTCGGCGCCGTTGTGGATGACGGCGTCGGCGCGGCTGAAAATCTTGACTGCATCGGTTTCGGAGAGGCCGAGGCGTGGGTATTCGAGGTCACCGGGGAAGTAATTCACGCGAGCGTCCGATGGAAGCTCGTTAGAGGCAAGGCGTTTGTCAAGGCGCCTGACAGCGATGCAGATGATTTCTGTAATTGAGGAGTCTTCTAGCAGGCGGGAGAGCATGGCTCGGCCGAGTAGGCCGCTGACGCCGGTGAGGACGATAACGTGTGGGCGAGACGCGGGGACAACATCCGGTGAGATGTTGGCTGCGACTGGTAGAGTGAATTCTGCGTTCCAGTCGATCTGGACGAGCCCCTTTAGGAGCGGCTCGCGCGTAGTAGGCGTGGTGCGCCCGGTAGAAACGCCGCTGTAGCCCGCAACGGACGCGCTATCGTTGTTGGAGTCGGTGGATGAGCTTGTCTCTTCATTCCGCACGGTGATAGTAGGAACGAGCAATGAAGTATTGTTTGAAGCTGGAGCTTCGGTCGACACAGGAGCTTCATCACCAGCCAGACCAGGAAGCAAGGGAGGAGGGACCTGTGCGGCGACCATGTCGGCCAGTTCGGCCATTGTATCGTTGCCCATGATCTTGAGGACTGGAACACTGACTTCAAAGTTTTTCAGGAACCATGAACGGATATCAACAGAAATCAAGGAGTCGAGGCCAATGTCACGGCTTCGCATGGCCATCAAGTCCTCATCTGCCGTTGTCATCTGCAGGACATTGCGGAGTTGCATTGCGAATCGAGCTATTCATGTTAGTAAAGGAACTGCTATTGATTGAGTGTTTTTATGCTCTTACCTTTGACAACTGTAATGACATCGCTTCCAGACTTGCAAGCAGCCAGCTGATCCTGCACAGATGCGATAACTTCATTACCGGATTCGGCTCCGTTTTTCTCAACTTGATGCACGATAAAGTCCAAGAATGCAGGGTTAGAGTGCCACTTGGGCGTATTCTCCATATCCGCAGCAGCAGGGATATCCAGCAGGCCAGTCGTTAATTCGGCCTCATCGCCCGAATCCGGACGACCAGCATCAATACCCTCAGCGAAAAGCTGGTGGTAGTCCTGTTCAGACAAATGCATCAATGCCATCTTGGAGACGGTCAAGTCTAACGCCTTGCTCGATTCTCGCTCCATATAGCCGGCTCCAATAATAGCACCAACGTTCAGGGCAGTGGCAGCAAGACCCCGCTTGCGACGTTGCGCGGCGAGACTGCACATGAAGGTATTCGCAGCAGCGTAATTTGCTTGACCGAGATTACCGATCACACAATTGATTGAAGAGAAGAGAATGAAGAAATCCAAGTTTTCGTCCTTGAAGATGCGGTCCAGGTTGATACTTCCGTAGACCTTTGGCCGGAAGACATCGCTCATCAGTTCGTAGGACATGTTGCGGATTGAAACGTCTCGTAGCACCATGGCTCCGTTGAGCACGCCGACAATGGGCGGCAGGGTCTCGACTATAGACTGGTGGGCTGCACGGAGCGCCGGCTCGTTAGTCACATCGCAGGGGACGATGGTTACGATGACTCCATTGCGTTTGTGATTGGCGATCCAGTCGGGAAAGATATTGGGGTTGCGGCTGGTCAGCACGAGATACCTTGCACCTCGCTCGATCATCCAGTCGGCGAGCGAGACACCCAGGGCGCCCGATAGACCGCACAGCCAGTACGTCTTGTCACCTTTGAAGAACATGACCGAGTCAAGTCGGCTGACGTGGACAGGAAGAGTCTCAGAAAGCGTCCAGTCGATGGCCGTTGCCGGATTTTCGGGAGTTGACCCGTCAAGTAGATCCGCAATTCCGATCGTCTCCGATGCCACAGTCTCATTTTGGGCGCTAGAGAGTGCGCGTTGAAGCAATTGGCCCAAAAATGGTGCAGCAGACGAGCTACTTTCCCAACCAACAGTAGAGTACAGGGACGCCACGCCCTCCCTGCGACAGTGTCGTGGGAGGCTAGAAAGAATTGCTGACTCGTTCTCGGAGCTCGTGGTGGAGAAACTGACAAAGCAAGCCGTGTTGCCGGGTAGGATCTCAGCGATTTCTGACTGCGTCATGTAAGGCTCCAGCTTGATCCACGTATCTGGAACATCCTGCTGCGTTGAATCCGCCACAAAAACGGCGCGAACGTTTTTGTTCGAGGCTTGGCTGGCAATCGTCCGCGCAAGCAGGTTCGTTGCGTTATGCACGACGATTGTGTCTCCATCGACAAGCGGGTCAACCACTGCCATGGATACGAGAGAGGCGCCTAGGGCAGTCAGGAGATCGGCGCCGACCAATGTTGACTTGGGAAGAGGTACTGCCGACTCCTTGGCAACATTAACGACAGACAGGAGGGAGGGGACCAGAGCCAGGAAGCTGTTTTGAGTACTGCGTTCGGTTCCTAGGACGAGGAACTGGTGGCCGTGGGATGTTCGGAGCGCAAGCATCGCAGCATGGCTGACTTCAAGACTCATGCTGCATTCAGGAGCCTCGGCGGGAATGGCCCATCTGGACAGCTCTTTCAACTTCCACCCCTCGGCATCCTTGTGCAAAATTGCAGGAGACTTGGAAATATCAATCTCGTTGGTAATAGCACGGCGGACTGAATTATATCTGTCGTTTCGATCATCGATATGGCGAAGTCTGGGCACGAGCTCCTGGCCCCGGGTATCAACAAGTATCTCCGGTTCCAGAGGCCAGGCTAGCTGCTTCGCCTCCGCGGGGCTGGGGCTGGCATGCGCGTGGAAACGAAGGATCTTCTCCACAAGTGCTTCGGACGTCAAGCTGGCGAGATCTGGGATGTCGACGTTCTGAAATCGCAGGGCGGGGGTCTCGAAGACAGCCGTACGTGCAAATCCAACCGTCATGTTGGAGAATGGTTCCTCGGAGAGACGACCGCTGGTGGCCCAGAACAGCTTGATGGGGGAAGAGAAGAGCGTCTTGAATGCCAGCCATTCATCGGGTGTCAGGTCTTGGAAAACAGGCTTGTCAAGCTCCGAGAGGCTGACCACAGTTGTGTCCGCATCGATGAGGTTAAAGTCCACCGCAGTCAACGTCTCGAACGTGTGCAGCTGAACAGACCGCTCCTTCAGGATTTTTGTAATTGATTGAACCAGGGAACGAGTCTTCTTCGTGCTGCCTCCGATAATAACGAGGTTTTCGACGGGGTACTCAATCGCCGAGTTGTTCGCCACCATGTCCAAATTCAGTGGCTCTCGCAAGAAATTGACTTTGTCGTCCACGGCCTGCGTCGCGAACACGGTCATACCAAGGACATCTTGGAAGGCCTGTGGAGCCGTCGAGTCAATGCCGGAGAAGCCGCTGGCCTTAAGGAGTCTCTCCCATTCAGAGTACGAGACAAACGGCGAGAGAGGTCGACCTGAATCCGCACCGAGCCACCAACCTGGAAGAGATCCGAAGATGAACCCTGCGCTGCCGCATGGCTGGCCGTTGTTGGTTCCCTCTCCGACTACCAGGATACCACCGGGCTTCAGAAGCTTGCGAATGTTCCTCATGGTGAGCTCCAGATCGGGTGTTGCGTGAATTACGAGGAAAGCGACAACAACATCCCATGTTCCTTCAGCGTAACCCTGAGCAACAGGATCTTGGCCACAGTCGAACGTCTTGAAGACCATGCGATCTTTATACGCAGAGAACATTTCTGTTGCACCCTCGAAGAAGCCACTGGACACGTCGGTGAAGGTGTAGGAAAGGAACTTGTTGCCGAGTTCTTGAAGGACTCTCGTCGTCGCACCGCCAGTACCAGCGCCAACTTCCAAGATGTTAAGGTGAGGGTAGCGCTCCGCAAGTTGGGCGATGGTATTGCCTATCCACAAACCAGCCTCCCGAGAACCGAAAGCCCCTTGATAATAGTTGTCAAGGATGTTGCTGACGCGCATCTCTTCCAGCATATTGGTTTCGCCCCGGAGCACACGCGGCATTTGTTGTCCAACAAGATGCATCATTCGATAATCGATCAACTCAGAGAGGTGGGCCGTGGCATTGTGCAGGTCCTCCAAGGAGTCGTTCAGCCACTCCTTCTTGGCCACCTTGTGCTCTCCATTCTGTATCAACTCAATGATATGGTGCGCGTACCCGAGGTAATGGCTGTGCGGACTGTCCTTCCTGAGGGGAGAGTCCATAGGCACCTCTTCATTGAGGTTGCGGAGGTAATATGTGGCTATACGTTCCAATCCTTCCAAGACGCCCTGGTGATGCTTCGTAACGGTTGTATCACACGCCGCCAGCTCGCCATCCAAACGATTCTGAACCCATTGGTACTTGGAGAAGACCTTGCGGTCGTCTTTGGCAGTTAGAGCACCGAGGGGTTTTAGCTCGACTCGCTGTATCTGGATCGCAGCGAATGCAGAGTCGTTGGTGTAGAAGCTGACGTCACCCGAGAAGCCGGCGGACTTGGCCGCGCCAAGTTTTGAATCGACTGAGATGTCGGTCATGGACTTGCACAGGGCCGGATTGACGCGAATGCTGCTCATACTAGTCGGCAGGTGCATATTCAGGAGCTGATCATCGTCTGGGTAGCTGTAAGCCAGGATAAGCGACTGGATACCACCGTCCAACTCAGCAGGATGCACCAGCAAGGGGGGTCCGTAGACGTCGTCTCGCGATACCGATTTCACGGCACACACACTTGACCCAAGCTTTCGTCTGAGCGTGTGCAACGATTTGAAGGGACCATCGAAACCGTAGCCGAGTGTAGCCAAGAAGTTGTAGAACCGCTCGTTGTCGACAGAAATCATATGCGGTGGTCTGGGGATACGTCGGGGAAGCGTCGTTTCGGAAAGCACCCCAAATGTGATATGGAGTTCGGCTTCAGCTACCAAATCCAAGTCCTCGTCTCCAAGATTGGCAGAGTAGGTGAATTTGGCTACAAGGCGGTCGTCGCTGAGGTGACGGATGTCAGATAGAGAGGTCAGGACCTCAATACCGGCATCGTCTTGGCTGAATGTAAGCGCCTGGTGGATGATGAAATCCTTGAGCTCAAACAGGCGCACACCACGGTCGCCTGCAAGAATACGTGCACCCTCGAAGGCCGTACATATGTATCCTGCAGCAGGAAAGACGGTTTGGCTCTGGACCTGATGGCCTGAAGCCCACTCGATCTCGCTCGCTCTGAGAAGATTACCCCAGCTGAGGTGATGGGCTGCACTATCGGGCATCATGGTCCCCAGTAGCTGGTTGAATGGTTGGGTTTGGGCCTTCAGCTTCTTTGATGCGCGCGACTCGTGCCAGTAAGAACCTTCGTGATTCCACTGATAACTTGGGAGACCTTTCACAACATGCAAAGCCGACTTGTCGTCGTTCACATCCATCTCAAATCCAGTCAGGTCAAGATGTTGTCCTCCTAAATGACACCACAGGGACCCGAGGCTCGATGCCACACCCACACTGGCATCCAATCCCCGATTCAGCACACCGTAGTACGGAATAACCTTGCCAAGTTCCTGAATTGTCTGGCTTGCTGGCCCTTTCAACGCTGGGTGTGGACCAATTTCAATTGCAACTTGGTACTCGCCCGCCTCGAGGGCTACTTTCAGAGCCTGGTAGAACTGGACTGATCTGGCCACACTAGCACCCCAGTATTCATCACTGAGGTTCATGTCAGATGTGACCTCGCGTCCATAGACACTCGAAATCCAAAGGGGAGCGCCAGGAGCTGGCTCGAGAGCCTTCACGCCAGCAGACTTAACCAAGGCGACGTAGTCCGCGAGACGACGCGAAACATGGTTAGAATGATAAGCGCGGTCAACGCGCAGCTTGCGGTTAAACGTATTTTCGTCATCGAGAATGACCTTGAACTCGTCGATGGCGTCTTCATCACCGGAAATAGTTACGCTCGAGGATGAGTTGATGGCAGCAACACAGACACGGCCAGCAAACATCTCATCCGCACACAAAGCCTGCGCATCTTCCTCCGACATACCGGCAGCCAACATGGCTCCCTTCTTGTCCGGTCCATTGGGACTCTCCATCTTCGAGGCGAACCTACCACGGAAGTAGGCGACGCACATAGCGTCTCGAGCCGTCAGGCGACCAGCAGCGTAAGCGGCAGCCATCTCGCCCGAAGAGTGGGCGACGATAGCATCGAATTGCACGCCTGCAAGGCGTAGAATATCCACGAGGAGAATCTGAACGACGGTAGAGAGAAAGGAGAAAGCGCCGGTAAGGACTCGCGAGGACTCAGCCGCAGCGCGGAGCTCCTCCTCCAGGGAGAAGCTTGGTCGGAGCTCTTCGGGAAGCTGCTCGAGGTGTGCTTGGAGATTTGCAATGATTTTCCGGGCTGCAGCAGATTTCTCTATCAAATCAGCGCCCATGCGAGCGTACTGCGCTCCCTGACCAGTGAAAACGCCGATGATTGCTCGTTTCTTTCCGTCCGCTGGTGGCGAGGACAGTCTCACTCCCAAGTCCTCGAGATTGGTTCCCTCAAGTTGAGTCCTGATCTTCGTCACCAGCTCATCGGCCGACTCGGCAGCAAACGAAATTCGGTAGGAAAATTCAGACCTGCGTTGCTGCAACGTGTATGCTAGGTCACGCAAGTTGAGGTCGGGATGGTTTTGAATGAAATCGGCGTACGCAGAAAGAGAGTCGCGCAGTGACTGGCGGGAGAGAGCAGAAAATACAAATGGAGTGAAGTTAGAAGCAGTGGTGATACCATTCTCCAGGAGCCGACGAGGTTGGTAGCTTTCGAGAATGGCGTGGGCATTAGTACCGCCAAACCCAAAACTGTTGACACTGGCTCGTCGCGGCTGACCGGGATCAACTGCTGGCCATGATCTGGGCGCCTTTAGGATCTCCAGATTCTTCGTAAACGGCGCGACCCGGTCGCTCAGGTTGTTCAGGAGCATATTGGGGGGCACAGTGGAGTGTTGAAGTGCCAAAGATGCCTTCAACAGGGCAGCCACACCAGCAGTACCCTCAGTGTGTCCCAGGATTGTCTTGAAGGAACCAACATAAAGTGGCTCACCGGCAACTTTGGTGCTGTATTCCTCACCAAAGAAGGCCTTGGAAATAGCCTCAGCCTCAATTGGGTCTCCTGCTGGCGTGCCAGTTCCGTGAGCCTCGAAGAATTGAGGACGATCTGATGCCTTGGACAAATCCAGCCCGGCTTTGTTGTAAGTGCTGCGGATTAGAGCCTGCTGAGCAGCGGCACCTGGCATGGTGATACCCGTAGTTGCTCCATCTTGGTTGACACCTGTTTCTCGGATTATACACTCGATGTCATCTCCATCCGCGATAGCTGCACTAAGCGTCTTAAGAACGCATGATGCCACACCGTCTCCACGGGCATAACCGTTTGCCTCCCGATCCCACATCTTACTTTGGCCTACAACAGGTCAGGTCAGCGAGTTAGTTCTGGGACATCATTTGGCTTTGATGAACTACTGACCATCAGGAGACAACATCTTGAGCTTGCTTTCCATAATGTAATTCTCCGGACCCAGCAGTAGATTAGATCCACAGGCGAGAGCTACTCGAGCTTCTCCGGACCGCAGCGCCTGCACTGCAAGGTGAACGGCAACTAAACTGGAGGAGCAGGCTGTATCGATGGTCATGGAAGGTCCATGCCAGTCAAAAAAGTAAGAGACACGGTTGGACAGAATACTCCGGCCGATCCCGGTGGCTGTGTAGACTGGTGCAGTTTTTACTGATAACTAGGTTAGCTATGTTTGTGTTTAGGGGAGCGAGATACCTTACAGTCACGCAGCAAGCTCGCCTCATAGTCGCCGCACATGAGACCAACATAAACAGCGGTGTCCGTCCCCCGTAACGAATCGATTGTCAAGCCGGACGACTCAAGACTTTCATAGACAGTTTCCATCAAGAGTCTTTGCTGAGGATCGATGGCCTTGGCTTCAACGGGCTTGATACCGAAGAATTCGGAGTCGAAGGCGGCGACATCCTCTTCTAGCAAGTATGAATGTCGTATATTGCTGTGGCCGTGATATGCTGGATTGGGATGATAGTACGTCTCCGCATTGAACCGACTCTTGGGGATGTCACTGCGAACATCTTTGGGGTTGCTGAGAAGGTCCCAGAGCTTAGACGGGGAAGAAGCCCCGCCAGCAAAGCGACAAGCAGTTCCCACAATGGCGATGGGCTCGTTGGTGGTTGCGTGGCTTTCCATATTGGGAAGATATAAAGGTGAGAAGAGGTGAATCCCTATAATTCCAATGAGAAGATGAACGTGTTGAACTTCGATGTGGCTTATTCGATCTCTCAACAAAGTAGCGATGTGCAGCCTTTAAAGCTGTATATCTCCCGCAGTTCCATCTGAGTCGGAGGCTGAAAACATGATCCAACTTCATGGTCCGTTGGTTATTGCTAGCAGGAAGCATCCGAGCATAACAACCGGTGTTGGGAACTAGACAAGCAACAGCTTCGGCTTCAAAACTGCTAACTCCCAGAATGATGAGCTCAGGGAGCATGGTTCCTGCATCGGACAACTGCCGATTGGACGGCGACGGAATGAATGATCGAAATACATTTCCCGAGTCTGGGGTCTGGGGCGCAGTCTTCGGGAATTTATGAAAAATATGGATGAACATTGAACATGGGTCTCGAGTTGAGTTCAATCCCGAGTCGGGAATAAATATTGTCTCCCAAATTGGTCTAAAATCCTTATACAGTTTCAAGTCCACACAGCTTCGTGCAAGTACTTAATGGGAATTTTCCAGTCGAGGAACCCATGCTATCAAATGAAGCTGTAGGTTGCCCTTTATTCTTCGCTCGAATCTCTATCAGCCTAATTTCTCCTCAAAAATAGTCAGTAGCTTGTTTTTTTGCCGTTGGTTAATTGATAGACTTGCCTCTACTCCATACATGAAACTTCAGTGTATATCGACCCAGAAAGATTCACTCGGGATATCACAATATGTCTCCCATAATAGATCCCAGGTCTCTTTCCAGTTTCTCCTCCCAAGACCAAAAGTAACAATACCGTATCATCAACCGTTGTTTACTCCGTAATGCAGTGTTCTGTCGATCCTCACAACTAGTCTAAGATTTCAGCATGGATGCCATGGCAGTGAGGGCATTGTAACGACCCATCTAACGCGACTAGTTTCGCTGTAGATACGTAATATGGCTTTCTTCGATGTGAGAGAAAGAAAGATAAATCCCGGAAAGCAAGGCTTTGACCAAGAACTGTTGGCTGTTGTTCCAAAATATGTAGATCTCAATGCAAGTACAAATTCCAAATAGCTAGTTAGATACGAGAAGATCACCAAGAAGCTGAGCCACCTAGTGGATCTTGAGCCCTAAATGATAGCAATTACTGTTATAGGCAGCCGTAGCATTGTGTTTCTAAGGGACTGCCGGACTTCATTTTATCTCCGGCCTCTCTGCCAGAACCTCTTCCAGCGTCTTTTCCACTTTCTTCTTTCTGGTATCAACCCATCCCATACCCAATGACGCAACCAAGCCCGCAAGACATAAAGCCATAAGCAGGTAGAAAACCTTATCCACACTGTTCGAGAAGGCCAACAACACACCCGCTAGCTCCGGGCTATTGTCAGGGACAAGGGCACGCACGGACTTAGAGCTCGCACCGGCCGCAAGAGCCGCATCAGCCGAGACCGAAGGCGCATGTGTTTTGATCTCCACTACCAGCTGCCGTGTGAAGATCACCTCGCCGACAACGACGAAAATGGCGCCTGCAAAGTTTTGGCAGAAGATCATAAAAGCAATGCCCACTGGGATTTTCTGCGGTGGTAGCAGGTTCTGGATAGCGATGATTCCCTGCCATACACAGTTAGCTATTTCGCAATTTCGTGGCATGAAAAGTGGTTTCTGTAGCCCTACCATCTGCATTCCAATCCCTCGACCGCTCCCTAGCACAATCTGATACCCTATCCACTTCCCCGTGGACGTAGTCGGTGAAAACATCGTAATAATCCCGTTTCCGACCGCGCTGATGGCACTCCCCGCCGCAGCAAAGGGAAGATAATACCCTAATTTCTGGACAAGTCCGCCTGACAAAATGACTGTGAGCAATTGGCTCAGAATACCCGGGAGTGTATTCACCCCGCTCATTGCGGGTCCATATCCGCGTACGCCCTGGAAATATATAGGCAGGTACTGCGCGGCAACCAGGATGGAGGCAACCAGCGTGGCCCCGTTGATCGCGCTAGTCCAAACAATCCGCTGCTTAACCATGGACGGGGGGATCATGGCTCGGTCGCCCATGCGTCTTTCCCAGAGCGCGAATATGATGGCTGTTACGCCAGCGCCAACGAAAAGGCCGATGACCACGGAGCTGTTCCAGGGGTAGTCGTTTCCGCCGTAGTAGAGGGCTAGCAGGGCCATAATCGCGGCGGGCGCGAAGAGGGCGAATCCGATGAGGTCGAGTTCAGGGATTGTCTTTCGAACGAGCGAGAAGCTGAATTGGGGCTTTGGTGTTAGCTCTGGGACTTGGAGGAAGAGAAGCAGGAACGCCGTGATGGCGCCGATGGGCAGATTAATGTAGAAACACCAACGCCAAGTGGTGTATTCAGTGAGAGCACCACCTATCAATGGGCCGCACACGATGCCCAACTGGGAGACTGTACCAATTAGCTATATTTCGACTGGGAGGTTGGAATTGCGTACTTCCGAGGTATATTCCAGTGTAAAATGGTCGTTTCTCCAGCGGCACAGCACCTGCAATTATCGTCATGCCTCCATTCAAAAGACCCGAACTCCCCACCCCAGCTACTGCTCTGCCTCCTATCAAAATGGACGAAGAGCTCGCAACTCCACAGATAAGAGATCCCAGTTCAAAGAGACCGAAGAAAAATAGGTATGTCCACTGTTTCAATGTGTGTTTCGTTAGTCTGGCTACTTGGTCCCCGTTGATTCTTCCAAAGAACCACAAACCTTGGTGCTGTAAGAAGTGTATATCTTCCCCGACAAAGGTTGCAGTGCGGCACTGTAATCTTTCGTGAGCCCGCTGCAATCAACATCATCAAGTTGGAAATACACAATGCCTCGTTACCTAGCCAGTTGATAAGCCGCCGTATACCAACCCACATCGTGAATCGAGTGGAATTGACTCGTGATATTTGGAATAGCCTATCCCGCAAAAAAAGAGGTATACGATCAGGCTCCTCTCTTACTAGGCAGGTGTGCAACTTACCACGCCAATAATGGAACCATCAAGCAGCATCAGAAACGCTGAGAGAGTGACACTGGCCAGGACGCCAAAGAGCTTGAGCCCGGTGATGTGCCCACGGCTCTGTTCGACATTCCCCTCCCTGGAGGCAGTCTCCAAATCCCCGCCCTTCTCCCCAACCTCGACCGTACTCCCTGCTGGTTCACTGCCAACTGCCGGTCGCTGCATCTCCTTGTCCGACACGGTAGTTGCAGAACCTTTCGCGCGCGTCATTTCACCGTCGTCGTCCATCCTCACCGACTGCAATAACTGAAGGAAAGGAACGTGGTAAGAGGCATAGTTGAACGGCCTCAACAAATCATGTCCATTAATACCGAGACTTGGTATCACGTTCCTGAACCAGAGGCACTAGACAGTGTCCGACTTAGCCAGGATTATGCAGGTAGTTATCCCTGGAGACAAGTCAGCTCCTTTAACTAGTTAACTGGTTAACTAGTTAGTTAGCTAGTTATCCCTCCGTTGCCTCCTCCTGGCCAGCCAGACAATAATACCACGGCTCGAGTCTGCAGTTAAACTGTATCCACTGCGGCAGACGATCCGGGCAAGGATTGATCGGTGTTGGTTCATCTCATCTGGCCCAGTTAGTTAACTTAGTTAGCTTAGCTAGCTCTAATTCCCGAGAACCATGACTAACGAGCCAATCGGTGATTCTTTGCATGTTTCATTGTTTCATCGGATCAGACTGGGGATCGAAAGGGCCAAGCCAGGTCAAAACGTTTTAAGCAATGGGATTGTCAAAAGCCACAAGGATTGTGCGTCATGTGGATCTAAGCGAAGCCAACAAAAGAAGGAAAGCGGAGCTTTGCTTATCTGATGCTTGGAAAGCTTGAATTCCCCGCTGCCCTCCACGTAACATCCAACCAGTCATCCAACGCAGATCTTCCAGGCCCCCCCCGTCCGTTAGCTCGCTATATCTTTTCGAGATTATACATAACTACGGAGTACGGAGTACATAAATGTGATATAATTATGTGCAATTATTCCTTTTGGGACCCGGTGAGCCCGGGGGGGGGTGGGGTCGTCGGCCTCTAATATAACTAGTTAGTTACATTGCACTGCAGCGTTCTGCAGCTCTTTCAATAATTGTTGGTTTTTTGAAACAGATCCTCATCCCCTCAGCTTGAGCCCCAGCTAATCCATGCTTGGCTGTTGATATTCCCTTTCTTACTGATGTAAACGCATCCCGGTTTTCACTTGCATCTTTGTCTCTCATAAGCTGCAGTAAATCCTTGCTTTTCTGGACAGAATAACTGAGATAACAACAATGTTACGTGACTATGTACATACCTAGGTGGTTAACACCCCGAGAACCAGCCGATCTAGGGCCTGGCTGGTAGCGGTAGAGCTAAAAGGACTCCGCGGATAGCAATGTATAGATCTAGAAGTTCCTTTTTCTTGTGGTGCATTTAGTAACTAGAGCAGTTGAGAAGACTGATATGGGAAGTAAAGTAATGCAATATCGGTCAAATTGCTAGTTGGTCACTGATTTAATGATTCTCACTGGTATCCCCTAGTTATATCATCTTGCTTTTGAGAATAATCATTGAGGATTTGAAATCCCAACCCATTGCACTAATTATGTGTCTCAACTCACAGTCACTCATTCTCCAATTTCAATTTTTTGACTGTACACGGTAAAATGTCTTTTTCAGCTCTTTTAGATCTAGTTAAGGGCTCTGGCCTTCATAAAAAAAAAAATCAATATCATTAAAAAGTATATAACTAGATAGAAATTATACCTCTTACTGTATCCTACATCAATCTAAACAGTCTGATCCATGAAATTGAATCTTCAAGCCCAGTTCTCACCTACCACTGCTGGTGGGGAGTTACACACACAGTCAGAAGATGAAGCTAGAATCATTGATACTGTAGGTATATTGATGAGTGGTGGTTGAGATGGAAGATTGGTCCACTGGACGATATATTAACTCACTTAACATTGTTAACTCTTCCACCTCGGTTAATAATTATTCATCCCATCTCTCACTTAGCGTTGCATTCACTGCCTTACGGATAGGGATGTAGGTGCTAAAGTCCGGTTGTCCTCTCGGACAGAGGGGCGTCGTGATCGCCATCGACTTACATATGTATGATTCAGGGAACAGCAATGCTGGAAATGTCGCTGATCATCATGTCTTCAGTCATTTCCTATCCGTAACTGATCTCGGAAAAGACATCCGACTCGTTTATTTCCCGTATATACAAGAAAAGGGGAGATTCTAAAGTTGAAAAGACATAGCACGGTCGTTCAAAAATAGCCTGGGCATACCGAAACACGTCAAGTACTCAACCCCCCCCAGCCAGCTTTGGTGAATAGGAAGGAGAAATGCCTCCATCCTCATTCGAGACTCTGGATACGTCTGATCTTTTCTTTCAAAGACTCAATGACTCCCAGCCCAGCACGCTCTTCACCGCTCGTTCTCTCTGTCTCGACTCGCATCAGAGTTGAGAAGAGTAACCGGCCATTTTGACCACTGAATAACCCCGTTTGCTGACCATTGTTGACAGCATTATTCCTGTTCGACGAGACACAGAATTCATCCGGGAGACCCAACAAAGTCTCAGTGGGCCGAAGTTGACTCCCCGTCACGCAGTACAGGACGTGGCTCAGCAAGTCCAGTCGGGGTGGAACTACGATGCCGCCTAGGAGGAGATTCGGCGCCGACTGCAAGACGACGTTGACCGCACCCGGGTTATGTAGCACCTGCTCGGTAAAATGGCAAAAGATGGAGTCATAGATGGATATGGTCAACATGTGGCAGGAGAGGATAGTGAGGAGGTCCGCGATACTCAGGCGCGGGTGGATTGACGAGAGGGGGTTCGCGTTCTTCGTCGTCGGGCTGTTCCCGTCGCCGGCCACGGGGGTTTGGACAGCACAAAGAAGCTGGGCGAACTCGGCAGATGTTTTGGCAACTTTTGCTAGCGGGTTATTCGTCTTGAGATCAGCTTGGGTGGGAAGGAGAGACGGGTCGATGCTGGCCTCGTGCGTGCACGTTAACCGCATAACTCTGGTCATGTCCCACGGCGTCGAGTTCACCGTGAAGAGTTGCTTTGAGAGCTCGCGTTGGAGGAGAGAAAGGCAAAGGCCGTGGTCAAACTTTGCTGGAAAGGGCTGAGGGCTCGGGAGCTGCGCCATTTCGATATCATCTTGCTCGGACTGATCGTTCAAGAAAAGGTCACTTAGACTGGTATCGGCTGTAAAGGTATTGAATAAGGCAGGGTTTGTCGACGCTGGTTTGAGTGGAGGGGTGGATAGAGCGGACAAGTGCGATGTGGTGCTGGCGTCCACGGCGATGCCCGAATCAATCGAACTCCACGGGGCAGAACATATGTCAAAATCGGTTTCTAACGACGCCAGACTGAACCAATCGTCAACCGTATCTAGTGGTTGTGTATCCATGGCAGAGAGAGAGGACGAGTTCGTTTCGTTCCCGGAATTTGGAGTCGGAAGGGCAGGCTGCCGCGATGGGTTGGTAGAGTTCCTCGGACGGCCAGGACGCTTGGACGAACTGGTTACACATTCCATGTTGGACCGAACGCATCGGATGCAAGAGTCAGTCGGATGGCCAGAGACACGCAGACATCGCAGTTTCTGCGTGCGACAGCGATCGCAAGCAGCTCTCTTTTTAGGCGTTTGTGAGTCGGACATGGGAATAATATCCATCAGGCTTCAAAAGAATTGTTTCTTAGGAAAGACTTCAATGCCTCCCACAAACCAAGGTACCGAGTTGGATGAGCACAGAAAGGTCTAACAGCTCTGGTTCTGAGAGCATGAGTACCTAGTTAACCCTTTAATATAGAATAGAAGCCGTGACCCTTATTCAGTGGCCTTGGCTCTCCTCTTCTGCAGAAGCCTCAGCGCTCTTAGCTGTAAGTTCAACTATACTACTCCGTACCCCAATCTACATTTCACCAACAGAACTGCGCCAGAGATACGAACATAATTGGAGGAGGAGAGCGCATGGTCGAACCGCAGATGGGTGTGTTGCAGATTGGGATAACATTTCAAAATAGAAATGGACTCAGCTCGCCCACGAGCTAACACACGGGAGGCGGTCGATTCAGGTTCAGACCCTTGCGAAAGAGTCCATGCCTACCTAGTTAGTGTATAAGTAACTAACTGCCAACAGTTGAACATTACCTAGCATGGATGAACGTCCCGCCCCCAAAAACGTCACCTCATAAGCCACTTAATGTTAGTCTTACAACGGTTGAGCGGCAGGGGCAAGGGTGGTGGAAGCGTATTTAAGCAGCAGTCTTCATATCTCCGTAGCATCCTTTTTGCATATTTTGGTGCATGGCCAATGTGTTGAACTCGGGGACGAAAATGAAATTTGGAATTTTTCGGGAATTTTTCAAAAGGATTCGGCCTAGCCCGGATACTTTGGGGAATATTCAGAAGTCGATGAAGTGATCATCTAACGAATTGCACGCTCCTTTTCATCCCAACCATCTCATCACTGCCACGCCATTTGAGAGCATGTTTATTGTGTTTAATTCTTTTTATCTCTGGGCTATGATCTCAAACACCGCGTGCAGTAAACAGTATCAAGTCTTCCATTCTCTTCTCTCCTCAATTATGTGGTGAAATTTGATAGCGGGAGTCTGAACTTCTTGAAGAATCAAAGTGGGATGTCAGATTAAAGCTGGCATTCATGAAGGTTCCCAAAGCTGGTGCGCCTTGGCAATGAACTCACTTGTTACCTTAACCACTAACTAACTTTGCTAGTTAACAACAGGTCACGAACTAACTAACTACTGCTGTGTGACCTCGTTTTATATGCGTTTTGGCCGATTCCATAGGTAAAACTACCCGGTACTTAAACTCGGGTTACGAGCCTCAAGTTGACCTTTTGGTCCACGCCTCCAGGCCATTTTAATCTGACTCTCTTCAATCAACCAATATCAGCTATCATCTTCATCTTCATCTTCATCTTCATATTTATCTTCTCTTCTCCTTACTTACTGCTAACACGTACTCAGAATCTTGCTTTTTCTAAACCAAATTGACAGTTTCAATCCGCTCCCAACCGCCAAAACCCTACCACTTTTACCCTTCTACACCATAGTCAACGGGTGGAGATCAATCCTTGCACGCCATATAAACCACTCAACTCGATGATTATCCAAAGGCGAACCAGCCCAACTGGGCTCTAACAATTCTTGTTCGAAAGAAATATTCCTGGGAACTACCTCCCGAAACTGCGGGTGCGGGTCAAGCGAGTCAAACGGTGTACATCACAGCGTAGAGTCACGCACGCCCTTCCTCGCCTTGTGGGAACGACAAGACCCTGCGTGGATAGGAAATGAATCGATGGTTGGATGGGACATCCTGAACACGCCCCCGCCAAGACCAAAATGGCAGCACAAATTCATCATTCCTCAGGAGGTTCTTCCAGCAAATAATATATGGGGAGCTGGAGCGGAGAACGAAATACGGGCCCGGCGGGGGTGAGTTCAAGCACGGACTGACGGATCCCGAGTGGAGAGCCCCGCCCCGCCAGCTGAGCCGCGAGCGTAGTTGGTTACTCCATACCTAGTTACCTAGTTACTCCGTACTGGCTACCCAGTTTTATACCGTCTGCATAGCCGCAGTAGGTAACTAGGGGCTAGGCCATTCAATTTAATCAGGAAAATCTTTGCATTTCGCTAGGAAAAACCGAGAACCTACTCTGAGATGGCATGTGTCTGAGAGATTTCAAAGCATGTTGTTTCTAGTAGGTTTTCTCAAGTGCCTATACCTCCAGTAACTTGTCTTCTTTGTATCTGCATTAAAACATTATGCTTGAATGCTGATTGTAAGAAAGCACGTCAGCGAATGAGCGGAATTACTCATAGCATAATCCTCTTGCCAATGCCAGCAGAATCGGTCTTCATGATCATGCCTAATCATCGTCCGGACCCTCTTCGTAATCAGACAACGCAATCCCGGCCTCAATCCATTGCCATTTTCTCTCCTCCCGCCTCCATACCTTCCACTGCTTTTTCCACAGTTTCGCGACCACTCTCAGATCATCCATACCCCAAATATAGCACATTATACACAGCGGTATTGCCAGGTTTTCCGGCCCCTCGCCAATCTCACCACACTTCAAACATCGTACGCGCAAAATCTGAATAGAATCACCCCACCGCGTATCCGGCGTGTACAATTCCTCCCACCGCGAACCCAGCGTATACCGATGCACGCCCGGCAACGGACGACACCCGCACTGGATGCAGAATCGGTTGCGTGCTCCCGTTTGCCCTTGGGCCTTCTTCCCCTCAACCATTTTACGGCTAAAAAAGCTAAGATGACGCAGCCGCGTGCAGCCAGCGCAGGCGTAGAATTTGCCGAGTGCGAAATCGGATACCTCATATTCGAGAAGCTCGGCGTGTGTGGGCGCAGGGATCAGGGTGCTGAAATGGTAGTTGGTCAGCCGCAGGTGGTGGAGGCCGGGGAGGCGAAGGTGACTGATTATGGCATAATGGAGCTCAGTGGGGAAAGCGAGAAGGGAGAGAGTAGGGCGGGACGAGGGCTCTGGCGAGGCCGTTGTAGTTAAATGTAAAAATGTATGGGCTTGCAATGCTTCGGTGGATGGGTGTGTGTATTCTTGTTCAACAACGACAGTTGAAGATGCGATGGGCTGGTGTTTGAGCCTAGGAGGATAGGATTGATTAATATTGAGAAGCTCAACTCTGCCTTTAAATATCTTCATCAAAACAAAGAATATGTATATTCACACAACTTGGTTCTGGGAGATGATAAAGCTGCAGAACAAGTCAAAAATAGCCATAATTAGGAGAGAAAAGCTCAGAATCACTGATTACTCAACATTAATCAAACTTAGATGACAAAGTTATATATTGCATTAAATCAAAGTCCTCAATGAAAGAGATCTCTGATTATCTTATTTTTGATGAACTTTGACTAGAAGGGATATCACAGCACAGCGTCGATCGGGGCTGTCAAAGGTTGGCTGCGTCAGGTCGGCTGTCGACACATTCATCGGGCGCCCTCTCTGAAGAGGGAACTTAGATTTTTCTGAAAAATATGCATTTCAGGCATGTAGTTATGGGAATGGGCGAGCGTGCAACCAGATCTGGCAAATGAAGAGCCCAGGTCATACAATCACCAGCTCCAGCAAGTTGTCCAAGAGCCCTGCGGGACCCTGGTCTGTTGACTCCAGTGACCATTGTCTTGGCACTAATTTCCCCAGACTTGTATTTCATCTCAACGATGTCCAAGGAGAAACACATAAAAGAGGCCTGGAGAAGTTGAAGTTTAACCAACTGGTACATTATTTTAGTCTATTAATAGCCACTTTACTCTTATTTACTGCTCTATTTGTGAATTACGGAGGCTTATTCCGTAACTAGTACGGGCGGCTACGGGCGAACGTTACAGTCTTATGATTGGCCAATTCCAAGCCCTAATTTCCTATCTGGGATATTGCGCTATACTAGTTACTTTTGTCATTGGCAGGTTTGTTGGCACCCTTGTCCCTCGAGCCGCTCAACACCAAGAGCAACACAATACAGAGAGTGTAACAACGGAGTATATGATTATAAGTGGTTCAGAGCTTTGCCGTACTCGCGCCGCACGCCCTTTACGGCAGGCAAAGCGCTAATTCTGGTGACACCTGAAACACGGAGAGATCCTCATTGGTCAATTGTGTCACTATTTGGACTTGTTTGGAACTAAGTTAACTAGTACGGAGTAGTAGGTCTTGATTTGAGTCTCAGTTAAACGCCCAGTGGGGTCTCTCCTCGCCAATCGAGAGAGCATACGGCCAGCCCTCCAGTAGTTAAGGAGGGGTTAACCGCCCAAGTCACCAGCCTGGGGGACCAAGCCGTCAACATAAAAACCGCATACTGCGCCGGCCAACGTATTCCTATGTCAGAACTTCCACCAACATCAGAAGGAACCCTTTACATCCACTTCAACTCCAACCAAAGACAAACGAACAGAACGAACCGAACAGCCAGCCAGCCAGCATGGATGACCCATTCGCTCCCAAAGGTGCGTACGATTAGATTCCCAGTGTTGTTCAACGTTGTCAAGCTAATATAGCTCTACAGAGGGTTACGGAGAAGTGTTATACAAGGCGATAATGGACACCCCCAGAATTATTCGCCTTGACGAACACCGAGTCCTCAAAAAAATTGTTAGAAAACTGCTTGAACCCGATACCATGCGATTTATATCTGCCAACACCACTATCCCCGTGCCCAAAGTCTACGATGTCAGATATGTTGAAGATGATGACGCCTATGATGTAGTCATGGAATATGTTCCTGGAGAATCGCTTGACAAAGCATGGGCAAAGTTAACCCATGATCAAAAGATTGCTACATGTCGGCAAATCGGCGGCTACCTCTCACAGCTCCAAAGCCTAAAAGGAAAGCGTATTGAGAACGTGAACCATGGCCCTGTCACGATTGGTCTTCGATTTCCCAATGACGGCGGACCGTTTGGCTCAGAAAAGGAGTTTAACGACTTCATGGTTAAGCCAATGGGTGGTGATCTTGACTTTCTAAGGCGGCACGGGAGAGAAGCTCTATCAGATAACCATGAGATTTGTTTTGCACACGGAGATATCTCACCACGGAATATTATGGTGGACGAAACAGGCAATGTGACCTCTGTATTGGATTGGGATCGAGCTGGGTGGTATCCTGAGTACTGGGACGCCACAAGGATACTCACGGAATCGGCCAATGTAAAGGGCTACATTGCCTACTTTCAGCACATTCTTCCCTTCAAATACCCACAAGAGCTTGCAGCATTCAGATTCGCGTTATCCCTATCTGGGACATTGTAGCTAGCAATGCTGCAATGGATGGTCTTGAAATCACTTACCAGCTCCAGAACAATGGAAGCCTTTTCTGTTTTCTAGTAGCCACTTGCACAGGCACTTGAAGCATATCATACACGTCCTGGGGACCTTTGCCCATTATCATGAATGAGTGTCAATGTTGGGATTTTATGGATGAAATCAAAAATAATTCTCATTAATCAAATAATTAGTGACGCAACTCAATAGCTAAGCAAACCCTTATTCCCCACAATACGGAGAAGTAACCCAAGAGTATTGTCGCCCACTTCCAATATTCAAAAATAGGTATATAGCAACAGATTTCAAAGACCAAAAAAAGACTAAACGGATATCAAATGATTTCCATCCAAAGAAATCAAACAACATAGATGGCAGGGTGAAACAAAGGAAGTATGATTATAGTAAACTACCCAGGTATCATTGAAAACCAAAAGAAAAAAGTGACGTAGCCTCCAAAGGCTACCACCATGTTGTTCTTACAGGGTGGCCTTGAAGATCAAAGCGGTCGGGCATATCAACGGTGCTATCAGAGTCAGAATGATGACTTCCGGATGACTGAGTCGGGACCTCACGTTTACGCTCATGCTTTGGGGCAACGTGAACTGGGGATGGTGACCGGGAATGACGAGAACGGTGCCGAGGATGCTGGCGGTTGTTATTATGGCGTGCATGGTTATACCTGTCGACGGTGGAATCGCTGTCATCTGTTTCGTATCCGATTTCGCGGTAGGAATCAACGGAGGAGTAGTCAGGCTCAAGGTCAAATTGGACAGTCTTTGTGGTGGGTTGGCTTGTAGACCTAAGATGAGTGTCATAGCTTGTTGATTTAAGTGCCTTATCTAAACCAGAAAGCTGCCTTGTCACAGGGTATGGACGACCACCTTGCTGGTCAGACCGGCTGTTTAGACCTACAAGTCAAAATGTCAGTAAACGGAATATGTTTCGTTACACCACCTGAACCCACCCTCGTAAGAATATTGGTGCTGTTCAGTGGGGGAGATAGATTTGAACACAGCACTCACATTCTCATCGCCTCGAGGTTGTCTAGACACATAAGGATCCCGTGCTGAGGGGGGTGTATAGCCGTAAGGCTGAGGGGGTGGTGCTCCAGGAGGCGGCGGATAATCGGCAGGGTTATACTGAACATGGTTTTGTGGCGGTGGTGGCGTTGGCCCAGGAGGTGGTAAATATTCCGAAGAACCGTATGGATACTGATTTGGCGAGGTCATTGTGGGATGATGACCAGGTGGAGGGGGGAAGTAATTTGTTTGAGGGTAACGGCTGTTATCAATGGGGTATGAAGTAGCACTTGGTGGAGGTGGGGAAGGTGGATAGGGTGCTGAATCGTAAATCTCATCATTTGAATCCTCATCCCCTTCGTCTTGTTCACGCCCTACAAATGTATGTGTCAGTGACATATCGAGTCAAAGAAAACAACAGAGGTTTCCAGAAATCAAAAAAAATCGAATATAGAAAAAAGGGAAAAAATACCTACTTCGTTCCCTCTCATTCTTCTTTCGCTCTTTCCTCTGTGCGTACTCGTGAGCTGCGATTCCTGCGGCGCCAGCAGCAGCAAGTCCAGCAGTTGCAAGGTCCCTCGACCGACTTCTTCCGCTACGTTTGTCGCGGCGATGGTTTCTGCTTTTCCGATCGTCAGATGACCGACTGTCCGTCGAGGAACTGGGACGCCGGCTGCGGCTGCGGCTACGGCGATGGCTTTGAGAAACATAGTATGGGCTTTCAGGCCGGCCATAGTAGTCCGCAGCAGGGATACGTCCGTAAACGGGATCGTCCCCATATTCGATCATTTGTGCTGGAACACTCGGTGCCGCATCTGAGTATGACCTTGCTCTGCTTTTAGACCGTGATCGACTACGCGCACGTCGCGTCTCTTTATCCTTTTTCTCTTCTTTATTGGCTTTATTTTTTTCGTAAACAGCTGCGATCGCAGCACTTCCTAGCCCAGCGGCGGCGATAGGAATTCCTGTTCGGATTCGACTGCGAGAGCGACCTTTCTTTGATCGAGATTTGCTTCGGGCGTGTTCGATCAAACCAACGACTGCTGCTCCGGCAAGACCTGCTTCTGCCATTCGCTTGTTGCGATGTGCTGGGTCGCGCGCATCGGACGATGAGGAAGAGGAGGAGCGGCGATGACGTGATCGACTTCGACGGCTAGATGACTTTTCCCTTTCATCCTTTTTGTCAGAATGCCTTTTGGCCAAAGCAACGGCTCCAGCGATGGCAGCTGCACCCAATCCGAGTCCGGCGAGTGTGCGTACCCGAGAATGTGACTTTGAGGAAGACCGGCTGCTATGCTTACGGTAACGTCGATGGTGATATCGATAACGATGACGACGGTAATCCCTCCCTCGATCAAGTGACTCGCAGCGGCGACGGCTCTTGCTTCGAGGACGGCTTTTACTCCGATGACGGCTTCGAGCCCTCACGATGGCGTCTGCAGCAAGAACACCGAGTGTTCCTGCGCCCACATCTTTGCCTAGGCGCGCTAGAGTGCTTTCTTCGCCCTTGTGGGAAGGTTTTCTGCTCTGATGGCGGATCAGCTCTGCAGCGCCTACACCGACAAGCGCACCTTCAGCAAGATGGCGCCGATAATCATGAGGGCTTTCTTCCCTGTCACTGCGACGGACGTAGACCAAGTCATCGTCACTGCTGCATCTCCGCCTCTGCGAGCGGCAGCGGCGTGGGCTTTCAGTCCGATGGCTTCTCACTTCATATTCCGGACCTGGTCGACCATTGTCGTATTCACGGACACGTCTATGATAATAAAAGTCATCTTCTCTGGGATCGCGGCGGACCATCCAACGATCGTCAAGGGCGTCAGAGCGATGAACGATCTGGTAGTCAGAGTCCGACCGGGGAGAGTAGCTGGAGTAGTTGGACCCCCGGTAGACCGCTGGAACATTCATGGCTTTTTAGTAGAGCTCGGCTAGGACTGGCACAGGCGCAGCTCTATAGGGGTGGTATGAAGGGGTATGCAACTCAGAAAGGAAAAGAAAGGCCCGGTGTAAAGAGAAGAAAAGAAAAAAGAATATAACGGGGGAGGGAGGAGGGAAAGGGGGACCCACGGTCAAAGTCAGTATCCAGGGTATATTCGTAATCGTAGCGTCGAGGCATGGTGTCCCGGTCTTCCCGGTCCAGTGTCCGGACGGCAAGCTGACGTTCGTCAAGATCGTCTCTTCGAGAAGAGGCGGAATGGTCGTCTGCAATGACGTAGCGCCTGATGGTGGAATAGCTCGTTCTTGGGTCGGAGTGGCGAGACTGTTCGTCCCAGTCACGATCCCGTCCTCTGGATGTATAACTCATCTATTCTGGAGAGAGAGAGAGACGTATGAGTCTCCCGATAAGGCTGAGGGGAAAAAAAAAAAAAACAGCAGCAGCAGCTAAGCGGGCGCGCAAGCGAAAAGCAAGAAAAGAGGTTGAATCGAGAGAGTGCTGCCACAGAATTGATGAGGCTTGAGGAAGGTTTAACGACACACAAGGCTGAACGACGAGAATTCGAGAAAGGACAGGAGAGATGGCGGGGCTTGGAGGGGGTGTGTGTGTGTTGCCACAAAAGCAGGTTGGAAAGGAGGGGGAAAAAGACAAAAAAGAAGAGACGGAGAAGGGAGAGAAGGAGAGGAGAGAAGAAGCAAGACTGGAAGAAGATGGGAAAAAAAAGGAGGGGGAGGGAGGGGCAGGGCGTGGTGACCATGCTGTTTTGGTATGGTATGCACCCTCGGGGAAGCACGAGAAACGGGGCAAAGGCGGCTGTCACGACAGCGTAAATACTCCGTAACTAACTACTCCAAAGGATTCTCCTTGAGGCTCTGGAGGACAGGCCGTGTGTTGAAGTGTCAATAGCCTCAGGTAGCAGCGGAAATAGAAGCAGAGCCATGTGCTGCAGAAAACATAGACGGGCCGTGGAGAAAAGGACCATCAGCACTCACTGGCAATACCACATGCCACATTCCCACTCCACGATGACGGGGGCCAAGCACGATCGATCCCACGTCAAAGGGAGGAAAAAAAATCCACTTTTCCTTCACGAAGGAGAAGCTGGCGATTATTGGGGCGGGCCGCGGAGAAGGAAGCCGAGCTTGGTTGTTTTCTTGATGAGTTCTCGATCAGTTTGTTCGAAACTTGAAAATTCTATCTGTATGTTGACCACAAGGAGGATTTGACATCGTTCATATAGATACCCTGATACGCCCTTCGTGTTTCTCAAAATTGGGCAATCCAATGCTCCTATGAAAATCCCAAGCCAGGCGCCCGCCTTACTTTCTCTAAGAAGCACCAAGCTCTTTAGCCAGGCGTTGGGGATCGTCCTGCAAGGGAAACACTCCCTCTCCTGCAGGTCGTCCTCCGTATCGCCTGTGAGGTAGTAAGTCAAGCCTAGCCTTGCGCCCGGCTCGCGCCTTGACCACTTGCTCTCGGCCAATGATGTTGGCGTTTCCAAACTGGTCGCCTTTTCCGAAACTGCGGAACTCTGTGTGGGCGTGACGCCTTTCCCCTCTCCCCGCCCTCATCCTCCTCTTCCCCGCGGGGGTTTTCAGCCGCAGTCCTGTGTCGTTCAGCATATAAAACAAGTGTCCACTGCTTCGCATCACCTTTATGCTTGGACTTTCCATTGGCAAACCGAGATGCCTGACGTTGGAATACGCTTTTACTTTGTTCCTGTTCTGGACAGCCGCGTACCATGGTTGAATCCGGGAAGGAAAACTCCGCCCATTCCATAAACCAGCTATTGAATCAAGGGGCTTTCTTCCCGCCCCAGGAGTGAGTGGTCAATAAGCGCTTCTGCCTGGCATCCTACTAAGAGGTATTTGAAAAGAGGCTGCATAATACGATGCGAGGGTCTGATACCGTTCAATAAAGAACCTTGGCTTTCTATTGGCAGTCAAGGCGTATAACTCTGGCGCTGTCTCTTCAAATGAGGGCCATTCTCAGTCAATGGATATGAAACATCTTATTCAATGGCGGGGGTGCAGGTTATACATAGCGAATCGTAACTAGTTAACCGATTGATAACTAGCCAAGTTACGACCTCCTGCTAAGGATATCATGGAAGTCCGGCAAATTAATTAACGGGCAGCGAGATCAAATCATCTAATATCAACTATTGAGGGCGAAGGTGTTGCCGACCTAAGACGCAGACAATTTCATGAGTAAAAACATTTGTGGTGGGAATATTTAGAATAATCTATAGAGATCTAGATGTAATAATCATATCAATCTACTAGCCACTAATATTACTACAGCTTGAATATACCTACTGTTGAGATATTGGTTTTTATTTTTTCAATTTTGGTGCTTGTTTGATGAGGATGCTCATTCGGGGAAATAATTGGTTACGAATGAGTTCTACTTTAGCCGCCCTGTTGTCTTGAGGCAATGCTAAAAATAAGATATCATGACTGCGGCGCTTAGCTAGGAAACCTTTATTTCTAAAATGGTTGGGTATCAGCAAGCACCCACACGGTTTGGCAAGTGGGAGTTTTAGCCTTGATCTGCTCCGTGCGTTTCATATAGAAAACTTGTCGAGTCTAATTGCAAATTCAACATACAACTCAAAATTCGTTGGATAACATGTCTTCTTTCTGCATTGATCCTAATAACTAGTGTCCTGAGCAGTCAGCCATGCATCGCCTCGCTCTCAGTGGTATAAAAAGGGGGCGCTTTTCCCTCCTGCCTGGCGCAAAACAATCAATCCTAAGTTCCATTCTCAACAGACTCTCAGCTCAAGTTATCAACCCTTAAGCCCTCTTATCAGTCTCCCACGCTCTTTGTCAACATGTCATCGCTCACGGTCGATCTCCTTATCTTCAAAGGGCCAATTGGCAACGATACCAAACACACTCGCCACGTTGCCGTATTTCTCCCCGATAACAATCAACGAGGAACACTTATTCATGCATCAAACTTAACCGGCCCCTGGTGCACTGAGATAAAGAACGGATACGACTCACTGAATAGTTGCATCGCCGGAGCAGTACGTGTTTGCCAAAGTTCCCAATCCCCGGATAGCATTATAGCAGCTCTCCGCGATGTGCCGATCGGCGGAACACCAGAGTATGATTGTCAACAATGGGTTGGAGACGTCTTACAGGCGATGGTGGACCAGGGACACCTAAGTGTGGAAGAAACGGCACACGCCCTTGACCAGATGGTAGACTACCTCCTCCAGGGCACAGACAATTATCGGTATAATAAGGAGGAAACCATTCGAGTTGATGGCGGAATAATGACTTGTTGATCGAGATATCGGACCTTGCACAGTCTGCGAACTCCAATTATCGGTATAATAAGGAGAAAAACATTCGAGTTGACGGCGGAATAACGACTTGTTGATCGATATATCGGACCTTGCACAGTCTGCGAACTCCAATTATCGGTATAATAAGGAGAAAAACATTCGAGTTGACGGCGGAATAACGACTTGTTGATCGATATATCGGACCTTGCACAGTCTGCGAACTCCAATTATCGGTATAATAAGGAGAAAAACATTCGAGTTGACGGCGGAATAACGACTTGTTGATCGATATATCGGACCTTGCACAGTCTGCGAACTCACTGATAGTTGTGTTTTGTTTTTATGATTGTTGGAAATATCTTTTTAGGAGAAGGGATCTTGGTATCTGATATTTTTGTGTTGATGTTTCAAATCTTTTTGTCAGTGTTATTTTTGCAGTGCTAAATTGTATGACTGAATGTGAGAAGGATTCTGCATTTCATGGACCGCAAGGCTTTTGCCATCTTGTAGTTATTCATTGCTTCAACATTGACAACGTGAAGGGTATTTTCTTCCATCATATTCCTCAAAGTCTCAGCTCTTGTGGTTAAGTTATACTGGTATAACCATATGACATGGACATAAAATCAGTCATGTGAGAAAGATGGTAGATTGGGATGAATTGCCTTTCAACGTCTTGATCCACCGAGAATTCTAGAGTAACTCAGTCAGCTAGAGCCTGGAAACAACTGACAGCTCAATGGCTGGCCTATCCACATCCACTGTATAAATCGATTCACAATTGCTCACAACATTATTGCATGCACAAGAAAAGGCTTCTAGACAAGTCAGGTCTAGATGTTGAAGTCAGCAAAGTATTTATTCCGGTCTGTGTGTGTGTGTGGGGTTCTTGAACAGGCTTCCCCGCAAATTTCAATTGACGTTCAAAGACGTCATGATCCATAATCTTTGAGATCGTCTTTCCTATTTATTTGCCAAGGATGGACAGTCTAGATCTATCTAGTGATGGCCGAGGATCCCTGAGCGGACTCGAGCAAAGAGCAATGGCAGTTTTGCACCTCGTGAATGACCATTTTTCCGGCCAGACAATGGGGGGCCATGGCCTTCATGGTGTCAAGTTCAACTTGGTGTTGTTAACTATGGCTGGTCAGCCGTTTGACATCCTATCAATCCTAAACAGGGATCTCAAGTATTCGCGAAAACACACCCACAAAGCTTGCAAAGATCCCTGGCATTTGAGGATTATATTTTCTGGGAAAGTTGGAAGGTTGGCCCGAATACAACTGTACCATAGTGCTTATAACTGCCCCAGAACCTCGATCCAAACCGCCGTCGAACTGGGCATCTTCCATCCGCGCACACACGAGCTTTATGACTGCCAATCCTCTGCCTGTCCACCAAGACAAAAAGATTACTTTTGCAGTGTAAGATGTCAGAATAAAAGCTGGAGCCCCAGGAAGGTGAAGTGTTGGGGGTATTTTTGGTGTAACTAACTTAGCAAAATTCAGAAGCCATCTGTGTGCAAACTTGTGCTGTTTCTAAAATGACCGCGATTCAAATTCTTCTATGTTTCAAGTTGTCAATTGATAAAAAAAAGGAATTTCTGATGACTTCTAGAAGGAGATGAAGATGATTGAAGCTGAGAAAAGAAGGGGGGAATTAACTAGTTACTCAGTTCCAAGAGATTTAGAAACACAAGCCACACGTGGCATAAAATACCTGTATTGGTATGGTCACATTCGATCTTCAAACAGGTCCACTGGAGGTCAATTTTTCTAAATTGAAGGGGAAATGATGGCAATAAAATACCGCCACCACCACCACCGCCATCATCATCATATCATCATCATCATTCAATCCATCCAGATCGCCGACCCATCATATTTCCCTCCTTCGCCAGTCATCACCAACTTGCTCCTTTTCCTCTTTTTCCTCTTCTTTCTCCTAGCTTCCATCCTTCTGCAAAGGTTTCTTTGAAAGCACGGATTGTTCGCCGTTCGCTCGTGGCGGGTTTCTTGCAGGTGACTTGAACTCCTTCGATTCGTAATCCCTCACCCCCCCTCTCACAATCGTCTCCCTTTTTTTTTCTCCCTCTTGGACATACAGATCCACGGTGCTTGTCTGTCCGCTTCACTTCTTCTTATTAAATGTCTCGCCAGGACTGTGGGATTGCTGGTTCTTGTCCAACCACTCCAAGAACTCGCAGTCTTTGACGTGGACCACCCTCATTGGTCTCATCGACGCTAACGGCCAATCCCTCATCCACCCCCCAGCACCGCTATCCCCGCCAACCGCTGCACCTCTTTGAAAAGTCTTTTGGAAAAAAGGCCTAAGAAGCAAGGAAGGAAGACCCAAGGCCTCAATCACACCAGAAATCACGGAACACCAGGAACGTGGCGCTTGATCCCCGACGGGCTTTGACCTGGCCCGCCGTCCAACGAACCAATCCGGCGCACCGCTCTCCATCTGCTCGTCTGCCCAACTTCTCCACCGCACCTCTGGACAACCGCCTGCGACAAAATCATGACATTCCGATGATGTGGTTGACTTCAGTCCAACAATAACAAACGGTATTTTCTTTTTGCTTTCTCTGACTCGTTGTTTCGACTTCGGCTCACTCTGACGACCGCTATTTACCATCACACCACCCGGAAAAAAAAAAAAAGGAAAGATTCAAAATCCCGTTTAGCCTATCATTTCTTCAGCGAAATTTCACATTATGGACTACCTTGAGCTGGGGCTTTGAGACCGGAAGCTGGCACATTAATCTACTCGGCAAACTGTAGGCGGGTCCCTGCGTGCTTGTTTTGACCCTCCGGATTCGATATTTCAGCTTGACTGCTGCAGGAAATAATCTCACGTCTCCATCCCACTGACCTGTACGGTGCATTAGTTATAGCAAACTAGCTCGTATCCACCATTATGTCGTTAGGCAATAAGTCCAGTCAACGAACCCCTGATTGGGAGATATCTTCTTCTGTCACCGCTCGCAACGGGAAGCGCGGCCTGGACCGGCCTTCGGATCCTCAGGTTTCTTCCTCCACGCGTGACGCGCACCCGGACAGTACAACGCAGTCATCGAATTATCTTACAACAGGACAACCTTCTCCATTACCATCCACAGCAAGTTCTATGACTTCGTCCCGAGACGCCTCTCCGTCTAGAGTGCCGCCGAGAAGTGTGAATTCAACATCGTCAAGACCCGCCTCAAGATCTCGCAAAAATAGCCAGGAGCTGGGTTTAAGTCGAACATCAAGTGCTACTTCGATCGGTCATACTTCCATACCGATCGTCCTTGACTTGCAAGGCAGTTCCGTGGATTCAAATCAACCACGCATCCCCCCACCCTTTACAGATGCTTCGACGGATTTATCCCGACCCAATAAATCAAATATGCCTACGAAATCGGGAGATCCGCCTTTACAATGGCCGAGGTTGAATAGAATAAAGTCACCACCTCCGGCACTAACGCCCCGAATTCCGTTGCAGCGTACAACCTCCCCGAGGCGTGCAGAGCAAGATAGTATCTCCGCGAACACTTCGAGCAAGAGGTGTCCGACGGGAAGCGATAACCTACTATCGCCTGATAAATATACGGAAACGTCCGAAGATGCCCAATACCTAAATACCGGCCGTTTAAGTCGAGGAGCTGCACCCACACTTGAAACCGTCCAAGAAGGAAGAGTCCCAAGCATTACTTCTATTGAGCTACCCACTAGTGAAGATCCCCGGGAACCGGCTAAAACTTCGAACTCTCCTGGAGATAGTGGGACTGATAGCGGTGGTAATAAGAGTTCTGGGTCGAAGACTGATAGCAAACAGAAAGTTGTATCGGTTGACCCAAAGTCGGATGAGGTCATTTCAAAGCGTTCTTTTACTTCGCTGAACTCGGCACGTGGAAAAATTGGGGAGACTTCTATGACAAATATGATTGTAGAGACTGAAACTGTTAGCTCGATACCCCAAGTCTCGTTGGTGGGCGGAGGCGCTGGTGAACGTGGGCTGGGAAGAAAAGATGGATGCGCCACGGTCCGCCTAAGGCCCAGTGACGAGACAATTCGGCCCAAAAAGGAGAAAAAGAAGACACGAAAAGTTACTCTACCACCCGGGATTGGTAAGGCTACATTGATTATGTTTTGAATGTGTGACCAGAAATTAACTTGAGCTTGAAGCATCGTCGAAAGCAGATATTTTTGAAGCGAAAGTCGCAAGCGCCGTTGAAGACGCAGACTCATCGGACTCTGCAGAGACTTTTGTATACGAATCAAACCCTCCGGACCCCCATCCATCCAGACAACACCGGTATCATTCCCGAACCCCAAGTGCAGCCTCAACGGTGGGCCAGATGGACCAATACGGAAGCCGATTGCGCCCAGGCATCAGGGATGCCTTACATGGTATCACAGGGAAAAGAAGCATGAAGTTTACCAACACCTATAACACTATGGACGGTGAGGGTGACGATCGCTCCGTTGGGAGGGGTAGTTCGAGGGGAACGCGCCATTATCACATCGGGCGACATGGACGAAACGGTGTTCAACAGGCACTCGTAGATCAGTCTCCGTTCCAGTCTTCCCAGCACTCCATGTCACCTCGACAGTCTCTTGGAAACGGCCACAGTCGAAATTTTAAGAAAGACGGAGATACCTACGGGTATGACTTCGACGCTGAAGGTGCTGACGATGAAAGAACTCCTTTGGTTGGGGCCATTCGGAGTATCCGCAGCCGCAATGGAAGGCGTCCGAATGGTGTTAGCCTTCGGCAATTGGAATATGGAGAACAAAAGAGACTTGGATTTTGTGCACGCTATGGCATATGTGCCTTACTCTTGATCCTCTTCTTCATCCTCACAGGCGGGTCGACCATGTTTATCATTGGTGCCACAAAACCACTCAAGAATGTTCGTGTCAGGGAAATTCAAAACGTTCTAGCATCAGAGCAGACGATTATGCTTGATTTGGACATTGAGGCCATTAACCCTAATCTATTTGCGCTTACTATCAATGATATGGATGTGAATATCTTTGCGAAGAGCAGATATGTCGGGAGCGAGTCTTTTTGGAGAGATCGTGGCCCTCATCCTGGAGAGTTGCCGCGGACAGCCGAGAGCAAGAAACGCGCAATCATGGCCAACAACTTGGGAAACACCCGTCGTGAACGGACTTCGAACAATATACCCCGGGATCCCATCATTAATGCTACAGGCGGAGTTGACAAGGGAACAGACCCAATACCAGACGATGATATGAGTAACGATCCCCAAACTATGCTGCTAGGCCGAATTTTCCATTTCGCCTCGCCGTTGACTTTTGAACCATCGCCTTGGACACAAATTTCATCTAACTCAACTGGCCAGGTACGACTGGCGAAACCCGGAAACAAAACGGAAGAGGGTGGATCATTAAGGTGGGAGCGCGTTCTCCAGCATCCTTTTGAATTAATTGTTCGTGGAGTTGTCAAATATCAGTTGCCTTTGAGCTCCGGAACCAAGTCGGCTTCTATAAGTTCCAAGGTCAACGTCCTACCGGATGAAGGCAACAAAGGTGACAAAAAAGGCGATGGTAACGGCCATGACCGTGATTATCCAGACGACACGGTGCATATTGAGTGATCGTGGCCAGCTTTATTATTTCGCCGCATTCTGCTATCGTCTTGTCTCTCTCGGCTCTATGAATCTACTTCGGCATTCGTGCAACTGAAATAATAAGGGTTTTTTGACTCCCCTTTCATGCGTTAAAACTCTTTTCTACAAGTTTCATGCCCGACTTTCGGTGACGACGTCATGCACCTTTTTTTTTTTTTGGTTGGGCATGCTAAAACTTGCAAATGCGGAGCATAGCGATTTTTCCTTCCACGGGCATTGACCAGGGCTATTAAAAAAACTGGTTGTCAGTGCTGCCTAGTTCTTTTTTCTTAAGCAGGACTTGATTTTGACCTTGGATGTCCTCTATACCCTTTCTAGAGTTTTACTTTCTTATTGGTCTCTGTTGCCAGGAAATACTCAATACAAAACAACAAGAGACGGGAAAAAAAGAGAACCATTAAAACACTCTGGTTCTTACCCTCGAAATCAAGAAGAATGGATTATTCTGTCTTTCTTTTCGACTCTTTTAGCGAGTCGTGACGCTAGTGCATTGCAAATTATATAGACGGAAAACGGGCAACCATTGAATCTAAGCCAGGACAGGCAAAGCTGGCGCGTTGTTCGGTGCAACGGATTTGGATTGACCTTTTGATTATTTCCTTGCCCTTTCTATCCCCTTACTTCCATCATTGTTACATTATTTCCCTTTTTTCCCCCTCCTGGCCTTTTTCTTTGCTTTATATTCTTTTCTAATTATACCCTCTACATTACCTTTGCACTTTGTGGCCCATTCCTCCAGAGAGGTCTATGCACTCTTTTGCCAGAACTGTATTAACGAATTTCCTTGGTGTGAGAAGAAAAATGAAAATAAAGAGATGAAAGAAAATATTCAATGTGGATATGGTGGAGGAACGGTGAATTCAAGATCAAGTTCGGCATCGCATACCCTGCGATATTTGGGTAGTCTTGCGACGATTATCGGGATTGTCAAAGCATCACATAAGGACGCTGTGGCTGTCAATTACGGGACCTTCTACAACAAACTTGTTTACATATCAAACATAGTTAGGAGTGCACCGCATGGTTCTATACCGGCATGCTTACTGATACATAAGCTCAAACGATTCAATCTGAAATTCTCGATTTTCGCTTTAAAAAGAGCGGGTTTGAAGTGATACGTTAAGATGCAATTGCTAATACTCCGCTAATCGGTGCAAGAACGAGATTTATAGGTGTTTGTATATACAGTACATGTATCCTCCCAAATCTACAATTGCCAAAGGCATACATGAGGTCCAAAATAAATGTAAAAAGAAATTCCAACGACCCGTGAGAACCAGTCAAAAAAGCGATCTTTCTCTTTGTGACACACTCGCTGAACCAACGACGTCTCGGCGTGTCCATATCCAAGAAAGTGATACATACAAAAGGGACCATGTGAGCGCATGTTCTGGTCCCAACGCAAATGCAACTCGGTTGAATGATCAAAAAGGTATATATGTCGTAAGATGTCAAAAAAAAAAAGGGACTCGTAAAAAGCAGAACAAAGACAAAGTTTGCCTTTGTAGGGAGAACCAGTCGATCACACGATTCTGTATACTCGTTTTGCGACATAGAAGCAAACGACAGCAAATACAACCAGGCCAGCGGTGACTAGAGCAAGCAACGGTTAATACACTTCTGAGATACTTATGCACGGAGGCCAAAGGAGAAGTCGGTTTGACTTACTACTCATAAACCAAGTTAGACTATCGACATCCTGGCCTGGGACTTTGACGTTCATTCCCCACATGCCGCATATGATGTTCATGGGAAGTACAATGGTTCCGAGGACAGTGAGTTTGCCGAGTACGTCGGCTGTCTGTTCTTGGCGTTCGTTCATGCGGATATTTATCTGGGCGAGGTAATTGGAGTGGGCTCGCGACAGCAAGCTATAGATAAGAAATATTAGTTTAGCTCCATAAAGCTAGCAGGAAAGAATCCATACGTTTCGTAATGTGTTAAATTGCCCGTCATGGTTAGGATATGGTCCTGAATATCGCCAAGATATAATCCAATTTCTGACTTTGGAGCCACCTGCCATTGCTCGTTACAGCGCTTTGCAAAGCCTTTGATGACATCGGCCTTATTCCCAAGGAGGCGGTACAGGCCCATAACTTTCTTCCGGCATTCACCCACTCGGCGAAGCATATCGGATCCGGAAACTGCATCCGGGCTCGACGCTTCATTGGGATCCTTGGAATCGGAGTGCATTCGTAGAATGGTATCATCAATATCGTCAACTTCATCCTCGATAGAATGAATTAGAGGTCCGAAAACATCAGTAATGTCGTCAATGATTGCATAAGAGATCCAGTCGGAATTCAAAATCAAATAATCCCTCAGCTGACGGATCCTGCGTCGTACATTGGCAGGATGCGGGGTTTGTGAAAAATGAAAGCTGAGCAGGCCTTCACGGAATACTATGACGTACATGTTCACAGGCTCGAGAAAGTTATCGCTATTGATATCCTGTTCGAAGGTGCGATAGTTGATAAAGTAGTAGTGACGAAAAAGTTCCACTTTCTCTCGAGCTTCCTGCATCATTATATCTTCTGCCGTCAAGGCGTGTATTCCAAATGCCTTGGCAATGACACGCATTTCTGCATCGGTAGGACTAAGGATGTCCAGCCAAAATGTTGGCCGGGGACCATAACGCTTCTCTTTTTGCGTGGGAGGAGATTGGGGTGCATGATTGGGGCTGCCTTCTCGAGAGCCAGTCACCGCACTCTCCTGGTCACTTCTGGTCATATAACCGGGCATAGACATAGAGTCTGTTCGCGTTCCGTTCAACGTAAACGGAAGAAAGTCATCATCCTCCTCTTCATCTTCCGATTCCAATTCAGGTGGATCAGGGATGAACAGATTTTTGAAGGTTTGACCCGGTTGCACAAGTTCGGAAATGGTTTGGCTATGAATGGTGCTCTGAAACTCTTCGTTGAAATAGGTAAACCTATAAGGTGCTTCGTCCTCTTCACGTCTCCATCCAGCATTTCGCGTGCGGAGCCTTCCACCAATGAGAACAGGTTCGCTAATCTTCTTCGCTCGAATACCCTCCGTTCGCTCTTCCTTTTCTTCGCGGCTCCAGTCTTCCAGAACCGAAAGGTCAGGCCAAACTCTTCTTCTCCGACGACGTGGCTCTTCTGTATACCCTTCTATCGGCCGATGCGCAGTGAAGTCTTCTTCGCCAAGGTCCGATAACGCACCAGTGGGGAAACACACATCTTCCTCGACTGGAAGAGTAACGGTCCGGCGGCGTTTAAGGTCGTGGGGTGAAACCGGAGGTGATGTCGGAGTGGAGCCAGTTCGATTAGTTCCCCCAGCGCCATCCATATCAATGATTGCATCGCGCTGGAAAGTAGATGCGCTTTTAACCCCTGGAGATTTCGGACGGCCGAACTCCCTGCGTGTGATGGGTGAATCGTCATATCCTAAATCGGCACCGGGTTTTGGGCTACCGGGGATGGAGGGTGGATTGTTAACATCATAATCCCTCCTAAAATCATATGACTCCCTAGAAGAACGAGGCTCTGATCTAACACTGCGGCCGGAGGACCGCCTTGAATCATAGGCTGTGTTTCCGTTGTCGGTCCCGTACCGCACGAAATTGGGATTGTGGAATGATGTGGGTTTGATAAGAGGGGTTCGGTCATCTGCTTCGTCTGATTCCTCGCTTTCATCTGAAGTTTTGGCAGCTCGACGTGATTGAGTGGGACGAGAGCGATTGTCGGTCAGCACGAGAGACGATTGAAGAGATTGCTCGGGCCTGAGGCTCTGGGCTAGTCTGCTTTCACGGCGAGTGCGCATCATCGGCTGATTCCTACAAGATGAGAGATATTATATTAGCTTTTTAGTTTTCTGTAAACCTTTGGGGAAGATCGTAGTTAACCTGTGGTCCAACAATGCCTCGCTGTCCAAGCTGGTATCACTCGAGTTCATCGTCCCCAACTGGCCAAGGCGGTAGAACGAAGCTCGGCGTGTGTCAGCCGGGGATTTAGGGGTTGCAGCCTCGCCCTCTTCAGGTATGTCTTCGGCCGGTCGATCAGGAGCATCCTCGTGTGGAGGCTCGACGGCTGCGGGGGCAAAGGAAGGCCGTCGATGTCGTCGCCGCTTCGGGCCTCGATGTTTTCGCTTTCTGCCATGCTTGCCGTTCGGTCCCTGAGGGCCAATCTGGGTCTCCGGGAACGGTGAAACGGGGTGAGGGCTGCCCTGATAGGTCCCTCGCCTGTCTCGACTGGGATTGGAGGAGGAGCGCCCCGCCGCAGCGGGAGGAGTTGAAACGTTGGTATTGGACATTACGGAGGGAAGAATTCGAGGTACCGGAAAGAGCAGACAGTCATAAGTACTGACATTAATTTCAATAACTCGAGGCTGCAGCAGCTGATGGGAAGGGGGTTGGTGTGTCGGACGTTGGAGGGAGTCAGAGGAAGTGGAGTTGGGGGGGGAGGTGGTGACTTGTGAGTGAAGCAAGCCAGCTCTCAATGACGTTTGTGTGGCTTGGGAATCCCTGGGGAGGCGCGCCAAGTGTTGTGTCTCGGTCGCTTCATTCAAGCTATCCTTAAGTCACTCTCACCGACAAAACGTTCGCTTCTCTGGTCTTCTCTTTCGTGCCTCGCGACACGTCAGACGGAAAGAAACGAGCCATCTGGCAAATCACATTCGGTTAATGGGATTGTTACATGGATTTATCATTAATTGTGAGGCCAGTAATTATTAGTTACACATTCCAAAACAGCACAGTCGTCAGAATCATCATTTCATCAGGCCAAGTGTAAGCCAATGACCAAAAGCAAATAAACCCTGAATCAAAAGTAGAAAACATTGCGTTATCATCGAAAGAAAATATGCCGTTCCTAGTACATAAGTCATCTTTGCTTGTATAAAAGGAAATGCACCAAAAAATCATCCCAGTTGTGTACAATAAAAATCCCCCAATCGCAGCTCAGGTCCAAAACGCCGTCATACCAAGGTATCTTGAAAACACAGGATACAAGATAGCAGTCAATGAGTGTGACGCCTCATATCAGGTTACTTGTATCTATATCTATCGATGGGAAACTTTGAATCGAATGGCTCACCGGGTGAGCAGACAACCGGTCAGCGCTCAACACACTGGCAATTTTCTTGTCTTTGCCTGGCCTCGCAACGAGGACTTGAGCCGGACAAACAACAATCTCTTCATCGCCTTCCCCTTCATCACTTCCCTTCTTGACAACCAACGGGAAGAGTACTATGCGGACCACGGCTTGTTGCTCCTCAAGTTCTTCGTTTGAAGTAGTCTCGCCACTCCGTTCGTTCATCAAGTCAGCATTGAAATGAACCTTGCGGATCAAGTCGCCGTTGCCATCATATTCCGGTCGCAGTGGAGGAAGCATAATGTATTCCGCTCTTTGAGAGCGCATCTCAATGGAAAGATCGACAGCCGCCCTCATCACTTTCCGGAGAGAGTCTAGGATGCTCTGCTCTAATTCACTTGGCGGTGGAAGCAGTTTTGATAAAGTGTGATATATCTCCTGGACCACCGCTTCTGTATCCAGAGCCCGCTGTTCTTGAAATGCTCGTCGTTTGGAAAGCAGCGAGAGCGTGGTAGCTCTCCACCGTTGAACAGCAGCTGGTGGGCCGACCTCGCTCAATTGTTTTTCAAGAGTCTTCAATTTTTGTCTCTGTTCTCTGTCCATGCCGAAGAGATAGCGTGTAAAAATGTAATCCCACATCATTGTCATCACCACAGACATGAAAACGTCTCTACGCCTCACACGATCAGCTAGGTAAGAATCAACGTCGGAGCCGTCCAGAATCGCGTTTTCAAAGCGGTCGGCAACCTTCTCATCCCGAAGAGTATTAGTTAACCGACACAAACGCATGTCGGAAAACTTGGAAAACCGGAGGATCCACTGTTGGACGTGATGGCAGAGTTTTTGGCAAGCAGATTCAAAGTAGTCTTCGTCGCGAAAAGCGATGACGCTGTCTTGAGAGGAGGCAACGATCTTTTCCTGCAGTTCCTTTATCTTGTCCTGTGCTTCCGCTAACTCTCCCCGAAGCCGACGAATTTCTGCGCTCTTTTGTGCCAGTGCGGTATCGACTTCACTGCTCACAAGGCTTTCCATTCCCGCAGACAACTGCGTGTATTTTGCTCTGAGGTCTTCCAGTTCCTCTCGCGACCGTTGCCATTGTTGCGCGACTTCGTTGTGTTGATTTGTTTCATGTTCTTGAGAAGACAGGAGGTTTGTGTTAGTCGCTGCGAGACTTTCATTAAGTTCACTGAGTCTCGCAAGCTCCTTCTGAAGCCATGCCGTGGTCTTCTTCAACTGACGTATCTCGGAGTCCTTATCTTGAATCTCCCGCTCACGTGCTTCGAGCGCTTTTGCGTGCTGTCTTTTGGTAATTGCTTGGGTTTCCAGCGCCTTTTCGGTCGTTATCTTCGCTCTGGAAAGTAAACGATTTTCCGACACTAACTGGTCAAGCCGGGTTTCGAGATCTTGAAGATGTTGCAAACTGCGCCGACGACGGACGCTAGGCGGACGCGATGGAGAGAGCGGGGGGTCGGGTACATCGCCCCAGCCTTCCTATTTTCCGTAAAACGAACACCAATTTGTTAGTCCCATCAAATATTTATCACAAAACGGTTGAGAAGAACATCACCAACACTCAATGCGATGCGACTTACAAAGACGTCTGCGGCCATGCCTCGCAGCGGGGCTTTACCCTTGTCGGTGATCGGGTCGTAAGTGGAGGATGAGGGAACAGCTTCGATGTTTACGTCGTCCGCTTCTGGTTGGGTCGCCGGAGATTTGTTTTTCCTGCCGATCTCGGATTTGCGTTGAGTCCGGAGATCACCACTGCCAGGGCTTCGCCGAAGCCGAAGTGAATCGGTGGATTTGAGACTCTCTAGGCTGACGACACTCGCTCGTCGAACTACCTCGCAGGACTCTGGCGTCTTGAGGATGTTGTCAAACGGTCCTGAAAACGAACGAGGGTGCACAGGTTTTGGAGTGGAGCTTGGTGTTTCATAGGATACTCGACGAGGCTCAATCTTTAATTCACTGGCACGGGGTTGGATAGTTATTGGGTCCAGTCTTGCTAGCTTCACTCCCCTGTCTGGTGAACCAACGTCGAAAACATGGCGTGGGCGGGTGTGAGAAAGTGAATCTGGCGGCACTTGTTCCTTGATCGTCGCGAGAGGCGTCTTTGGCGGAGATCTAGCACGATGCTGTTCAGCCAGCCCATAGGGTCCGCCAAACAGAGATGGTGGCTGTTGCAGCGAGGTAGTAAGAACCCCAGTGATTTGAGGGCTGGGCTGGCGGTCCCTTATCGGGGTCCTTGGGCGGAGAATGGGTGATATTGCCGATGTGTGCTTCTTTCCATGGTCTCGCTCGACAGCACGGAGATCTAGTCTTTCGTCCTCCGGTTTGTCGCTAGGCTCCTCCTGTGTCTTAGTTTGATCCATATTGATGATTTTACTTGGTTTCGGCATCGAGTCGTGAGATCCCCTTATCGTCGAAATGCGTTCAAGATGCGGGAAGACACGGACGATTACTCCCGTAGTTTTTGGGGCAGGCATCGGCTCTTCCTTTTTTTCCAAACAAACTGGCCGCAGTCCACGGGAGGACTGGTCAGGACAAGTTAAATCAGCAGCAGTCTCGAAACCAATTCCACCTTTTAATTTGTCGGATTTGCGTTTTGGTGACCGGGAGCCACTCTTCATAGATGTAAGTCCCTTGACGACCCCCTCACTCGGTAGCCGCCGCTCTATTTCTAGCATTTCCGTTGGTTTTGAGATTTTGGAGGCCCGGTGCTCATCAAATTCTTCTAAGCCTCTGTTTTTTAACATGTCAAATGGCTCGGTGTCCTGCTGTCTCGGCAGCTTTTGTGTCTCTTTCTTATTTTTTTTACTCTTTTTCCCTGATTTGTCGCTGACAGGCCATGGGAATTCACTAGCATTACTCTCTCCAGGAGCTTGATTCCCTTGTAAATTTTCTCCTTGAACCTTCAACGTTGTCTTCTCGGCTGATCCGAAGGTCTGGCTATGTGAGCCTAACTCGCGTCTAGATTCGGTAATCGACTCCCCGCTTTCAATGGGCAGTTCGTTCGGAGCGCCTAAAAAAGGGCTCGAAGAATATTCATTAACTGCAATTTGAACCATGGACTTAGCATCGTCATCGAAATCCTCAATATCCACATCAATTTGACCAAACAAATGGGATTGATCCACTTCAATAATGTCTTCTGGGTTGTGGACCTGATCTCCCGACAACTGCAAATCAAGGGAGGAAGTTTCTGGTTTTGATTCTTCATCATGAAATGATATGTCATCCATACCTTGCTTGGGATTGTCCCAGTCAATCGATGGCAAAGACTCGTCGTCTCTGGGCGCCTCCTCCTTCGTTTCAACGACGGCCGTCCCCCGAATAAGAGGAGTCGGAGTATCGGTAGTTACAGAGTGGTCACCATGGGAATGTTTTACAATTCCCTCTTCCAATTTAGGGATCGTCGGTTCATCAACTAATTGGCGGCTTTCTCCCTTCACCTCAATTTCCTCTAATTCTTCTTCTCGTGACTCAGGCGTTTCAGTCAAGATTTCGACCCCTTTGCTTAAGTTTACCAATTCAGAGTGTTTATTCAAATTGCGACTGTCCCTCTGAGTCTCCTTTGGGGCTTTCTTTTTATTTATTTCCTTCTTTTTGGGAACATCGTCACGCGAGTTTTGGTCCGGGATTCTATCCAAGCCTAGCATATTCTGTTCCCTGGATAAATGTTTAGCTCCTAGCTGAGGACTTTGAGGAGTGTTAAGAAAGCGGTGTTCGTTCGTCATCTTTGGGTCGGAATCCACTCTGGGTCCAGCTGTATCTTGAGGGAGTTTTGCAAGGACCAGAGGTTCGTACGGTTTGTCAGTATGGACGTCTGGTATTTTGTCTACTGGAGGAATAAGAGCTTCACTTTCTGCGGCTGGGACCTCCGGAACTCCCTGTTTGGCAGGTTGGCTGTCGGCAATCGTAGCGTCAGGTAGGATGCCCGGGATGGCTTTTTCATTGGATTGACCGCCAGTGGGTGCTAGGATTCCGTCACCAAAGTTGGAATCTGTCATTGACACCTGGGATTTCGCAATGTCTTCGGCTTTCATTTTCTCAGGTTTAGGTATTGCCTTCAATTCTTGCTGTGTCGAACCAAATTTCGTTTCCAAGATGGCCATATCCGGGTCAAGTCGTGGTTTTGGGCCGGTGGAATGGGCTGTGAATAGTTCTTTGGTTCCAATGGGCTCCGGTTTTAGGCTTGCAGATTCTGGAGCAGTGTCCCCTGCGGTTTTAACATCTTCAATATCCGAAACGGGCTGGTTTTTTGTGTCGACAGACTCAACCGGTTCCAGCACTTTCCTACTCTCGCCATTGTCTTCTTCCGAAATTCCAGTCTGAAGTGCCTTTGCCTTCTTTCTTTTTGCTTTTTTTTCCTTCTTTGATGCGGGTTGAAAGGCAACAGAGTCCAACTCTTCAGGCAGCTTTGGAGGTTCATGTGTCATGCCGACCGACTCAGGAGTAGGATCCGGAGATTCAAATGGAATTGTAGTATCTTCGAGATTGAGCCCTTTTTTGGCTTTCTTGCCTTTTTTGCGCTTCGGTTTTGTCGATTCGTTAGCCTCGATCTCCTCGCCGGCTTGTTCTCTATTCGGTGATACTGTCTGCTGGCATTTCTTAAACTGACACGAGCCAACGTCTTCTTCCACACGAATACATTCTCCTTGAGAATTCTTGGCTTCTCCGTCAAATGAGTGCTCAACCATTTCACCTTTGACAGAAGTTTCTTCACCTTCAGGTTGACAGCATTGCTCGGCCAGAGGATCAGGTGTAGGCTTTAAGTTTGATAGTTCTAGGCCGGTCTTGGTGCCCAGCTTCGCGAGGTCTGTCTCGCGCACATTTTGAGTAATATCCAAGGTTTCCCCCTGGACTTCGATCACCGTGGTTGGCACTTGAAGCTCACCGCTGGGTTCCCGAAAACCACTCTCTCGGTCAGTGCCGGCGTCTTCGGAGATCAAGGCCTCTGTAATTATATTCGGGCCAGCTAAACCCTGCTCTTCGACATCATGAATCTGAGTTTCGAAGACTTTGGTTTTGGCCTCTGATGGAAGCACACTGCCTTGGTTTTGTTCTCCAGCCGTATCGTTGAGATTATTTAGATTGGCTGCAGGCTCCAGGAATGCAGCCTCGAGATTTTTAGGTGTGATTTGTTGGCGTGTGGCAAATGCATCGTTTTCAGTGGTATTGAAAGGTCCATATTCATTTGAACTGTCTTCGGGGGTTTCGGGTGGTGTTCCCGGCAACGAAACTTCACACGCATCGTTTAGTGCCGCTAAAAACTCCTGCTTCCCGATGAACGGTGTGGGACTTCTAGTACTGACACTGTCCACGGCAACATCGTGCGATTCATGCGCTACCTTATCGCTGTCAAGAACGATACTCGTATGTTGGTATTGAATTGGGCCGCCGAATGCGGGCACGATGGGCTTTTCGGATGCTTCTGCAGCTAGCGATCGCAAAGGATCTTGGTCAGCAGGCTTCGTTATAACCTGCTCACGGGGAATTTCATCAGTCCAATCAGTCGTCTTAGCAATTCTCTTTGATTTTCTTATTTTCTTGTTGGAAGATTGAAATTCTTTACCGTCCGCTTCAGGCTCGTCAGCTGTGCCTTTATTCTCAACAGCTTCGCTTATCTGCAGCTTTTCCCTTTGATTGGCTTTGTGAATATCGTTTTCGGTTATCAACTCAGGAATATCCTCCACATTTGTTTCTTCGCTGTTGGTTTGTTTGTCTTCGGGATCGCGGGGCTTCCCATAATTTTCAACTAGAGGAGGCTCTTCTGGGACTACAGGAGTTTCGGACCAGTCGAAATGTCGCGTCTTCTGATCCTTCTTCGCTTTCCGCTTCGCTTTAGTTGACTTTGGCTCCTCAAAAGCAGCTTCAAAGGATGGCTGGATGTTAGTTACAGGTTCTACCACGTCAGCTTCAGGTTGAGCTGGTTCAGTCATGTCTCCTCCGTCCGGAGATGGAGACTCTTCCCATGAAAAATCCCGCTGCTTTGGCTTGTCTTTCTTTGCTTTTCGTTTTGATTTGACAGACTTTGCCTCCTCAAATTCCGGTTCCTTGGCCAACGATTCTCCTTCAACCCTCGCTGCTTCAGGTTGGTCAGAAGCCTCAATCCCTGCGACAGGGGTTTTGGGAGCTAAGTCATCCTCTTCCCACGGCATTAACTCCCGCTTCTTGCCTTTTTTACCCTTTTTCCCTTTTTTGGCTTCGATTTTTTCGAATGGAGTCGCCGTCTTAGGTTCCACTGCCTCCTTGATTTCTTCAAGTAGCCCCTCACTCGTCGGGATATCAGGAGAAATCTCGACTTCCTGGACAACAAATTTTGTGGGATTTTCTTGCGCGGTATCCAGATGTTCTGACACTGTTTGGCTAGGATTGATTTCCTGTACAGTAGGCAAACATTGGGATTCTGGCTCGTCAACAGCTTCTTCAATCGGAACCTGGCCCATGTTGTCGCTGGATGAATCTTCGACAAATTCTTTGTTTTGAGGATCCTGTCCAGGGCCATGAATTTCCGACTGTTCTGAAGTTTTAGTTACCGGTTCCAGAGGAATTATTTCTTTGATATCCTCAGAAGGGGCCTCGAGAGTATCCAGCGTATCACCTCCAGTTGCTGGTGATTTTTCGTTCATCACACGGGCCTTTTGTATCTTCTTGTCTTTCCGACTCTGTTTCTTTGTGGGTTTTGCGGTTGCCCACACATCGAAGTCTGCAGTAGGGGTGCTTGGCGCATGTGGTGGTGCCTCATTGGCTAGTTCCACGGTCTCGGTGTTAGGCTCGAGTTCATCAGGCAGGAATTGTCCGGTATGCGTGCCTTTCAGCGTGACAGGGTCAAGTTGAATCGTGGACGGGCTCGATTCATGAGGAACCTCTGTCATAACTACCTCGAATTTGTCGTGGGCCAATGGCAAGATCTCATTTTGAACAGGCTGAATTTCGGGCACAATCGTGGCAACGGAGCCTCGATCCTTTCTTTTCCCCTTTTTACCTTTCTTTCCCTTGGGTTGATTCCAGTTATCATCCATATTGCTGCCCTTTTCTGTCGTGAGAGGAGAACCGGACTCGTGTGGGATGGAACATGTTTTTGGCAATGCGTCGTGTTCTGACGGTTCAGATGGCGATTTCTGCGGCTTGTGCGGCTCCTGAAATTCGTTTACCACTGAAGTTGCGATTGGCAAGAGGCCATGCATGGGAGGAGATTCTAGCTTCTTTCTAAGATCCGAATCTTCGGCAGCATTCGCAAGCATTTTATCGTCCGCAACGGGGATTCCCTCTGAGGGGGAAACCTCATCTTTATGCACGAAGTAAGGTGGTTCAATCGATTCAATGGTTGGGGCTTTTCCTATAATTTCGAGAGGGCTTCTAGCCTCGTTGGCTTGAGGAGAGGCTATTTCGAGATTTTTGAAAGGAGTGCGATGAGCTATATTATCTTCAACATCCTCAGAAAATTCACCTGGCACGGGTTCTCCAGGTTGCCATACAGGGTCGCCGTCTTTGGTCACTTCATCCATCGGTACCTCTGCAGTCCTGGATATACTGGACGGTAAATCCAAGGCATTTTCTGCAATGGAAATGTGAGAGGATTCAGAGTGAGGGACTGTTTGTTCTGCTGGATCTAAAGATTTCACGTAATCTGTCGATTCGTCAACGGGCGTGGTTTTCTCAACGGACAACTTCTCTGAAAACGATGGTTCCCCATGAACCTCTGCGGGAGCCGGCTTCTTCTGTTCACCGGATATATCTACATCGGTTTCCGCTTTGGTTTCAAAGTCCTTCTCAGAGGGCATAGTTGGGTTTTCGACCACATCAGTTACGCGCTGCTTACCTTTCTTTTTCTCCTTTTTGCTCTTCTTTCGCGTCATAGGCGCAAAGCTAGTCTCGGTAAATTGGGTTGAAGGTGTAGCTTCACCATCATTCTCTGACGAAGGATCTTTCTCCAGTTGTGACGATTCAACTTGTTCTTCAGCATCGAAATAAACATCCTCAGCTTTTTGAGAGTCTGAGCGAGGTAAGTTACCCAGTATTGACGGCTGTTTGCCCTTTCCTTTCTTCTTTTTGCCCTTCTTTGAAAACCCCAATCCAGTATCGGCGTGGTGCGTTTCAGCAGGCTCAACTACAACTGCACCATCTCCCAACGAGCTATTATCTTCAATCCGTGGTTCCTCAGCTGCGGTTTCCCGGGCGGCTGGAGTATCTAAGGAGTGTTCTTCGGATTCTTCAATACTCCCAGCCGTAGGTGAGGTGCTTGTGTCCTTTGAATATTCACTTGTAGGAGCAGCAGGTTTAGAGTCGGCTTGATCGATGGTTCCGGGTTCCATAGATGTCTGCTCACGAACAGCACCTTCAAATGAAGCAGAACCATCTACACGAGGCTCTTTCACACTCTCGGCCATAGCTGCAGCATCAGCTTTTGACGTATCTGGCTCAACAGGTTCTAACTCGCTCTGTGCGGTATTCCCAGCACGCGTTCTTCCTTTTCCTTTTTTCTTACCCATTTTCGCCGGGACTGGCTCAAAATCTGCTTCGGTGGCTTCGGTGGCTTCAGCAGCGCCATCTGGGATAGTTTCACTCAAGGCAAAAGGTTCAAGTCCTTTGGACGACTCAGGTACCGTTTCATATAAAATTCCTTGCGACTCACTCGTTTTATCTTCTGTGGGAGCTTCCTCGATAAAGGCCTTTTTGCCTTTACGGCTCTTCCTATTCTCCTTTCGAGTAGGAATTGGTGCAAAATCAACCTTGGTAGCGTCAGCCGCCTCGGCCGGTCCTTGGACTATGCCATCTATTGCAAGATGACTTTCTTCCAACTTTGAAGGCTCCGACGCTTGAATCAGTTCATCCTCAGTATGCTTGATTCCTTGCTCATCGGCATTGTCAGGCTTAGCGACGCTTTCGTATTGAGATTGCTTATTCTTGCGCTTTTTCATCCTGTCCTTTTTAGAAAGCACAGACGCAAACTCGAGATCTGTTGCTTCAGTCGGTTCCGCTATAATTTTTGATGGAGTACTTTCTGCCACGGGGGAATCAGTCTCAGAGAAAGGTTGTCGGTCCATAGGTTGTTCTTCTCCTTTCTCATGGAATATTTCGATTGTCGAAGTTTCTTCTACTGTTGTTTCCACATTCGCAAATTTCTCCCCTATGGGAGATTTGAGAGATTCATGAGCTTCGGCTGTTTTAGCGGACATATCAACCAGCGCGGCCTGTTCATCCGACTCAAGTTCAGCTAACTGTCGACTCAGATCCTGTTGCGGCTTCGGCGGTTCAACAACATTTTCAAAACTGTCATATGATTCCCGGCCTTGTTCCTCCACTTGGGAATCCTTCCCATTAGGCGAGGGTTGACCTTCAGCTGAAGGCTGCTCACCCGATTCCTTTATCCGGTCATCTTCAGATGGAGTAAAGGAAACGTCAATCTTCCCTCGCGCTTCGCCTGTCGCCTGAGGCGCCGAACGAGGTTCGTCCGGAGGAACAATTGTTCTACCTCCTTGAGCTTCATCATTCGGGAGAGAAAGAGGCGGGAAAGTTTTTGATTCTTTATCCATTTGTTGTAGAGCAGTGCTCTTTGGTTGAAGATCTTCCATTTCATCATTTAGATGAGAAACAGGTGAAAGATCTTTTGATTCTTCAAATGTTTGTTGTAGCAGACCAGGGCTCTTGGGTTGAGAATATTCAACTTCAACATTTGGAAGGGAAAGAGGTGGAAAAGGTCTTGTTTCTTCAACAATTTGTTGTACCAAACCAGCGCTTTTAGGTTGAGAATCTTCAATTTCACTTGTGAGAGAAAGAGGTGGAAAAGCTTTTGATCCTTCGACTGTTTGTTGTGGCAGAGCAGGGCTCTTGGGTTGAGAATACTCAAATCCATCATTTGGAAGGGAAAGAGGTGGAAAAGGTCTTGATTCTTCAACCATCTGTCGTAGTAGAGTAGTGTCCTCAGGTTGAGAATCGGTTGTGGCTGGCTGTGTCTCCTTGCCTTTGTTTTTCTCTTTCCCTTTTTTGCTCTTTTTTCTCGAAACTGATGCAAAGTCGGCTTTTCTCGTTCCTTCAGGCGCAGTTAAGCGGTCTTCTGCCGGCTCGTCCACCTTTGCTGGGGAAGGCTGGCCGTCATCCAATGGCGTTTCTGTCTGTGCACTGGCGGTCACATTTCCTGCTACATCCTTGCTCAAGGTTTTCTCCCCGTCTAAGCTGTCCGCAATAACCGTACTGGGCCCTCGGCTTTTCTTCTTCCCCTTTTTGCCTTTCTTTGATTTGGTAGGAAGAATTGGCAACTCCTCTGAGTTTTCAGCGACTCCATCGTTAGCCTTAGATGTGGTGAGCACAATATCATCTTTGCCCAGTTGCGGTACGTGAACAGATTCGGCAGGTGCATCGACGACTTCTTGCATGTTTTGTTTTCCCAAAGAACCGCCTTTGGATAAGAAAGGCTCATCTAACATAGTAGGTTTACCGTTAGACTCGTCGTTCACGAGATTGGCTGATTCCACTGGTACGGGAATTCCCGCAAGATCGGAAGGCACATCAACAGCCTCTTTCGCGATTTGCTTTTCCAGGGTACTATCTTTGGATGGTAAGGATTCTTTGAAACTCGTCGAAGAAGCTGGTTCGCCGCTGAGTTGGTCATTCAAATTGAGCTGTTTTATTGGGGCGAACGTTTCGGTGAATTCCACGGCCGAAGGAGTAATGGCGCTCGAAGGGGGCTCTTCTACGGACGAGGGCGCTAGTTCTGTTTCCTTCATTTTGTCGACAACCGCAACTTCGTCAGGTGCTGGTTTTCCATGTGAGACAGCATCTGTAGACCCGGTGATAAAACCGACATTAAGCCCAGTAGGCGATTCTGGTTTATGACTGTGATCTGGCAATGAAAGCTCATCTGAATCAGCCAATTGAGGGTAGGAAATGTTCTGATTTTCATTTGACAATTTGACAGGTTCAATTTGTCGAGAAACGGACGGCAACTTGGTTGATGTTTCCACTACAGTTTGGGCTGGTTCTTGGCTCGGTTCATCTCTTTTTGAAAAAGCCGCTGTTTTTTCGGCATCGATTATCTGATTAGATATAGAACCGTCCTGGCCATGGGGGGTGATGATATCGTCTTTGGCTTTCTTCGAAGGACTAGACGATATATCTTCAACGCCGTGGGGCACCGCGGTCTGTGGGAACTCCGGTTCTCTCGGGGTTGAATACTCCTGGCTAATCTCGCTGTGTGCCTCTTCGAACCTGTCTTCAGTTGGAGATGCAGATTCTCGAGGAGTTTCTCCAAAACCGCGTTCCTTCTTAGGTGCCTCCATTGTAGGTGCCTCTACAACCGACACGGGAGAGGCAGGGACTGGAGTACGATCCTCGGGCTCATCATATTCCACAGCTGACTCATATGCGCTCATCGCTGATGATGGGCGACTTCCAGAATCTGGAACTTGGCCGCGATACATGGGACTTTGAGCATCATAGCTAAAATCCGGGATTATAGTGGAATCGGATCTAGCACTGACACTATGTCTATCACCAGCTGTGCACCAGGATTCGGCTTCAGTAATTGGGCTTTGTAACCCATTATCCGGTAAAAGTGAATCATCTTCGTCTCGACCAGGGGCCGCACTCGGAAACGGTGGTAGCGAAGGGAAGTAATCGTCCACTGCATCAAGCGGCTCCATAAGCAATTCCGACGGTGAATGAAACTCGTACTTTATATCTTTCTTTTCTGCATGTCGGTAAGTATCTGCTGTCGGTGTTACTTGCCTGGAACCCAAGATGTCCTCCGGTGGATTATGGCTCGTATCGACATGCAATGGCATTGGTTGCCGACGTGGAGTTAGCCATGGATGATCGTAAACAAATTCAGTCACATTTTGCGCCCTTAAATCCTCAACAGAAGGAGTTCGCGATGTTGTCCTACTAGACGGAAGGGAAGGAAACGGGCCTTCCGGTGGTTGTTCCGTCTTAGTCGCGCTATGTCGTTCCACGAGCCAGAGCGGACGCAATTCTCGGTCGGTCTTGAACTCCGTTGACTTAGGCCGCTTATGGCCTCTGGTTGACGTCGGAGACCCTACAGTAACTGGTGCAGCGCCAACCGTGGGAAAGCCATGACAACTAACGGGTCGTCGAAAATGCAATGGTATAGCAGTTGGTGAAGGAGTCGCGAGAGGGTTCAGATCAGGGTCACCACGAACTGAAATACGCCTACTCCTTGTAGTTACTGGAGAAACAGGTCGACTACGTGAAAGTGGTGCCACTTCAAACCTTTTACCAGGGAGTGGTGAGCTGGAACGGCTGCGGACCCGTTGGCTAAAAATCATTTCCACTGGGATTGAAGCGATAGGCGTAGTTGGCTCCGGCGGAGGACCCGGCAACTGCCCACCTCGAGCCCCGGCAGCACCACCGTCTTTGGTAAGCACTCCAGGGCTATCTTCTAAAAAAGACTGGCGGACATAGTCTTTATCGAGGTCAACGGAATCGGCCCGTGGCTTGGGTCCAGTAGCAGTTGTGTCCGTCTTCTGTGTCGTTAGCAACTACATTAAATATACTGAACTAGACTCTTGCAATACCTTTGTTTCCGCTTTCTTGCCTGACTCAACGATCTCCTCGTAGCGGTTTCGTCGATTTTTCTTACGATCCTTGTGTCTTTGTTTCTGTGACGGCTGGTTTATTTCGTCTTCTTCGACATTCTCACTCCGAAAACGCAGAGGCTTCTCTCGATCTGAATGTCTGCCGTTGGCGTCTCGTTTCAACTCGGCTTCAGCCCGTTCTGCTTGCGCTCCCTGTATATATTCCGCAGGCGTGGGTATCTTTCCTAATCTTGAGAAGACGCTGGGGCCTGTCTCCGTATTGCCTGATTTATCTTCAGGCAATTGGTCGTTCTCTTCTACAACAATGCAATCCTGAGGTTGGTAAGAAAGTTCACCTCGGTGATCTGTATCGGGTTTATTTGTAGTAAGTTTCCGCGACATCTCAACCGGGCGGTTCTCCACAGACTTCACTATCTCGTGAAACTTAGGAATTCCTGGTGCAGAAGGTTCTAAATCTACATCGTCAGCATCAAAGGCGTCACCTTTTTTCTTACCTTTGGACTTTCGTCGTGACTTTTTACCCTTTTTCAAATTAGCTTCAGGTTCAGTTTGGTCAAGATCCTCTTGCAAACTAAAATCCTCTACTTTCCGGGTTGGAACTTGCTCTAGTTCCAGATTCTCAGGCAACTTCATTGGGCCAAAAGGCTTAGCAGGCGAAGGGCCATTGGATGTGTACTCGTGATATATTGGCGGTTGCTGCATACCATCGTGTCCTTCATGGGTCTGGCCTCTGGGTAAGTACACTTCGTCTGCATCGTAAAACTTTCGAGCTTCACCCTTGCCCTTGGGTTTGTGAGACGAGTATTCTAGATGTTGCTTATGCGGACCCTTTATGCCGGCTATCTCTTCGTGGGAAATCTGAGAGAGACGTGCATATTCTTCTTGGGCGGAATCATCTTTAGAAGATTTTTTGTTAACGCCTTTAGATGACGGCTTTCGAACTGCGGGTTTCTGCTTTTCAGTATCAGAGCATGGTAACGACTCGTCTTCCACAAATCCTTGGAAAAGTTGATCTGGCTTTTCAAGATTATCTCGCTCTTCAACAAAAATTGTCCCCATCGGAATGTCTTTAGGTTCAGAAACCGAAGGGGAGGTACGAGAATGATACATGGGATCATTCGTGACGATAGAAGGATCAAACCCAGCGAGGCTGGCGCCGGCAGCAAGGGTGGCCACGAACTCAATGTCATCATCGAACCCGCCAGGCATGCTTTGAGATACAACCCCTTCGACTGAACTTGTGTCGTCGTCCTCTGCATATTTCACCTCTGGCGATTTAGAAATTCCCTTGGTAGTAATAGATTCCTTTGACGGCACATCAATATGTTCTTCCGAAGAAACTAGTTTATTGCTTATACCAAGACCGAGAATGCGATCTTGCTCCGCTTCTTGCTTGCCCTTCGGGCTCTCACTGTTTCCAAAGTCTTTTGCTTCTCGCACTAGGGGCTCACGGTCCGAAGCCTTATCAACTACAGACGATGGAGGTTCAGTGACATTAGGAGGTTTTGTAGGAGTGACATCGTCAAAAATGACAGAACTAGCAGTGCTAGGTGGCGGAGTCGGTTCGATCAGCTTGAGCTGAACGGGTGGCCATGGAAGACGGCTTATATCCACGTCTTCGTACATCCTAGCTACCTCCCTGTCAAACTTAGCCCTGGGAGTCTCCTTGACTGGACACAAATCTGGACTAGCATCTGATCGTGGGGAGGGTTTGGCAGATCGGACTTCCTCCGGAGTAAAGTAATCCGCATAATTTTCATGAACAGGGGATGAAACAACGCGTTTGGAGGCCTTCCTTGCAATTCGCCGAGCTCGTCGGGCGGCGTCATCCTCTTCATCAGATTCAGAACGTTTATAGTTCACAATGGAATCACTCCGCTCTCCCTCTTTTGACCTCGTGTAGCCGCGACGTTCTTTTTCACTTTGCTCTCGTCGTTCTTCCCTTCGCTTATCACTCTTTCTGTCGTTTAGTTCGCTGAGGATAGCGGAAGCCAATGCTGCGCCAACAATGGTTTTACTTTGAGGTTTAAACGACCGGTGATCCGACTGTTTATCGTCAAACTCGTCATAGTCCGAATAGTCCGCATAGTTCTTTGGACGAATTTCGACATAGGTGGGTTGTTGATCTTGGTGTGAATCTGAATTCGACTCTTTAGAACTGTGATCGGGGGGCGGCCGAGACTTATATTCCTTGCGCTGCATTTCTTTTTCTTCTTCTAGCCTCTGAAGTCGTAGTTCCTTCTCAGCCTGCTCCCGAGTAAGATCAAATTGAACCTGCGAAGCGGAATATCTTTTTGGCGGTTTGAATTCCGGACCATCAGACCGCTTAATAGGGAAGACTGGAGACGAATCGCGTCTCCGGTGACCATTTTCGTTTCGTGAGGTTCTAGAATGTCGTTCATCATACTCGTTTCGTCGATTCCGGTAGGCATCAAGCGGTGGCTCACTTGATGGCTGTGCTGCTGACGAAGCATCATTTCTACTTGCCGATGTTGTGCCATATGTGTGAGGAATGGTTGAAGTTATACGGTCTGGTATAACATCTGATTGGTTGTAAACACTTTGCGAAACCGGTGCAACAGGCTGAGGTTGGTCAATCCGCATCGGTTCGGCATGGGATTCATATAAAGGCTGCCGTGGATAACTGGGAACAGAACTTGACACTAAGCTCTCATTCACAGCATCAAATCGAGAAGGATCAGATGTAGAAATAGGATAGACATTGTGCAGAGATGAGAGATCGCTTTCGGTTGGTGGACCTTGAATGACAGTGGGACCAGGTCTGTTGGGCTGGGATACTTTCGACTTTTGCCGCCGCTTCTTGCCCCATCTCCACCCCCATTTTGAGGTTCCCGAGTCTGACGAATCGCCATATGCAAGGGCCGAGTCTAAGCTTGCCTCCGACACAGATTCCCATCCGTCGTCATGCACAGGGGTGTCAGCGGATTTATATTGCGACTTTCGACTGTCTCTTGGATGCTGACGACGAGTGTCTTTGACCGCAACAAGTTCAGGTCGACGACGCCCATTCATGCGCGACGTCGCACTAGCCAAGGAAACGGCAGTAGATTCCAAATTGGATAGCCTTGCGTCCAAATCATAGTCCTCGCGTTTCTTACTTTGAGATTTCCGTGAGGGCGCCTTGTAAAAACCAGTACCAAATGCAAGATCGGCATCGTCCGATGAAGACGAAGAAGAGCGGAAACTAAAAATTCCTTTTTTCTTCCTCTTAGGTTTTTCGGTGTTGTTCTTTGGCCGCATTTCCGATGACGCTGTGAAAAAGTATGATAAACCCGCCAAACCAGGTCTTCCAGTCGAACGAGATATATCAATGAAAGAACCAGAGGAGCTGGAGGATGAATATCGCCTTCGTCGAAGTTTCTTAGGGGACCCACTTCGGCTTCTGCGACGACTTTTGGACGAAGATGATGCCGTAGCAGCAACAGTAGCTCCAGCGAGCGCAGCGTTTTTCAGCCCCGAGCTTCGACGCCCTTCCGACGATGTAGATGTCCCAGAAGCTGACTGGCGTCGTCGTTCAGAAGTACGGGGCGTTGGAGCGCCAATGACACCAGGAGGTAGTCCATGAGTGCCGGTACCTCCTCTTCGAAACTCCGTATAACGATCCTGGAATAGGCTCGGGGAGTGGCTGCGATCTGAGACCTTGGTGACACTCTTGGATGCACGACTTTTAGTCTTTGATGTAGATGTACTCGAAGATTTTGTACTCGACGAATGGGATATGGCACTTGAACCGTCACCAAAACTAGACTTCGTCAAATCATATGCCGATTTTCCAATGTATGAAGCCAAGCCTCCAGCAATCCACGATCGCCTATTGGTTAGTTTTCGTCTACTATCATCGTCGGAAGACGCATATCTGCTATGTTTGTCAATCCTAGCTTTATTCGAATGGGGCTCAATGGAAGATTTCCGTCGATAATTGTGTTTTCTGGGGGCTTGTTTCGACGTGGTACCTGGCTCAAAGCAGTATTTACAAATGCCAGTTATCTCTGAATATTCTTCAAACTGGGCAACGCCGTCAGGATCCTTCCAAAAATCGATAAACCGGCGGAGAGGCCCATGGTTCTTGCGATGATACTGCAATGTCCCCGGCTGATATTGCTCGTTGAATTGATGTGGCTTGTGGGTCGTGTTGTGCGCAAGACCAGCGGCAGCCGCAAGCCCAACGCCAGCTCCGAGAGCGGACATTCCAGGATGTGAGAAAGAGGAGTAGTGGTGTTGTTGATGTTCAGTCGCGTTATTCTGCGAATGAGTTATTATGGGTGTGCTGTGAATCGGTGCTGACGTTTGGTTATGGCCACCCAGTAAAACAGGGTCGATGCCATAGGTAGCTGCAGAGGAAGGTGGAACGGTCTCGGGTTTTGGCGGTCTGATGGCCGGCATCGACACATTTACAGCAGGCTTTTGTTCGGTAGATTGCGTCGAAGGGACATTGTAAAAAGATGCGGCGGCTCCAGTTTGTCCCATCGCGCTAGGTTCAACAGGTGGAGCGGGCGTTTCGAGAGGAGACATCAAATGCGGTTCCGTTCCAGCTATGATCGAGGGGACTAACGTGTCCGGTCTAACACCGGGCTGCATGGAAACGGACTGCCCTTGATCATTATAATACTCGGCTGCCAAACCGTAAGTGCTCGCAAGGGGTATGGGGTCTGATGGCTGAGCTGGAGGGAACTGTGAAGGAGAAGCAAAAGACATTGGAGCCGGCGCCGTAAAACTGTCGGCTCTAGGATAGGACGATGGCGCTATATGGGCCTCCACTGGATCTGGAACGGCCCGCGAAGAAGAGTAGAACGGTCGCTCTTCGCTGGCATCTCCGTTTTGGGCCCTGCGCCGTCGGCGACTCTCTCCCTCCGGCTGCGTATCCATCCGCTCTAATACTTCTCGTTCCCTCCTGCGTCGCCTTCTGTCCTCTAGCTCCTCGTCGCCTTCTCCACTGCGCATGTTTTCAGAGCCTTCATTGCGTGCTTGTCGCTCTTGTCTTCGCGTCTCTGAGCGAAGCGACCTCTCTTTGCGGTAGTCTCCATCTACTTCACTCAGACCGTATCCGGTTGTAGCCCGCTCGCCGCCATTATTGCCATTGTCAACGGGTTCTCCGAGATCCGCGGTTACGTAGCTACTGGAAACAGTCGATCTCGTCTCGCTTTCGGGGTGGTATCTACGGGAAGAAGAGGAATATGTAGACAATGCCGGATCGATGTCTAAACCACGATCGTCACTTCGTGTAGACTTTCGACCCGACGACGAGGATGCGGAAGGTTGGGGGGTGCTTTTTGATTTATGGCGAGATGAGGAAGTCGTTGATTGCTCATCACGATCACGATCGCGATCGCGATCGCGATGTCGATGGCGCTCGGATTTGGACTTGGACGTAGAGGAGCGACTGCTAGATTTTCCCAGCAAACTTCGTAGCATTATGGAAGAGGAAGAGAGTGTGCCACCGTAAAGAGGAGTAAAAAGGTGCTGGGAATTGTTCTCGGTTGCGATGTAGCTGATAGATGATAAGGGCACTCAGTCCTCCATGCAGAGAGAGTATGGCTGGTTTTTTTGTTTATCTGGGGGGGAAAGGCGGTTTGTTTTGATGGTTTGTGGTTGGCGAAGTGGCTGGTGGACCATGGACCCTTCACTCGAGCCCCCTTTCCCTTGGTTAAAACCCGCCGGCTTAACTTAGACTCGAAGTGCTAGTAAGAATCATCGAAAGTTCAAGAGAAATGACGTTTTTTTCGATAGAAGATACAAAGATTCAATTGTACATAGCGCAGCAAGAGAGACAGTCATGAGATTCATCAAGTCATCACAGGCTGGGGGGACATTGGCCGTTGGGAGAACATGGAAAGGCGGGAAAGGCGAAAGAAGCGAGCTTCAGCTGGGTGGAAGACGTCTGTGGGGGCGATTTTAGCGCAAACTTCACCTGATGGCGCCTACAGCCAATCACAGGGGGCCTCAGCCGCAAACAATATTCACGGCCATGAAAATTGTCCGGGCCTCAACATCGGCGGTTGGTCTTGTTAAAGAAAAGACCTAGAGGTGAAGAGTTGGGAAAGTCAAAGCCAACTCAGAATGTCTGATGGGCCTCTCAGAATTAGGCTAGTTATCGATGACCAGTCATCTGTATAACTAGTTACCTATGTACATAGTTACATTTAGTTAACATCCTGATGAGATCTCTCCCCTTCAAGATTTATACCAGAAACGTCAACAGCTAGTATTATGAGGTAACGAGGACCAGGTATGGACAAGACATTTGGCATCAAAAACCACGAGGGCCGTTTACAAACAGCGCAATCCATACATATACAAGGTCGTTCCAGCCAGGCGAGGGAAGAGGGGGGGGGGGGC